>JARWIR010000004.1:38586911-39120878 GCA_029959085.1 Nemophila menziesii | reverse complement strand
AAGCACAAAATATTACCCATTTACCAAAATATCCTTCTACCTATTATTAATTACTTTAATTATATATTTTATTAATTATAGTTTAATATTTATTTATTTTTTTTCAGATTTTTTTTTAAATATTTTTTTTCAAAAAATATTTTTTTTTTCGAAAAATATTTTTTTTCCAAAAAATATTTTTTTTTCAAAAATTATTTTTTTTTTCGAAAAATATTTTTTTTTCGGAAATTTTTTTTTTCGAAATTTTTTTTTGTCGATTTTTTTCCCCCGGAATTTTTTGTTCCAGGATAACATGATGTAAGATTAGTACATATGATAATTGTGTGTTAAAGTAACACAAAATCATATGTGTTGTGTGTTGCATGAACACCCAATATGTATAATATTGAGTTGCTTAAACACACATAAATAACAAATTGTGTGATACATGAACACAAAATCAGACAGACAGAATATTTGTACACAAAGGTATAGAATAATGTATATGTAGGCTGATTATGTGTTCATGCAACACGCAATTGCTGAAAGTATGTGTTACAGTAACACACAACAGTATGGGTTTTGTGTTGGTAAGACACACAATGCGTTTATCATTTACAGTTTTGCGTTGCTTAAACACACACAAATAACAATTGTGTGTTGCAGGAACACAGAATAAGATATACAAAATATTTGTACACATTAATAGATAATAGTGTACAGATAGTCTGAACATCTGATTGTGTGTTAATGTAACACACAATTGCTTGATGTGTGAGTTACAGTAACACAAAACAGTATGGACTTGTGTGTCATTTACAGTTTTGTGTTGCTTAAACACACAACAAATAACAATTGTGTGTTGCAGGAACACAGAATAAGATATACAGAATATTTGTATACAGAAATAGATAATAGTGTACAGATAGTCTGAAAATCTGATTGTGTGTTAATGTAACACACAATCGCTTGATGTATGAGTTACAGTAACACAAAACAGTATGGACTTGTGTGTTAATGAAAAAATCTTCGAAAATATTTTCCGAAAAAAAAAAAAATTCCAAAAAAAAAAATTCCAAAAAAAAAAATTTTCAAAAAAAAAAAATTTAAAAAAAAAATATTTTTTGAAAAAAAAAATTTCAGAAAAAAAAAATATTTTTCGAAAAAAAATATTTAAAAAAATGAAAAAAAAAATTCAGATATTAAATATAGAAATATAATATAAATATATAATGAAATAAAAAAACATATAAGGGCAATAATGGAAGGTAAATATGACCATGTGCTTATTTGAGAATTAAGTTGAAAATTTGTGAGTAAGTAGGAAGTAATTTCCTCCTTCCTTTTTTTTGAGAATGAAAAGTAAGAAAGTGTAATTAATTGGGAATTATCTCTTATAATTAATCTTTCATATATATATATATATATATATATATATATATATATATATATATATATATATATATATATATATATCGTTATAAAAGGAACAACAACCAATTATACTTTCATACAAATATATATGGATTATTGTTTATTAAAAAAAAAAAAAATAGAATATGATATTTTGTAGATGGATTAGAATTTGCAAAAGAAACAGAATAAATCTTCCATATATAAAGTATATTTCAAAATCGTTTATAACATTACAAAATATCCTATTTTATAAAATATCAATTAATCCATATTGTTTTTCATATTCAATTACTTTTATAAATAATACATATTTCCATATATATCATTATAATTAAAATACAATAAAAAATAGATGAGATATTTTGTAAACATTAGAAATGGTTTTCAAATATACTTTATATCTTTTTGGTCTTATCAAATATACTTTTTAACAACTTATGAAGATATATACAATTTTAATATCTAAAATCATGCAAGATTTATTGTGTTTCTTTTATGAATACTAATTCGTTTATAAAATATTCCATTCTATTTTTTTATAAATACTAATCCATATGTATCCTTATGGAAATATAATCTGATTGTGTTCCTCAATATATATAGATTAATTATATTTGAAAGATTTACTATAACGTGATTATATAAACATGAACAAATTAATTATATGTGGAGATTTTTTTTTTCCTTGTGTTTTGAGTAAAATCAATTATTCAATGCCCGTCTTTGCTTTAAATACGAATTAAATGAAAGGAGGTTATTCGATGACCGTATTTTTTTGTTATATACTATGAAGGAAAAGGGGTCATTCAATTACCGCTTTTCAAAAAGGCGATGGTCAAACCGCATATAAAGTGCCAGACTTTGAATTATTTTTAAATAGATGCTTGTTTTCCAATTTTCTATCCGAATAATGCTTTGCTTAAAAAAACTCTATAAATGATATTGTGGGTGAACTTAAAGATCAACATCATAGTTTAATTTAATATACTTCCTCCGTCTTAAAAATTATGTCTATTTATTAATAATAATATTTAAATATTGTTATCAATTAATAATATCAAACTATTTTTTTTCAATTTTTTCTACTATTATTTTTTATTAAAGAATTAAAATTTATGTTTTTAATATATATTTACAATATTAAAATATTTAATGATAGGTAATTTTGTAATTTTGTATTTGATTTTCTAATGAGAAATTAGCTAATTGGGTCCACCAACCCAACTATCCAACCCAAACAGGTCCAGCCCCTCATTTTTTTCCATCTAGGTCCACATGTTTTATTAGTATACCATCCGTACCCCCATGCATAATCCAATCATATCAAATATCTCCTTGATTCTTGCTTGTAACCAACCCCATATTATTAGCTCATATATTTAAATTCCTTAATTATTGCATTTCATTATGGTAAACTTGTTTAATGATTTAACAACTCTATTATCACACATGCACCACCGTTTCTTACCTCCAAGAATACACACCAAATCATCCTTCACGCCACCCCTCTCTGTCACTCCATAAAATAAGAGTGAAAAGCATTACGAAAATTCGTCGAAGTTTTGTGGAGATGAAGACGTCCTTCAATCCGACGATGTTGAAACTCTCCATTGAACGAACATGCCATCCTTTTTAGGCGATTTTTTGCAGCACCAAAAGGAGTAATGTGAAAGGGGGTGTCATAAGTGATCCGATTTGCCATAGATGTGGGATGGAAAACGAAACCGCGGAACATTTATTCATGAATTGCATGGGCTATAAGGATCTAGTAGGTAAATGTATTGGTATGGAGGGTTCGCTGCAGGTTCCAGGAGGGTCTACTCCACACCAGGGACCTGGTATGCAATTTATTAATAATATTAATTCTGCATTTTCTGGTGGGTTACATATGGAATATCAGTGGTGTGTTAGTTAGTATCGGTGGGTTATACTGATGTATTACGTGTGGACACACTGCACATTTCTGATGGGTTACGTGTGGAAGATCAGCGGTGTGCTAGTTAATATTGGTGGTTTGTACTGATGGGTTACGTGTGGACACACTGCACATTTCTGATGGGTTACATGTTGAATATCAGTGGTGTGCTAGTTAAGATCAGTGGTGTGCTAGTTATTATCGGTGTTTTGTAATTACGGGTGCAATTTATTTTGTAATTACTACGCAAATATTAAAGAAAAATATATAATCATTTATTCGTTTTATTAGTTCTGTTTTGTATTTTAATTTAATGTTTTTCCTTTTTTGTTATGCAATTAATTGATTGATATAATTAGGAAATTAGTTTTGGTAAATCAAAAAATATTAATGGAGCAAAAGGGCAATCCAAACATTTTTCGGTGGGGTGGACCTGATGGGCAACTGACAATAGTATGTGGACCCGTCAATCACCCTTTTTTAATATGTGTAATGTTAAATATACATTGTTTATGGGAAGGAAGGAACAAAAGGTTGGTGAAAAATCAATTTTTAATATTTATTCTGTCCATCAATATTTGTCATAATTTTTAGAAATACATGTCCATAAAAGGTTGTTCATTTAATATATTAAAGAATATTTTTATATTTTCTATTAATTTTATCCTTATTTAATATTCAAAAATTTATTATAATTAAATATTATTTAGTTGGTTGAGGAATTTAGTAAAAATAGAAGAGATTAATTATTTTTTTAAATGTGTAAGAAAAAAGAAAAACATAACCGACATTAATGGTAGACATTGATGGTAGGAAAAAGAAAAAAAAAGTAGCATCCTAAGAGTTAAAAGCATTCAATCTGTGTATATAAAGAGAGATATATGCATGAATAACATAAGCTACAGCCAATTTCTCATCTAATATTAGTATATATTATTACATATATCTGCCTTTTTCCTTATTCTTCCATTTGCTTAAATGGATTACCAGATACGGTTTCTTATCGGTTTTACAGTTGTCCTCTACTTTCTTGGTGTCATCTTGGCGTCCGATCCATTAAATTACTTCTGTTCATCAAGAAATTGTAATTATACACAGAATAGCAAATACCAAGAAAATCTGAGTTCTCTCCTCTCCTCACTTTCCTCAAATGTTAGCGATGATGGATATTACAGTGGCCATGTTGGCAAAAACTCTCATAGAGTAAACGGATATGTGATGTGTAGAGGAGATATTCCTCTTGATACATGTCGTGCTTGTATCAGAAGCTCTACTCGAGATATAAAACAAGCCTGTCCTAATCAAAAGGAAGCAGTTATATGGTATGATTATTGCATGCTGAGTTACTCGAATAACTCCATAGCTGGAATATTGGATACAAATCTAGTTTTCTTTAACTGGAGTATGCAATACCCCACGAATGTGACCCAATTTCATGAGGTTCTCAATCCTTTTATGGCCAGCCAACGTGATGAAGTTGCATCTGGTACAACAAAAAAATTTGCTACAGGAAATAGAACAGTCAATGGTGGGCAGACCATATATTTGCTACAACAATGTACACCAGATTTATCTGCTGATGATTGCAGTCTATGCCTCTCAAAAAGTGCTAATTTTATTCCTAAGTTTTTCATTTGGGCAACAGGAGGGAGGGTTATTGGACCAAGCTGCAATTTTCATTACGAAATCTCTAACTTCTTCTTTGAAAGTACTCCTGTAGTAACTGCACATTCACCCTCGATTGAAGGTTCGTTATAATCTCTCTACTTACTTATACATAGATCATGGAATAACTCATGGAATAGCCGGACCAGTTCCTATAGTTCTATACTATATGCTAAATTAGACACAGGACAGGCTTTGAAGGCCTTGTCTAAATTCAAGAAAAAAAATCGACAAGAAATGTCTTGTCTCTAAGGTAACAACCACAAAAGATTAGTATATATTGGACTGCAAAATTAGTTTAAAGAACCACTTAACATTAACCCAATTATATGTGTTATGTTTACTGTTTTTAGTGTATAGTTTAGTGATCTTGTGTGGTTAGTTATTGGTCAAAATAATTCTCAAGAGATTTCTCGCATTTAATTGAGTTTTTGAACTCATCAAGCAATCTGACCTTTTATTGATGATAATACGAGTTGATTATGAATTTTCAGGTAGCATCCCAACTATTTCACCAGTCGCGCAACCTCCGCCTTCACTTGCGCAACCTCCACCTTCACTTGTGCATCCTCCTCCTTCAATTACACCTACACCTCCCTCAAGCGATGGTATGTTCTTAGTTGTTGACTTTTGGGTATATATAAATCAAGAATGCATGAAAAATTTGTGTCAAAAGTTTAGTATATTATGACCTTTGAATTGAGGGAACAATATATTTATGCCTTCTTTTCTCTGAATAAACGACAATAATGTATTTCAACATGTAAGGACACACGACAAATAAAAGTGACATTACATGATAGAACTAAAATAGAAAGCTAATTGTGAGAGAATTGTTCCCCCGTTTGTAATATTTTCTTTTGGGACATTTGTTATTGCTATAGACTTCCAAGGCCCTACATGTATAGGAGACACTTTTTTCATGATTTTACTCAGAAAAAAGATTATTGAAATATTTATAAACTCCTAAATTTTATTTAAAAGATATCAAACATTGAGCGCATTCATCTGCTCTATTATACAGAGTGATCCTATTATGAAATAATCTCCATTGGATTATATAGATATTTATTTTGAAGCACTAATAAAGTATGCACCGAGAAATAGTGTCTTTTGGAAACTTGATCACAAATAGTACCAAAGCATAAATCTTTTACTATCCACACAGATAATATGTTGCGAATCAAATTAACCCCTCAACAAATCTTTATCAAGAAGTTCTATACTCCTACTGAGAGTGCTTTTAGTATACTGTTGTGTCCAGTGAAAGTTCATGTCACTAGAAAAAAAACTCTTAGACATAACAAATGAGAATTTAAAATATTTCTTTTATATTATTTTGGTTTAATATATATCTACTTCCACCCATTTTTATTCAAATTATGGTAACCATGGTAGTTCAAATGATCAGTGAAATTAATTTATGAACTTCGTTTCACAATTTTATTTTCTTTTTCATGAGATTTGATGCTGATAAACATCAACTGTCTATTTGCAGGTCGAATTGATAGTAAAAGTAGCATCCTTCTTGTCGTTTCAATTTTGATTCATATAATGCATGAGTGTCTCCACCCTCAGTAATCAAAGCTTTGATCCCAGTTAAATTTCTTCTGCACAAATTAATTACAGCTGCATACAAGGTAGTTTTTCGATGGTTCAGATCTTTGATTTGATTTATGATTATGATAATACTTTTTTGTAATTGTTTGAATACTCACATCTGAGTCTAATTTCTTTATGTAATGTTCATTGAACATATTTTTGATGAATTTGCTCTAGTCTTGCTAAGTGAAAAAAAGTTTAACTACCTGACCATTTTTTTTTAGGTTGCGTATACGGTTATATTAGAAATAAAAGAGAAACGGTAGGCTATACAAATAGTTACCTATATATACCCTAAAGTTTAAGGTAGCAATAAGTTAGGTTCAAACAACTATTTTACATTATTATATGATAAATACTTATTATCATCCAAGAAATTATGATGGAAGAACAAAAAGAATAGTATGTAATAAGTGCATTAGTTTATCTCCTGGACAACCATTTTTTGGGAAGTTGTATTGGCTTTTAAATATGACAAGACTATTCTTTATTCTTCAATTCAATACACAATAGATTCAAAATCTATTCTCCAAACTTTTATTTACCATTTCTCAAGATTTTTGAGCTTCTAAAGACATATTAATACGCTCAATAATTTATTCATCTTCTTAATAATTTTCAACCACTTTTTTATCTCATCCCAAATTCTCTAGCATAAGCACAATCAAACTAAAGGTGTTTATTTGACTTAATATTCTAACCACATAAAACACAAAATGGAATAAATTCCAAGTAGGTTATGCAATCTTTTGTCTTGAGTCTCTCTCTCTCTCTCTCTCTTAACGCCATCCAAGTAACAATGACGTATTTAGGAGTGACACAGGGATCACAAACAATATTTGTCCAATTCTTTTATAAAGCATAAAAATTCGCACTATATACCTCATAAATAATTGGATGATTACCTTCCCAAAATACACCCTCTATCATCCACCCTAACTGACCCTCGAATCACTTCCTTAAACTCCCAAATGTCCTTCAACAACTGATTAGATTTCCACTCCCAAAGATTAAATTATGAATATATTCCCCATGGATCCATTTGATCCAAAAAGAGTCATTTTCGCAACAATATTCCAAAACATATTAATTAAAAAAACTTTATTTCAAGTACCCAACTCTTTCAAGCCATGACCACCCTCTCTTTCGGAACATAAATTTTACTCCATTTAATTTGTGGCAGGTTCCTATCCCAATAAAAATTTCTACAAATGCTAATTACTCGATCACGAACACCAATTGTTACCCAAAATATAGTGAAAAAAGCAAATGACACCTTGAAGAATCGATCTAATAAGTCCAATCTTTCTGTAAAAGAAAGGGAAGAAGTATTTCAAGATCTTACATAACCCTCCAATTTGTCAAAAAAACTGTTTGTAATATCTCAAAAGAAAAACAAATAATCAACAGATATACACCAAAATATCGAGGCATCTCTCTTGTATCCAAGCGTATAGTTTTAAATATATATTCAAGCTCTTCCTTTTGACCCCAAATAATATATTTCCGGATTTGTCACATTTTAATGCAGACCCGAACATTCTTTGGATCTCTTCAAGCTATCCGTATGTATCTTGACGGGCATATGATCGCCATTGGAAAGAAGCATTAGATTATCGGAGAAAGAAAGATGAGTAATATTTAACTTTTCACACTTGGGATGATAAATAAAACCATGATTATTATTCCTCTTTAAAACCCTTGAAAAATATTGAAGACAAAGAATAAAGAGATAAGGCGAGAATGGATCACCTTGTGAAAGTCCTAGAGGGGGGGTGAATAGGATTACAATAAGATTAATGCCTAATTAAAAAATCTTTTGGACAATTATAAGTTTAAGAGAAAACTTCTAAGTCAACTAATTAAATCAAACTCTTATAGGATCATGCAAAGGTAAGATAGAGGTTTGATATAAAAGTATAACAAGTAAATCGTCAATCCAATATCTTAAACTACTCTAGAAGACTATATGTTAGATATCCTAGATAAACAATATCATAGAACTCATGCTAGCATATTATCAAACAAATAAAGTGCGGAAAGTAAATAGAGTAGGGATAGAAAGATACACACGATTTATAGTGGTTCGGTTTCCCTACATCCACTACCTAAGGAAGCCTCCTTAGGATTTCAAGCTTTTCACTAAGCTCCCGTGTCTCTCTTAACCAGGTCGAGAATACAATAACCTTTACAAACTCTTCGATAACACGAAGGACAAATCACTTGTGTAATCACAACACAAGGATACCAAGTATACTCCCTATACTTGAATTCTCTCTTAATCTATCTATTACAAGACCTAGACTTTAGAGGATAGCAACAAAGTGTTTAAAGGGTTGCTTATAAAAGCTTGTAACTAAAACTCCTAAAAGAGTGGATATGACTTATAAGCTTGTTTACTCCTCTTGAGTGGATAGAACCTTGTGGCTTAATTGATAAACTCCTTGAAAGGATTTATAAGCTCACTAAGATTGAATTTGACTATGTATAGCACTTGTCACCTTCTTAAATGATAGCAATTAAGCCCCTTAATGTTTGTAATTAGTTGGTGTAGTTGTAGCCTTCAAAGAGCTTCAATTTATAGTAGAAAATGGCTTCCAACGGTCATAAGACTTGGGTCCAACGGATCTATTAATCTCCCAACGGATATATTTCTTATGACTTGTCTTTTGTGCAGAAAAACCTTTCTTGCGGTGTACCGCAAGATTTCGTGCGGTGTACCGCGCTTCAATGGTTTGATTTTCTAGCTTACTGACGGGCTAGCCTCTGCACCGCGCCCTGGTCCGCAATCTTGGTCCGGTGTACCGCGCCATTCGTCCGGTGTACCGCGCCAAGTAACTTTGAAAGATAATGACTTGGATCAATAAGTCTTCTTTACGAAAGTTGTTGGAAACATCATTCTAAGAACCTTTGAAGTTGATCACTAAAGCTAATTCTCAATGTACACAAAGATAAGGTTAATAGCATTTGTATGAGAAATAGTTTCTTAAGATAAAACAATAAAGCTTTGATCAAAATGATAAAGAATGAGCTTTTTGATGAATTAGAGTGCAAGATAGAATGTATATAACAATAGAAATTAGCACACTAAACACAAGAGGATTTGTCACATTAAAACAACCTATTAAGGGAGGCTATATGCCAACAATCTCCCCCTTTTTGATGATGACAAATCCTTCACTAAAACACCTTAGGAATGATATGAAAGTTTAAGCACTAATGAAATAAAGCTCCCCCTCACAATAAGCATAAGATTTGAGATGCATTTGTGAGTGTTTAAAACATGCAAGTTTTGAAAGTTTTAGTGCACATATTATTTCTCCCCCTTTGTCTTCATCAAAAAGACGGGGTAAAAACAACTAAGAATAGAAGAGCTAAAACTTGAGTGAATAGATTTTAAACAATGATTTAGAGAGTGTGCAAGAGTTTAGGATTTTTAAAAATGATTTTTAGAAAGAGATGCACAAAGATAGATAATTGTAAAGCAAGAGCTAAGGATAGAGACTTTTTACCAACTCCTTGATCGATAGATTTTCATTTCATATGCTTTCTAATGACACAAACGATTAGTTGCAATATATGAAATAAATGATTAGTCTAAGCATTTGAGTTTTAAAATATGATTTAACAAAGTCTCCCCCTTACATAATGCAAAGAGTTTGTTTCAATTTTGTAAAAGTTTGATTGACAATTTTTCCCTAATAAGAATACTTGAAATCATTTTGAAGAAATTTAGGGGTAAAAGTGTAATTTTTTGAAAAGCAAGGGGTCAAGATATATTTTTCAAAATTTTGGGGACTAAACGTAATTTTGAAAAATCTTTTGGGGACCGAAATGCAATTTTCAAACATTTTAAGAACAAAGATAAAAAGAACAAACTATAGGGACTAAGGAGCAATATCAAGGATTAGATGTAGTAGTACCTATATCATCAAAGAAAATGTTAGCAACATAAAAATCCAAACCAAAGATTATAAGCATCTAACAATCATGATAAAAACATAACAAATTTAACCAATTATCCAAATAAAACACATAGCATCCTAACATAATATCCAAAGTAGCAATATCCTAGATGTCCAAAACACGGACCCACAAATAATTTAAAAAGCATAAAAAACACCACAAACTAAGTTCAAAAACAACCACATAAGCACATAAACCCATAAACCACCAAGAAGGATAAAAAGAGGATTTTAAACACCAAACACCCAAGCAAGAAAGATTTAACGATTATCACGAGGAGAACGGCTCCTAGACCTTCTTCCATTTCCAATATCATCACGAATACAAGAGATATCATTCTTCATACAAGAAAACTCATTCGCAAGATGCCCTATTTTCTCTTCCAACACCCCAAATTTCCTTTCTATTTTGTCTTCCAAAGCCACAAATTTACTACCTATATAATCCATGAAACGAGACAAAGCGCTTTCAAAACCGGATGGATTAGGAGGATTTTCATTGGTGGGTTGGCTTGGAGTGGGCTCATTTGGAATAGGGTTTTGTTGGGCCGGGTTATCTAATAATTGAAGAGTGTCAAGCTCCGGACCAAAGGTTCCATTTTTTGCTTCAAGGATGCGATTTCGAATAGTAGCATCCGAAATACGATTAATAATGGAGAGCGAAACATAGGTGTTGTTATAAATAACAAATTTCATTCTTAGAATCGTGAGATAATCGAAACACCATGACTTATTGATTGGTTTCACATTTGTCCCTCCGAAAGAAATATCATTTGCTTCAAAGATTTTGGAAAGAAAAATACCGTAAGGGACTTTATCCCGAGAGGCTCTAGCATGATTCATCCATTTGAACATTATTGCAATAATGTTAATCGGTTGTTTGGAGAAGATCAAATATAATAGATAAGCTTCATAAGGGATAAGTTTTGCATCATGCTTATCTTTCGGAATCACGGCCGAAATAAGAAATTTGTGAGCCACAATGAATTCCGGATCAAAGTTACGAATATTCCAATTTCCATCGGGAACAACCATTCTTCCATTAACAAAATCATTAACCTCATTTTGAGCAATTATATCAAGATTAGAGCCATCCCAACCACTAGACCAAAAGCCGCTAAAACTATCCGAAGGAATATCAAAAAGAGTACACAAAGTATTTAACTTTAACCGTAAAGTGGTACCCGAAACAATTGATTTAATCGAAGTAGTAGCATGATTATATTCAAAATTAGTGTAAAATTCTTCGATTAAGCCGATTGCCAAATGACTACCCGTAAAAGCAAAGATTGAATCACATTTTTGAAATGAAAGGAGTTCAAAGAGAGAATTTTCACCGGAAGGAAAGGCCGAAGCACTAATTGTTCTTCCCGGAAGAGCATCGAATGGCCGGAGTGGAGGGGGTGTTGGTGACCTCGTCGGAGATGGTGCACGGCGGCGGCTGGAGGAGGCTCCGGTGGAGGCTTTCTTCTTGTTAGCAGCTGTCTTGGTTCTAACCATGGTGAAAAACAAGATGGGTAATGAAAGATAGAGAAGGAGGAGTGATTTACGGGGTGAAGAAGGGTGTTTTGGTGGTGGAGACGGAGTAACGGTGGCCGGAAATCGCCAAGGAGGAGGAGAGGGAATGTTTTAATGGAGGAATGAAGAGAATAGAATAGAAAACGGCCTACTAAAGCTGTCAAAAACCTAACCTGCGGTGTACCGCGGGAATCGTGCGGTGTACCGCACGGATAAAATAAGCTGAGCGAAAAATAAAAAGAAAAATAAAACTGTTGAAACCCTGAGATGCGGTGTACCGCGGAATGGTCCGGTGCACCGCAAAAGTGTTCGGTTTGGACACAAAAAATGAAATTTTTGATTCTTTTAAAAACACCCGAAACACATTCGAAACTTCCCCAAATGATTCGGAATGGTATAAAATAATTTTGAGCATCTTCGTTTTGAAAAGAAAAGCCAAGGAGAACCAAAAAACTCATACAACAGTTAATTTCACAAAAGCCCCTAAGTTTTCTAAAAGTGCAAAAAGACCTAATGCAAGAACAAAGCAACATTTAAGCATGTAAAAGTTTAAGAACCACAAGATAGTAGCACAAGTTGATAAATCACATAAAACACAATATAAAACATAAACATAAAAAGAAGAGAGGAAAGAATTTCACCGTATTTTCCTTTTATGAGGTTTGAACGTCCTTTTGCATAAAATTCCATTTTCTTGACGCTCAACACCTTCAATACATATTACTATGGTAACCGAGGTGGAATGGATCCGGAAATGTTGTTAGCATTTGTCACGATCCATATTGGTTTTTCCCATGAAGGTATCAAAGATCCACTATTAAGTTGTTCATGGTAATGGCACGTAGAAGCATGATGACCGGGTTTACCACAATAGTTGCAAGAACTTCTTTTTCGAATAGAGTTATCATGTAATGGTTTTGAACAAGAAGTTTCCACATTCTTTCCAATATCCAAATTATCACTTAAATATAATTTTTCTTTAAAAAAGCCATTTGGATCAAAAGGAGTGATATTTGAAAAAGGATGATTTTTTAAAGTATCAAGAGCGAGGGAAAAAGCTTCATCCAATTTTCTAAAACCTTCTATATTTTTCTTCATAGGATGTTTCCATTTATTTAAAGAAAAAATGTTTTCAAAACAAGGGTTTTTAGTATTGCCAAGAATATCATCCAAAGTGATACAACATTTAAAACAATTCTTTAGCTCAATTTTACCCTTTTTTAACATAAGATTATTCAAATGGATTTGAGAATCAAGAATTTTGAGAAGGGATGAAATTTGCCTAATATCACAATAATTATAAGGAAGAGATAAAGAATTAGGATAGAGTGCTACCTCATGATTTGGTTTAAAATCGTTATGAGATTCATCATGGATTGAGACTTCTTCTTCTTCGTCATTTTCGACAATTCCATATAAAAACTCCAAACGATTCCAAAGCTCTTTTGCGGATTTACAATCTAACATTTGTGAGAAAATTTCTTCGGAAATTCCACGAATGAGAGTGTACATTGGTTTTGCATTTTGAGTGAGCTTAGCCTTTTCCTCAATGGTAAGTTCATCAAAATCTTTTTCTTCTTGATTTAGCTTAAGAACTCCTGCTTCATTTAACTCTTCTTTATAAGGAACAAATGGACCTTCCTTCACGATTCTCCATTGATCGGGATCTTCGGCTTTGATAAATTCCTCCATTTTTGTTCTCCAAGCAAAATAGTAAGTTCCTACAAAAAGTGGAGGTCGAGTAGAAGACGAACTTTCCAAAAGATTAAATTCCATATCGTTTACTCTACTAACGATTAAGCTATTCACGTAGAGTTAGGCTCTGATACCAATTGAAAGTCCTAGAGGGGGGGTGAATAGGATTACAATAAGATTAATGCCTAATTAAAAAATCTTTTGGACAATTATAAGTTTAAGAGAAAACTTCTAAGTCAACTAATTAAATCAAACTCTTATAGGATCATGCAAAGGTAAGATAGAGGTTTGATATAAAAGTATAACAAGTAAATCGTCAATCCAATATCTTAAACTACTCTAGAAGACTATATGTTAGATATCCTAGATAAACAATATCATAGAACTCATGCTAGCATATTATCAAACAAATAAAGTGTGGAAAGTAAATAGAGTAGGGATAGAAAGATACACACGATTTATAGTGGTTCGGTTTCCCTACATCCACTACCTAAGGAAGCCTCCTTAGGATTTCAAGCTTTTCACTAAGCTCCCGTGTCTCTCTTAACCGGGTCGAGAACACAATAACCTTTACAAACTCTTCGATAACACGAAGGACAAATCACTTGTGTAATCACAACACAAGGATACCAAGTATACTCCCTATACTTGAATTCTCTCTTAATCTATCTATTACAAGACCTAGACTTTAGAGGATTGCAACAAAGTGTTTAAAGGGTTGCTTATAAAAGCTTGTAACTAAAACTCCTAAAAGAGTGGATATGACTTATAAGCTTGTTTACTCCTCTTGAGTGGATAGAACCTTGTGGCTTAATTGATTAACTCCTTGAAAGGATTTATAAGCTCACTAAGATTGAATTTGACTATGTATAGCACTTGACACCTTCTTGAATGATAGCATTAAGCCCCTTAATGTTTGTAATTAGTTGGTGTAGTTGTAGCCTTCAAAGAGCTTCAATTTATAGTAGAAAATGGCTTCCAACGGTCATAAGACTTGGGTCCAACGGATCTATTAATCTCCCAACGGATATATTTCTTATGACTTGTCTTTTGTGCAGAAAAACCTTTCTTGCGGTGTACCGCAAGATTTCGTGCGGTGTACCGTGCTTCAATGGTTTGATTTTCTAGCTTACTGACGGGCTAGCCTCTGCACCGCGCCCTGGTCCGCAATCTTGGTCCGGTGTACCGCGCCATTCGTCCGGTGTACCGCGCCAAGTAACTTTGAAAGATAATGACTTGGATCAATAAGTCTTCTTTACGAAAGTTGTTGGAAACATCATTCTAAGAACCTTTGAAGTTGATCACTAAAGCTAATTCTCAATGTACACAAAGATAAGGTTAATAGCATTTGTATGAGAAATAGTTTCTTAAGATAAAACAATAAAGCTTTGATCAAAATGATAAAGAATGAGCTTTTTGATGAATTAGAGTGCAAGATAGAATGTATATAACAATAGAAATTAGCACACTAAACACAAGAGGATTTGTCACATTAAAACAACCTATTAAGGGAGGCTATATGCCAACACCTTGTATTAATGCTTTTTTATTCTCCCTTGAGGAAATCATGAACCTCATCATTAATTTCCACCAAATAGTAAGGAGTAGTGACACAAGCCATGATCCAATATAATTCAATCCCTTAAGCATGTCATGAAAAAATCCCACAAAATAGAATCAATAAGTTTTACACAAATAAATATCAATAGTACACCTCAAGATCTACTATTATTTTTATATTATTTTCATAATTCTTGCATGAAATGAATATTCTAGACCATCAATCTACCGGAAATAGACACATTTTGATCTTTATCAACAACTTAATCCAAGACCGGTTTTAACTGATCCGCAATAATCATGGTATTAAACTTCTAAATAACACTACAACAAGAAATCAGTCTATAATCATCAAATTTAACTAGAAAATTAAGTTGTTTAAGTAATAACCCCGAAATGAAAAATTCACGTATCGCTAAGACTATTTCCTTAAAAATAAGATGAGATCGCTTAAAGAAAAGTGATGAATAGCCATTGGGACTGGGAGTTTAATCATTAGAAATGAAAAAAATAGCATTCTTTATCTCTACATAGGAAATTTTTCACACATATCCACACCTTGCTCTTGCGAAAGAATCTTACCCCAATTAATAAACTCATAATCGACATTGAAAGTAATATTCTCCATGCCAAACAAGTCAATGTAATGATCAATAAATGCTTCATAAACTTTGGTCACGCGAAGTAGTAAATTCACCAGTAGGACGTAAAATATTAGCAATAAATCTAGGCCATTGTTTACTCCTAATGACGCCATGAAAAAGTTTAGAGAATATATCACTCTTAAGTGTATATACGAGCTTATATTTTTTTAAAGGAAACTAATCTTGGCCTTTTCAAGAGACCTCGCCTTCTCAGAAATACCTACAAGCTCATAAAAGTTAACATTATTATCCAAACTATTTTGAAAACTAACCTTGGAAACTTCAAGCGCTTATCTCACCTTCTTAACTGTCTCGAAAATATAAAAATAATGTTCTTTATTAACTTTCCTCAAATCAAACTTCAAAACCCGTGACATACAATATATTTATTCTTACCCAAACTGAGACTCATATTTCATCCGCTTTCCACTCTTGATTATAGTCAACAAGTTCCAAACACATGTTAAAGAATAAAAATGAGTAACTCCCTTAGCATACTGAAGAAAGAGTGAAATAATACAAGGAGAGTGATCGGAAACACTAGATTTCGGTAAAAATTCTGCATGAACATAATGATCTGAAGTTTTAAGTCTTCGATTATCCAACACACAAACAATTTTACTTATTAATTGATTAACAACACACTCTCAATAATAAAAGTATATGTAATTAATGATATTTGAAGAATGAATATTATACAATATGTAATTAAGAAGTACCTGATGAATTCCTTGAAACAGTTGAAACTTTGTCATTTCATTTCCATTGTTTTGAAATTTATGCAGCTAATTACATATTGAAATAGTAATATACTCAGCAAGCGCGACATGATAAATTCCAATTAAATTAGAATATAGTGCTAGATGATATATGACAAGGAGAAAATAAATTATGAGATTGTTCGGACTTGTTAGAGAACAACTATATAGTTGTTTTCCAATCAAACAACTTAAGAAAATCATCTCCTTGCATTCTACTTCTGAACCTCCATTTACTCATTTATCAACTAAATTTACTTAATTTTTTATTCAGCCAAAATTATTAGTTCAAGAAAACCAGTAATTGAAAATGAAAATATGATAATAATTTCAAGATATGAAAAAAATCCATTCTGCATTTAATGTTAATACTAAGACCTACAAGAATAAACATTAATATACATTTGAACATAAAATCAGTCAGGAACGTTAATAATATTCACACCCTCTACTTAAAAGTAAAAAATGAAAAAAAATACCATCAACACTAATATTAACCATATTTATTAATGTAAAAATCAATCGTTGAAATGGTTAAGTGTCAAAATAAAGAAATACAAAGTTTGAAATCTAATTGAATCACTAGTTTTATTGAACATAATAATTTTAGACACAAATTGCACTATTGGTCCATGTTTACATTAAACTACACAATATGTAGCCCTAAAAATTTAAAATCATTTATATACATTCATAGTTAGTATATAAAAAAAAGAACAAAGAATATAATACAATGGCAAGATGATTAAAAATCTCACTTGAATGGAAAAAAGAAGAACGAAGTCGAAGTAAATCAACAAGATACTCAATTGTACGTAGTTTAAAATCATTTTTGAATCAAACCCCATCTCTCTAAGTACCGTGATTAACTATCGATAAATAGCATGATGGAAGAGAAATTTTAATTAGTACATATATTAAATGAGAGATTATTCAATAAGGTAAAAGTGATTTACCTACTTTATGAAAAGAGACCTATTTTTACGAAAAGTTATCTATTTTTTTATGAGAAAGTACTTATTAACGTGGGTCCCAGATAATTTATTAAAAAGATGACAACTTTTTCATAAGGCCACTTTTCATAAAAAATAAGTAACTTTTCATAAAAAATAGATATATTTTCGTAAAGCACTTTATGAGAATATACCTATTACCGCATGGAAGAAAAATCCATATTAAATGTTTACTAAGAATGAGTAATAAATAAATAGTTAAAATGTTCTTTTGTTCATGCACATTTACTTTTATTGACTGATTCAAATTTAAATAATTCTTAATTGGTATATTATATTATGATTTCAAGATAAGTCTGATTTATTTAAATGTTGCATCTTAACCGCATAAATCTCTTTACTCAATATTTAGTACTTATTACTTAAAAATATATTAATTAAGGTTGATAATAAAATATTCACTAGATAAGTATTTAGTGTCCCATCTTGTTTTGAATTTTCTGCAATCATAATTAAGAAAGCTGGATTAGCAAGAAAGATCAGCAGCCATTATCTTTTTTATCTAAAAGGCATGCACGTAACATGTTCGCATTTGAAAGTAAGGAGGTGTTTGTTTGCACTTAATGAGATCTTAATCTGGTTCATTAAAACACTGGATCAATAAGATTCTTAATTTTCTGCTGACCAATTCAGATCTGAATGCCTCTTAACTGGTATGTTTCGTTAAGATTCAAACTAAGGGGGTGTTTGTTTGCACTTGATGAGATCTGAATCTGGTTCATTACGACACTGGATCAATCAGATTGTTTGTTTTTCCTAACCAATTCAGATCTGAATGTCTCTTAACTGGTCGGTTTTATTAAGATTTTAAGCTAAGTCTGAATCATTCAGATACTGACTCTTAACGGAATAAGTTATATTCAGCTGTTCATTCAGCATTCAGCACTTATTACTTAAAAAAAACGACACCTAAGTCTTAATCAATTTTTTAATTAATGATTAACAATTTATTTCTAATCAAATCCTGCCACATCATAGATGGTATGTTGGGTAGTATATATCTTTATTCTAATTATATTGATAAAATATATGTCATCAGATTAACAAGGTAGTTACTATAATAAGTTTTTTAATGACATAAATATAAGGTATATGTCATAATACAACTAGTATTAGACCATCCAATATTGGATAGTTTCTTTTTTATATTGTTCAGATTTTTGTTTTGAATGATAATGAATTAATTTCAGGTAAGACTTTCATCTTAGATGATCCAATGTCTACGTTATTGATTATTATAATAAAACACATGTTATTAGATTAATTTATTAGTTATTTTTGCAAGATTAAAACATAGGATATATTTATTAATATAATATGTATTGAATCATCTAATATTAGATCGAAAAAATTTCATTGATTTTAAATGTACATTAAATGATCTTAATTATTTCTCAAAATACATTTACATGTTAGGATGGTAATTTTGTCCTAAATATATCCAATATAATACATAATTATATGTTTTTTACATTACATCAAATTATTTATATGAAAAATTAAGAATAAAAGAAAGATGAACTGGGTAGAAATAATATTAAAAGCCTATATATTCATGTTTCTTTTTAAACAAATAGAAGTATTTAACCAACATAACGCTGGAAAAAGGGTCAAACAATGGAAAAGGATTTAAATTTCTCACCTAATCGAGTCTCCTTACCAAAATTGATATTTCAACAAGTTAGAATATGCATGCATCTATAATACATATATTTTGGGAGCAACTAAATTTGGTATATATTTTGTTTTCATAATAACATTTTTATATTTTCAAATTGTTTAATATAATGAACAAGATTGATATGAGTGTTTTAGTAATTTTGAATTATGTTTTAAATTTAACAACACTAATTACATGTTTTATATCTCTACTAGTTGTTGACTAAATTTTTAGTTTGTTTTGTGTCCTTCCTAAATTTTAGATAGTCCATTAGGTAGTGATATTAGTTGGTAGTAGAAAAATCAAGAAGAGAATTTACCTATATAAAAGGCATTTCAATTCTAGATAATAAAATGACATTCATTCACAGAACTTCATTTTCCTATCTAGTGCACTTTTTCCAGTTATAATATTTCATTTTCTTTAGCACTATGTCCTGTAATTATGCCATTTGGATATTGAAGTTTAACCAACCCAAAATCATTCGACTAAGTAACGAGAAAACAAAACAAGATCTACCAAATTAGTAACCCTTAAGATACTATATGGTTTTTTTTTTCTCTCACGCTATTGTACTGGTTCAATGAATAACAATTTTTAATTCAGAGTCAATTATCTAATTATTTGCTTGAATAAAATAATCTATTTTGTTGACTTATCTTTTTTATTGACCTTTTCCAAAGCTTTTTTCCTGTAGAGAATTTCAATAAATTATCTTACACGTAAAAGACTTTTCAACTTTGATAGTTTTTTGAAATTTGAGGCGCTTGGACTGTCCAAGTTGGACATATTAAACCATAAGGTTGTGTAATTATTTTAACTATTATTGTCACATGGTCTTTCAAGAAGGTATAATGTTCTTCCTTATACTTTTCATACACCTACTTCATCTCACCGTAGCTCAGCATCCACACAAATGTATAAACAGCGGTAATTTCACTCAGAATAGCCCTTACCAAGCAAACCTCAATACTCTTCTCTCAAACCTTGCCTCCAATGTTAACAGAACTGGATTTTACCAAAGTTCATCCGTTGGAGAAAATTCTAATAGAGTCAATGGAGTTGTTATGTGTAGAGGAGATATTCTACTTGAAACATGTCGTGCGTGTATAACTAATGCAACACATGACATCGAACAACACTATTGTCCATTTTATAAAGAAGCTATACTATGGTTTAATTATCAATGCTTTTTACGGTACTCGAGTAACTCAATAATAGAAACTATGACTGTCTCTCCCGGTATTATTTTGTATGCAACCGCGAATGCGTCTAGCCTAACTGAGTTTAGGCAGGAGCTGAGGATCTTACTGGATGGTCTGCGAGAACAAGCTGCAAATGGTGGTCCACTTCTTAAATTCTCTACCGGACGTAGAAACGCTCCGGATTTTCAAACTATATATGCGCTACTTCAATGCTTTCCTGGCTTGTCCGTGAATGATTGCAGTCAATGCCTCTACACTGCATTTCAATGGATGCCTACCCAGACCCAAGGAGGGTTGGTTTTGCTTCCAAGCTGTACTCATCGTTATGAGACCTACCCGTTCTTTAACGAGTTTATTTCAGAAGCTGAACCACCATTCCTGGATACAGGTTTGGTTTTGCTTTATATTTTCCGACTCTTTCTATAGATATATAACATTCCAAATTCAAAACATGTAACGTTCAAGCATTCTTTACCTCTGTATGTGAGATCGAAATTTAAGAAATCCTTGGAGTAAGAAGTGTACGAGTAAATTCCCATGATTTTTTTTTCTTTTTTGATGAAGATTCAGTCGAGGACTTCTATATATACTCACTACATCAAGGGATACCATTGATCCGCCCCTGATTTTCTTAATTTATTTTGTTAAATAAAACGTTAATAAGTAATACATTAGTACACAGCTTAAATATTAAATATTAGCTCACAAGCTAAATTTGTAAGACTTTTAATCCACTCTTAACCCATAAATTGTTCTAACTTTTAGCCTTAAAAATACATTATTGGTGCGCTTCACCCCTGGTCTTTAACATATGAGATTTCAACTTTTTCTAGGAAACCATTTCCCTCAACTTTCACAGTTACTAACTTCTTATTATTGTTCATTCTTTCCCAAAAAGTTGCTATATCATCAAAATGAAATAAAACAAATACTGCTACATTACAGTTTCATTTTCTCTTTTCATTTTTTTCGTAATGACCTAATTGTTATATTTAGAAGTGGCCATTGTTTATTTACATATCATGGACAGTAAATTTCTTGGATTTAAGTTCTCAAGCTCGTTACAAACTTTGAATTTTTATCTACACAATATCTTTTGTTGATACAAGTCGATTTTAATTTTCAGGTGGAAACACGACTAATTCACAAGCTGGTGAACTTCCTCTTGGACCATCTCCCTCAAACAAAGGTATGAGCGTGTTCCAGACCATGGTTTCAGTAGAATAGACTTGCACACCTCGATCTCTCGGAATTAATATTTAACAAATCATAATGCTAATTTTAATGAGTATTTCCCTTTTCTGATGGTTGCTTCGAGACCCTTTATTCTATATCTATTTAGTGCTACATGTTTTAAGACGTTTGTACATGGATTTAAATTGTAAATGCTTTGCATTCAACGATTATTATTTACCCCATAAGAACATTTCAGATATTTCTCCTGAAGAAGAAATTTACTAGCAAAAGATTACAGTAACAGATTATACGCAATTCTAAAATCAATTTAAATCCTTTACATTAATAACTAAATTTTACTTGTAGCTTTGTATTTTTGAAAGCGTTATGCTTCCAAAAATATACTCCTTTCCACAAGTTTTGAGTCTTTAATAAGTTGAATAACTGACATCTGAGATCTGATATCCTCTTCAAGAAACTTGATGCTAATAAGAGTTGTTATGAATATGCAGGTGAAAATAAAAATGACAGCCAAGCAAGGACTATCATTCTTATTCTTGTCTTTTCACTTTCTGGAATTCTTATGGTTATTTTTGGAATATGCTATTGTATAATGAAAAGAAAACCGAAATTAATTGATAGAAAAATTGAGGGTAAGTCCTTATTTCTACATGTTAGCATACTTTCATCCTTTCTCAGTGAACTTAATTCTGCGACTTTCCTTATTGATAAGGTTTTCTTATAAATTTGCAGCTACTGAAGATACTAGTACTGTCGAATCTTTGCAAAACAACTTTACGATCATAAAAGTTGCGACAAATTACTTCTCTGATGTTAACAAGCTCGGACAAGGTGGATTTGGAGTTGTTTACAAGGTAATACTGTGTGTCTGACACAGGTCAATTTTTTACAATGATACCTCGAAGGGAATTACTTATCGCTCTTATCCAAGGAACATTTTACCTTTTCATTCATTCCTCTGGATAGAGACTTTATATAATAATTTTGACAAGTTACCTCATTAATTATATCATAATTTTCATCCTTACATTTATTTATTCTGGCATATTGTTCAGGGTGAACTTCCAAATGGACAAAAAATAGCAGTGAAAAGGTTGTCGAGGGGTTCAACACAAGGTGATCTTGAATTTACAAATGAGGTAATGTTAATGGCTAAACTTCAACACAAAAACTTGGTTAGACTCCTTGGTTTCTGCTTGGAAGGATCTGAAAGGCTCCTTATCTATGAACTAATGCCTAATGCAAGCCTTGACGATCTCCTGTTTGGTAATTCATTATTTATTAGCATAACAAAATAAATCTTTTTATCTATCTGTTTTAGCCAATGAAATAACTTTATAAGTTATAATCATATTTATTTTGTAATTGTCTCTCTTACTGATATATATACTTTACTTGATATGTAGATCCTGGAAAGGCTGCAAACTTGGATTGGTATAGGCGCTACGAAATTATAAGAGGTATAGCAAAGGGACTTCTTTATCTTCATGAGGATTCTCGGCTTCGAATTATTCACCGTGATCTCAAAGCAAGTAATGTCCTCTTAGATGAAGAAATGAATCCCAAAATTTCAGATTTTGGCATGGCTAGACTTTTTGTTCAAGACGAAACTCATGGAAATACTAATCGAATTGTGGGGACTTAGTAAGTGTTACATGTTTTTTCTCATTTACTATCCATTTTCTCCCCATATGAAATATTATATGATCTTCAAACATGAGACAACTTGCTATATATATGTTAAAGAGGAACCCGAATTTGCTATATGATATTCCAAAATGTGTCATATGCAAATTGGAAGCCGAAAATATTGAACTAAATTTATTGCAGTGGATATATGGCACCCGAATATGTACGAAATGGACAGTTCTCAGTCAAGTCCGATGTCTTTAGCTTTGGGGTACTAGTTTTGGAAATTATAAGTGGAAAGAAATGCAATTATTCAACAGATGGAGAGTATGTGGAAAATTTATCAAGCTATGTGAGTATACCTATGACATTAAATTCAAATTAGTAATTATATCTACTTGTTTAAGTCACAAATAAACTTGTTACAGGCTTGGAAGAACTGGCGAAATGGAACATCAAAAAACCTGATAGATCCGGCATTACAGGCCAGATCGAGGTCAATGCATGACATTATGAGATGCATTCATATTGCTTTACTATGTGTTCAAGCAAGTGTGAGTGATAGACCAACAATGGCTTCTATTCTTCTCATGATCAATAGTGTTTCTCTCACTCTTCCGGTACCTTCCAAGCCTGCCTTTCTAGTGCATGATCGAGTGGAATCATGTATTTCAAAACATAGTCAAGAGAATAAGTTAAGAATATCGGAATCTATATTGTTTCCAGACGCCAATCACGTTCCTTCCTCCATTAATGATGCTTCAATAACTGAATTATACCCTCGGTAAACTAATTGATGCTATCTTTGCATCAAACATAACTTGTATTATGTAGTACATTCAGATTTCCAGATGCTAATAGTACCTATACAGTTCTACAATTCCAATAAATTTATTTCTTTGAAACATGTACAAATGTTTTCTAGTTGTACTTGGACATTTGATGAGCCTCTTTCCCTCCTGGAGCATGATTAAAATTTCAATTGACATTGCAAGTACACACGATTAAACTCATCTAAATTTTTTATGTAAACTGTAATTTTACTTCACAAATTGAATCAGCTGACTCTATTTAACAACTATTCAATCCATTATATAATTGAATAGAGATAATTTAAAGAAAATGATGTATGGGGTACCGGGGTAGTAATACACGATTGTACTTTAAGGGTATCGGCGTATGAAAATGAACATCCCGGTACTTAATTTGTCAAAATCGAACTACTGTTAGAGGCTCAGTCCAAAATGAACATTAAAAACGCCTCATGAAAGGTAATGCACCACAATTTCTAAAATATAGATATAAGGATTCATGTATTTTACTCGAGTACCCTTAAAGTCGATTAGTGTATTACGTGGATTGCTGAACCTTCTTTATCCTTAAAAACTTATTTTAGAGATATAAGACGTCAAGATTCTTGCTCTACATTTATTTCTCTCTTTTCTTTATCAGATTTTCAAAATTTTCAAATTTCTTTTCATATAGCATATTCCACCATCTCATTTCTTCCATCCTTTCCTTTCTTATTACCAATCACAACACACACATTTGTTTTACCTTATTTCTCTACTCATCACTTTTTCTACTAATCTTAACACTTTTCCCACCACCAACACCCTTTTTTTTTATTACTCTTTCCCCTACCCACTTTCACATAACAACAAATTTTTAACCCTTAGATAAAACTCTCTTCGACGCTTATTGTTTTCTTTGCAACACTAGCATATTATTTGTGTTCTTTCTTTTATCGCAACATTACTCTCAACTACCATTCTTTTACAATGGCTCCTCCATTCAACCTCCGTCACAAAGAACCACACTTTAGTATCCCAACCCGACAAGCTACATTCAATGTAAGAAAGGTATGTTTGGTTTCGTAATAAATAGTCAAAATAATTAAACCACTACAACCTTTTACGGAATTAATCTGTTGTTCAATAATAGTTAAGGTTACCAGTCATTGAATAGTGGATGACCCAAATTAATTTCATAGATAGGTGACTTACCCAAAAAGCCAGAGTTCATTTGGAGGACCAATTGTACAACACAAAAAAAATATCTTATCGTTAATTTAGAGAGAGGACAAATTGCATCCTTAAATTTAAAATATTAACATTATACATCTAAGTTACAATTTTTTTTTAAAGCCACTTTATAATTTTCTGGTTAAATTTTTTACTATCCTACCCCCGTTCGTGATGTATACAGACTCACACCGTTGTTTACAATCATTCCATTTTAAACCTAGTGGATACGTACCGCGGTGTTTTTTACATTTTTTTAACTCTTTTTTACATCAACTCAGTAGTCATACTTATACATTTTCAATGGAATAAGGCAATTTTATCGAAGAATACGGACCCAACGAGACTACCATGTTTTATGGGGCTGGCCCATTAATGACCAACACTAAGCATTTACTCAACAGATCCAAACAATAAAATCAATCTTCATATGAACTATACACAATATGGATCAAACAAAACAAAATGTACTACATCAAGTAGAAAGGATGATGTAAAAATAATCATCACAAATTAATTGCCATTGTCAACTACAAAGAACCTATAAGAAACTTCAGCTATCCCCTGTCTTTGTGATACACCACTAAAAGCATCTTCCTTTCACTGCACAAATATATCATAATATTAATAAACCCAATTAAACCAAATTAAACCAAATAAAATGGAATTTGAATTTGAAACGAAAATGGAAAAAAACTATCGGGGCTGGAACCCAAGGTTTTGGGCTGGGACCATGATCCAGGATTACAGTTAAACTCTATCGGGGCTGGAACACAAGGTTTTGGGCTGAGCCCATGATCCAGGATTACAGTTCATTGGTCTGGACCCACGGGATGGGCCTTCAACGTTCTGGACCCATCACGAATACCACAAATAATGGGGCTGGAATCTAATGGGCCATACCACCAAGACGACCATTACGGATAGGAAGAGCATCGGTCCATTTCCATGGTGAAGAAATTTAGGGTGATGAAAGCAATACTAAAAAGCCTTTGGAGGGTCAAGAATTAGAGTCACAAGCATCAGAGGATTCGAATAAGCCAAACACTGATCAGACTGAGTTAAAGAAGAGTGATGGAAGTGATTAACTTGTTTGGCCATGGATTATGATCAGGAGTCAGGACCAGAAACTAGTGTTAAGCATCGGTCCATTTCATGGTGAAGAAATTCATGGTGGCGCAGGATGGGCTGCAGAATTGATTTGGGCTTCGTTGGGCTGGACCCATATCGGGTAATGTATTGGCTTCATGTGGCTAGGCCCATTAATCACCCTTCACTATTCAATATCTACCAGACATTGGCCTAGATGGGGCTGACCCCATTATCCGACTTCGACTCCAAGGAATGTGCCCACGACGGTTCTTCTATATGGGCTGGACCCATGGGATAGGGTTTTCATGTGCTGGTTGGAAGGCGTCGATGTCAAACCTTCTTCGGTGGTGCATAGAGCGGCTTTGTTGGTGGTGTAGAGCTGCTTCGTCTTCGGCAGAGCTTGGCTGTAGAAGATAAGCTCTTATGGTGGAACGGTGAGAACAGGACCGCGAATAGTGGAGGTGAGGGCCGGAAGGTGGTGCTGCTATTGATGGTGGTGGAGCAGAGGTTGACGGGGCGGTGAGGGATCTGCTGTTCATGAAGATGGGGTGTGGGGTCTACTGTTGATGAAGATGGTGGGTAGTGATGGTGTTGAATGGTGGAACTGGGAAGGGATGGTGTTGAGGCTGGTGGATCTGGGTGGTGAGGGCGGTGGCGCGGTGGTTCAAGAGGTGGGTGGGATGGTGATGACGGGGGGAATGGGTAATAATAGAGAACGAGAGAAGGGAGAGAGAAGGGGTTTGGGGTCCGGCTATATAATGGGGTTTGGGGGATATGATTTGGGTTTTTATCAATGTGGAGCAGAGAGTGGGAGGGTTATTTGGGCTTTTAACCTCTATTAAGTTGGTTCCTAACTAGTAGTTACTTTGAGGTTTTAAAATATAAAGACAAAAGGCTTTACGCCTTAGAAAGTAAATGACCCATTTAGAAATAGTCAAAATACTTTACCTTGCACCCTGTTTATTAATGAATTTCTCGAAAACATCATGTCGAGCTGTAGGCCGAGTTGCAAAAGTAGGAGTAACTAGTAGGTTAATGACCAAGGACCCATGTTTTTATATCGTTATTCATAATTATTGATAATTAAACTTGATAAATTCAATAAATCTAAACTACTCAATGTATCAAGATAATGCATTGTATTTAGAAATAGTTGAAAAGTCATCGTAAGATTAATGAATCAAAACTGCTTAACGGATCAAGAAAGTTCGTTGCACGTAGGAGTAGTTTAAAAGTCATATGTGAATGTCAAGATTTTATGTCTTTATTCATAGTATCTAAGTAGTATTTTTAATATTGTACTAGTATAAATAGTAGTAGTATTATAGTTCATTTGCAAGAAAAAAAGTGTAAGAAAAAAACATAAGTATTTTTATAGTAATAATTGAATAAAGTTAAAATTATATTATCTCTTCTCCAATACTTGTTCCTATATATCTCCTCTTGTAATTATTAACATATCACCTTCCAACAAACTGGTATCAGAGCAAGGTCGATATGGCAACAATTAGTGGAGACTACAACCCAGAGTTTGTTTTAGGCGGTTCTCTCAATGATATCATGGTATGCTAAATCAAAAACATCAACCACGAAGTGTACTAAATCATTTTTTAAAAGGTTCTTCTAACCAATACACATCGACAACTTGAAATAACCATCTGGCGAAGCTTTGCCATGTTTATCCCTTGATGGGGTCGGTATAAGATTTCAAAACTTTTGGGTGTATCTTTAGTTGGTTAAATTCCCCCACATACAATAGATCTACTAATCTTCCTATATCAACGAGCACCCGATGCATGAGTCTATTCCCGATTACTACAAGTATTACTAGAGAATCGTTACGTGGTTAGGTCAGCATGATGACTTCCTTATCAATTAATTGTATGTCATCACCACGTGTTGGACTACCATACTGTTTTCTAGTACGTGTTGCTCACAAGTAACGTTTTCTTTTGTTTCAAGAGAGCCCACTCTCACGGCCCCCAACTATTGTATCTATCTTGAAGATGTAATATTTTATATTCTCAAACATTTTTGTTACCATGTTCACTCCATACACAAACCGTTTAATACCCTCAGATCTTTGCGAGATAGTATTTACTTAAAATTCATTACCCTTTCTTACTTGATTGGGGCGTGGATTTAGAAAAGGCTTTCTAGGCTCATTATCCCTGCAAATTACATCCTCATTTTTTGGTGTTCTCTCCTGATGATTGGGTGTTACTCTTTCCTTGGATTCATTATTTCTCATATTACCCTCTAAAAGATAGGGAAATTTTCCCAAGTCTCACAATCTTTCCATTTTTGCGTTAAAACTTGTTTGCAGTGGTTAGTATCATGTCCTTGGTCCTTATGAGTCTTGGATTCATTATTTCTCATATTACCCTCTTATTGTTTGCATACGTCATGTAATACTTGCAGTACCGTCCTGTAATCTTCTTATCACACCTTAGGCCGCACCAAGTTTTTGGCGCCGCTGCCGGAGACTACATCGTTAGTCCTTGTGCAATTATCTTCTGCTTTTATTTTAGTTAGTTCTATTTTACGCTTTTCTTTTTAGTTTTTGTTTTACATAATTTTTCTAGGCGAGAGCAGATTTATTAGGAGAAGGAAGTTTCGTATTACTAGATCCTGCAAAATGGATGAGATAAACCAGCTAATGGCTGAATTACGCGAACAATTTGCTCGGGGAAATCTAGTACATACATCACCTTCATGTCCTAGTTGTGGAGCAAGAGATCACTCGTGGGAATACTGCATGAATAATCCATCTTCAATTTCCTTCATACCTTATCAAGGAAACCATTATTATGATGGTTATTATCAATCCCAAGGAAATTACGCTGATTATCAGCCCCCACGAAATTACAATTGGGTCGGAGATCAACAGACTTATTATAATAATAACCATTATGATGATTATTATCAACCAAGACCACAATCCTACTATCCTCCACAATTTATCTATCAAGAAGCGCCGATTTATAATGAAGCTTATCAAGAACCACCTCGTTATTCAATGCAGCAAACTGTACAAGAACAACCTTCGAGTTTGAATTCAACCATGTCTAAGATAATGAACCTAATTGAAGATATGGAGATTAGCCAGCAAAGATTCCAAAACTCATCCAACGCACTTAAGAAGATTGAGCATACAGTGTCACAAATGGTGAATAAACTGCAAATCTTTGCAGAAGGGCAACTCTGAAGTGATACTAGTGCTCCAGAAAACAAAGTTTGTCATGCAGTTGAATTAAGAAGTGGAAAACAACTACCTCCACCAAGACCAGAACCAGACGCAGTCCCTATTCCAGAAAAGGGGGGAGAAGAAACAACAGAAGATAAGGTCGAAGAGGTAGTTGAACAAAAAAGTGTCCAAGATAAGACACCAGAAAAGAAAGAGAGCCTAGTGGTAACCAACACATGTCCTCCACCACCATACCCTTCACGTGTCAGAAAAAAGGACAATGACCTGGATTTCAAGAAGTTCGTTGACATGGTGAGCAAGTTAGAGATTAAAATACCGTTTGTAGAAGCTCTCAAGAGAATGCCAACATATATAAAATTCATGAAGGACATTCTTTCTAACAAACGAAGATTCGAAACTGAGGATATGAGTGGATCACCAGAGGAGTGTAATACTATAGAGTTACCATCAGAAACACCCCTTCCCACAAAATCTTGGATGGCACCATCCATGATTATAAAGAATCGAGCTGAAAAGTTGTGGGAATTAGAGGCAAAGGGTGGAAATTTCGTCATCCTTAATCGAGGTAACACGTCTAACTTTAAAAGACGTTAAACAAAAGTGCTATACGGGAGACAACCCGTAATTTCTTTTATGTTTTTACGTTTCTAGTTTTTAAATTTATGTTTAGCTTAGTTAAATTTAGTTGATATTGCATATTTAAGAAAGGTATTAGTGTTTTTGATGATTAGGTATTGGAGAAATCGAGTTAGGGATAGCGAACAAATTTTTTTCGAAAAACTGAAGCAGGGGTGCGGTATACCGGACCTCAGCCGCGGTATACCGCAGGTGAAGAAAACCCGTACCACGGGTAGCAGCCACGTGTTTTAGGCCAAGACGAGAAAAAATCAAGCTCATGGGTCCGGTACACCGGACCTTATACCGCACGCCCAAAACCCGTGCCACGGGGTGCTACCACGGGTATTTTGCCGAAGCAAAAAATTTTCGAGCTGCAGAAGTTGCGGTACACCCATACGGTGTACCCATGTACCGCAGCCATGCACCGCGCCGCTGGAGAGAGAAAGTTGCGGGATTTAGGTTATAAAAGAGGTATAAAGCTTATAATTCCGAATTTCATAAACCTCAAGCCTCTTTCTCTTCTCCAAAACTCTCCCAACTCCATTAAAGCTCATACAAAGCTTCCCTAAACATCAAAAAACTACCCAATCACCATGAAAACACATCCAATCCTTTCTCCACATCATTACAAAAAAGATTTAACCACCTATATCTTACCAAAATACATGGAATCAAAGAATCAAAAGCTTAAATTTCAGAAATTCATCCTACAATATCTTAAATCCATACCAATCCATGAAGAATCCATCTTACCCACATAGAGAATCATCATCAAAACACCTTTCCTAACCCAAATTAAGCTTGTACAACCAATAAAAGATCAAATTTCAAGAGTGGTTAAAACTTTGAGTTGGGGGTCAAGTAGATGATTAAGAGAACATGAACATTATCTACTATTTGGGAGATGAAGAAAAGCAAGGTATTGGATTAATTGAGAAGAAATCAAGTGAGAAAAGTCCTAGTTCCGATTCAAAGGGTAAAAAAAGTCGAGAAAAGAGAGGTCAGCTAGCTGTGTGTGAGTCAATAGGCAAAAAGGTTCCAACTTTAGTGAAGAAGACAACACAACCTCTATAGATCGAGACCCTACACCCAAAGAAAAAGAGAAAGCTTCAAGGGCCCTGATAGCTTCTCCGAAGAAAAATTAAAGGAGCTACCCTTTTTCGTATAAGAAAGTATTTGAAGAAGAAATTGATAAGGAGAATACAAGAAGATTCGTGGCGAGTTGGAAAGATTAGGTTGGTCTACTCTCATGGTAAGACGTTCTAAACGTTCTTTTTGTGAATTGTATTGTGTGAGGAGAGGAGGAAGATGTGGCACAGTTGATCTATGAGGAGGTGATACGGATTTTCGATCCTTCCCATGTCGTATTTAATGCAATATCCTACTATGATCACGTGTCTTGATCGGAAAACGCAAACGAAATTGGGTGAAGAAGAAACGCGTGAATAACAATATTGACAATGCTTGGATCATTAAAGTTTTGAGAGTAATTACGCAACTTTCAAAAGAAGAAAGGAGTACATCACAACACTCCTCGAGCAATCAAAGAAAAATCCAGCAAAATCCTATCTTGGATGTCATTAAGGCGGGGTAATAGCCTCGAAGAGTATGTTTTCTTTCTTCCCTACCATTTCTTTATGTGCAATATGTGTGCTAATTTTAAATTTTATTCTTTCTTGAGTCTTTTTCGAGTCGTGGGGACACGACTCATTTTTGAGTTGGGGGTGGGGATTCGTTGTCCTCATCTTCCTTTTTTGTTTTTACATAAAATTTAAAAAAAAATTGGGTTGAATTAGGCATAGAATATCTTTGAATGTACCTATTGAGCATGATTTTATTAGGTCAATGATAGTAATTAGTATGTTTTTGAAAGATGTCACAATTTGTTTAGATGCATGTATGAAAACAGGAAATAAAAGATATGAAAGTTAATGAGCAATGCTAAGAATTTACGTTGGAACTTAGGAAGAGTTATTTGGTGTGTAGAACGTGCGGTTTGAAATTAGTTGAAAACCCACTTATCTATGAACTAAGTAGTGAAAAAGTAACAAAATAACGGTAGTTAGAAAAATGAATAAGGCAGTTCTTTCATGATAAAACACTTGAAGCCTTTTATACTTTCTCACCCTTTTTGATATTTGTTATTATTTATCCGTCTTAGCCCCTCTGAGCCTTTCTAAAGCCTTTACTGAATCACATTATAATCCATACCCTTAGTTTGTAGGACTTATCTATATGACCCGCACTCTAATCGCAAAACCGGAAACAGGTCGTTTTAGAGCTTGAGTTTGGGGTGGTGGGTTACATCATTAGGAAACATTGGTTTTGGGAATTATATTTGTGATTTTATTGATGAAAAAGTTATTATTGTAACCCTTTGCCGGGGTAATAGTGAATGGAAAATAAGCTACGAGCTAAATTTGCCAACAAGGGCATTAAAAGAAAGAATATATATATATGAAAAATAGCGTGATATCTCGAACATTAAAAAGAGAGTCATAGCTATACAAAAGAAAAAATTGATATGAAATGAATATATATTCGGACCGGCAAGGTGGAATTTGTAGATCATCATAAAAGGTTTATTTGGGATTTATTGGGGATGCACATCAAAAGCAATAAATTGGGTTGAGTGAGAACATCTTCGAGTGAAAACTCAAGCTCTAGGGCGATTCGTTGATGGCTAGTGAGGAGAGAGCCAAAAGCTCACTTTTCATTATCCAAATGTATCATACCGTCCCTAAGCCAAGCTATAACCAAAGACCTTAGGATTTCTAACTACTTGGTGGAGAAACAATTGAGCTATTTGGTAATAGGTGAGTGGACCATTGGATGCTATATTAGGACCTATGAACAACCTATAGCCATTAACCTGAACTAAGTTATCATCCTCTCCTTCTAGTATTGCGAAATTAATCGTGACTTGAATTTATGGATTGTTGATTACATGTATATTAAGCATATTTGTGCATTATTTCTTGAGCATTACCACTATGTTCTGTCCTTATTCTCCTCCTACTTCTTCTTGATTATTTGACTACCCTACTATTCTTTACTTTTATTGTATCGGGACGATACAACTTTGAGTTGGGGGTCTTGATGTCTCCTCATTTGTGATAATATAATCTATTTCTGAGACATCATTTTAGGCGTATTTATTAGTTTATAGGTCGACTTTAGCTTAGTTTAGTGCACTTTCCTATTTTGAGTCTTGATTTAATAACATAATATTTTTAGAGCATATTTGGTTTAATTGTTTATTTAGTGTGAAGCTTTAAAGATAATTATGGAGATTAATCAGAGTCCAAGTCAAAGACTACAAGATATGGAATTAGGAAAAGGAAAAGCTGCCTTAAATCTGAATTTCTGCATCAACGCCTAAAGAAGTGGTGATAACTCCTAAACGAAGCCGATTTTGGTATAATCCTTCCATATGGATGTAGATAATTCGCTGAGGATTCTTTTGGTATATTGTGGAGCAAAAACCGACCAATAACGAAGAAGATATGCTCAAAACAGTTCAGCAGTAATTATCTTTATTTCTATACGAATTTGAGTTGGGCTTGGAGTCCATTACTTAACCTTATCTCCAAGAAACGAATTAGGTCAACCTATACACTATAAATACAGCCTCTTAACACTCTTAAATCATCTTTGGCCAGACCTTAAGGCCAAGAGGAAGCTGCAACACAAGAGAAGAAGTCTGGAAGGAGCAGAACACCATGTCTCCTTCAACCTCTTATTTTGTAATTCTTTTCTCTTCTCTTCTTAGTATGAATTAATTCTTTTTAGCTTGAGTTTTTAGCATATATGTATGAACCCTAGTTTTGATTGACATCTATCTAATTTGGGAACTTAATGTTTTAAATTGAATTATAGTTTTTATTCTCTGTTTATGTGTTTGGATTTATATTCTGTGTTCTTGTGGAAGTGCACCCATATAAAATTACCATCTAGTAATTAGGTCACCATTGACAACGGTGTTTAATTACATGTTTAGCGCATAACGTCTAGTACAAGGTTTGATCTGACAACCCAACCTAACTAGATAATCACTATGGTTTAGTTCTTGTGACTATTTACCAATTACAGGAAAAGTTTGCTTAGGAAGCCTTATTGACACAGGTAAATCCTATTTTAAACTACCTAGCGAATTGGAACCAATTATTGAAATACTACATAATGCACCCTTACATGTTTAGAACGGCAAAACTAGTGGGGGTTGCATGTTATTTACTCAAGCTAACTTTCATACTATTTTCTTTTCTTTTATTTATTTTCTGTCTTTAGGTTATTAGTTTAGTTTTATTACTTAAAAACCAAATAAATATATCTTTCTCTTCCTTCTATTTGCGTATTATCGTTTCTATCTTTTATATTTGCACTTGATAATTTGCATAAGTTCTCTCTAAACTTTCGTCAGTCTCTGAGGAACGAATCTTCTTATCATTAAAACTTGCATACGTCCTGTAATACTTGCAGTACTGTGTTAGCTTAGGGTGTTTATTTGCATCTAAATTATATCATCTTTTTATCACACCTTAGGCCGCACCAACACATTATAAATTACTTATAAATTTTCTGACAATATGATGTGGAACAAATATAGATATTGAATTCACCCACTTAAGGATATGACATCCTCATGAGAAATACAATCATTTAAGATCAAACATGTGGAACATGATCCGTAAGGTTGGTTTTACCAGTTCTAGAAGTGACTCCCATCACAAAAACCATGTAATATTTTGTCCAACACAAAACTTAGTTTACACTATGACTTATTAAAAAATACATAATACTAATATGTAACGCTAATAGGCCCGTACCTAGACATGGATTAACCTGGCTATCGTACTGGACCGGACCGAACGGTGCCAAGAACCGATCGGAATTTAGAGATAACAAAATAAAATAATTTTAAACTTTAGATATAGATAATGAGACATATCTAGACAACACCCGAAACACAACAAACACGCAGGCCAATCCAAATTTTATCATCATAGAGACGGAGGAAACCCAACAACCCAGTGATGAAACCGATGAGCTAGACTCACAACAACCTACACCAAGGTCGAGTGCTCCGAGGTCACTAGCGTGGTAGTACTTCCTTAAGGACAAAACAACTGTGGATAGGGCAGAGTGTAAGGTATAAAAATATTATATCCCTTGGCTCTTGATAATTCTAATGCTAAATTTGTGAAACATATTAGAAATGTCCATAAGATGGGTACTAATAACCTAATTCAAAGTACCATTAACCCCCATACCGGAAAACGATTTACCCCAAATATAGATCTTACACGTAAGGAGATGGCCATATACATATGTGCTGATACTCAATCTTTTAGTCACGCCTCGAGTCTCCATCTTGCCAGATTCATTAGAAACTCACAGAATCCCTGTTACGAGCCAAACCTAGATCTACCCTAATGATAGTTTTGAAAAAACTCTACAAATACCTTAAAATTTGTCTAGTGGACGAGTTGAAAAACCTAAGCAACAAATGTTGTTTAACATCCGATATGTGGGAAGCTAAGAATGGTTTGAAAGATATTAGGAATAACATGTCACTAGATTGATCCTAACTAGTTATTGCAGAAGCATGTTATTTGTTTTTTGTGTCGTGAGTGAACGTCCTACTAGTAATAATATCAATGATTTAATAACTTCTTATACTTTGGCGTGTAATATTATTAGTCGTGTGCTTACATGTACATTTGAAAACGGATCGAATATGGTTGTCGCCATCCCTGACTTTATTAAATATTTTTCCGATAGGACAAAGTATTGACATGAACTTTTTCATGTGCGGTGTAACTGTCACATTATTAATTTGATAGTTAGTGACGACATTTCGGGCATGGGTGTGACTTATGACTATGAGTCAGGTGAGAAAACGGTTAGACCGAATATAGTTAAGAAGATTAAGAAAGCATCCAAATATATTAGAAACACTCACCATTAATCTGGGTGTTTAAAAAGAAATGTGAGTCTATGGGTGTTAAGTATAAGAGATTGAGATTAGTTTGTCCTGCCCGATGATATTCAATGTATTTGATGTTACAACGTGCATTCTATTGTAACGAGCATTAATAATGAAAACTTTAGTGATAACTTTATTGATCTGGGGACTGTGATGTGGTTAATGAATTAGTCGGTTTCCTCCATCATTTTAGCTATACCACAACCATTGTATCGGTAACATATACTCCTACAAGTCACTTGGTGTTAGAAAGGATTCACGACATGGCTTTCCACATGCAAGAGTATAAGTTAACCAGGAGTCTTGAATCTATACATGGTCCGTTGATGGAGAAATTCTTGAAATACTATGATCCTCCCATATGTTTTTGCTATATGTTGTATCCTAGATCTGCGTTATAAGATAAAGTATACAAGAAAATTTATCTTAGCAATCCATGGTTGTTTGGGTTACGGCGATACTGACACCAATGTCTACATGGAAAAAGTTAAGGAAAAATGTATGAATTGTATAAAAATTACGTGGATAAATTGTGTCGCAAAGGTAGACCCCCCCCCCCCCCCCCCCCCGTACAGACAAGTGTTGTAAGATTCAGCACTGGAAGAATGATAGACGCAGACAACGCAACATCTCCCAACTACAACCAAGACAAATGGAATGACCTCGACTTCTATTTTAAATGGCACGTTATCTACTAACTATTCCAGCGTCATCAGTTCCATCTGAAGTAGCTTTCAACGAGGGTAAGAAACAACTATCCAATCAGCAGATGAGTATGATTTGGTCGACATTAGGACGGGTGGTACAATTGCAGGACTAGCTGAAAGCAGACGTCCGAACACAAGACCAGTTAGATGAATTATCGAACAAAGAGGAATTAGTGTTCAACCTTTATAGTTCAAGTGACGGTTTAATCCCTACAACATCATACCGACCCGATGAAGATGAGTGGTAAACACTTTCTTGTATATTTATATCTTTTAAGTTATTTTTCGAAAAACTTACTAACAGTTTTACCAATAGGTTTATAGAACTACGTGGTGACTTGATCCTATTCTGGGTAGACATTTCATGCTACCTATAGAAAAGGTACGTAGGCAGCCTAAATTCCATGGGCACAGTCACCAACCCCCCCCTCCCCCCTTCTCCAACAGATTAATTTTGATTTCGGAAGAAGTCTTACAATTGATATGTTGTTCTTTTGGTGAAATGAGATTGTAATATTGTACCCCTTAGCTAAATTATGTTTGTAATAAGATATTTTATTATGCTTTTTAATTTAATGTATCAATTTTGCAAACAATTGGGTTTATGAGACTATCGGTACAAATATCAAAGAAAATATGATTTTAGATTTTTTCTTTTGCCGCGAATCCTAGCTCAATATAAAAAAAACACTTAAAAAAGATATTTAGTACAAAAAAAGTCTGAAAAAATTTAATACAAACAAAAAATTAAAAAAAATAACTCGGGACCGGTTGGGAACTGGTCCGGACCCGGTCATAACCGGTTTGACCGGTTCTTCTTACCGTTCCGTAACTCCCTACATTAAACCTAAGACCGGACCGACCCGTTAACCAGGCTGAGACATGGAGCACCACTATTATTATAGGTTTAAAAGAAAATATATTTGCTCTTTCCTCAACTATCCAAAAATTGATAATCCAAAAATCTTACTAAGTTTATAATATCTTATACACATAAAAATTAAATTTCCTCCATATATAACTCCTAAAATACAAAATGGACGATGTTAGGATCATTCCGGATCAACTAGGAGATGCATGATTTATGAGCTAATTCATACGGGTGAGAGAGATGATCTCACTTTATATAAGGTAATAAGGTCAAGAACCCGGTTAGTAATTGCCTCTAATTACCATTATTACAAAGACGTGGGATATTATGAACTCAACTTTCTACTTGGTGACCTACATCGAGGGTTTCAAACCTTTTTCTTTTTTTTATTACATCAGAGACCTCAAAGGTCATGTTACAAGGGTTTCAAACCTTGCCACACAAATACCTATAAAAATTACTAGTGACAATTCTCAGACCGTTAATGCATATCCCGCAACATCAACTGTTCCCAAAAGCAGTAGGTAAAGAACTTAAATTTTCAAGTATTTTACGAAATGATCCTTCTTATTTTTTATAACTTTTCCGTAGTTTTTATTGTATGGTTGGTATTAGTCAAAGATTAATTTTTCCAATGTTGGGGGCTTACAACTTTAATTATTTTCAAATGTTGACAATTGACTTCACATTCACACCATAGAAGCCTAATCTTCATGTTGCATCATCAATATCCAATTTCACTTAAACTACTCAAATGAATATCAAGAACAGCTTTTTAATCCTTCTTCAACTTCTCATACACTTTCTTATCTTCACCATAACCACAGAAGGTAGTAATATAACGCAGAATCTCAACACTATTCTCTCATCCCTTTCCTCAAATATCAACTCATATGGATTCTACAGCACCTCTGTTGGCGAAAACTCAGATAAAATCAACACGATCGTGCTTTGTCGAGGAGATATACACCTCGATACATGTCGCGCTTGTATCAACAACTCGACTCGTAAAGTTCTTGAACTTTACGCGAATCAAACCGAAACAACACTGTGGTACGATAATTGTATGTTACGCTACTCGAATAAGTCCATAATTGGGAATATGGTTGCAGATCCAAGCTTTTATTCGTCTAGTGTTGAAAATGTTACGAGCACGAACCAGTTTAATCAGACCTTAAGAACATTGCTTAATAGTTTAAGAGATGAAGCTGCATCAGGTCAGTTGCGTAAATTTGCGGCTGGAAATAGAAGTGCCACTAATGTGCCGACAATTTATGCATTAGTACAATGTACACCTGATTTATCTCGCGAGAATTGTAGTACTTGCATCGATAAAGCTGTTGGATATATTCCAACGTGTTTTAGTGGGAAAAAAGGAGGTAGAGTTGTTGGACCGAGCTGTAATTTTCGTTTCGAGAATTATCGGTTCTTTGAAGCTCAACAATTATCAGGTGAATAATTATATTTTTATCGAACTTTGTTCATTTCTGGTCCGAAATCAATGAGATATTTGTTTGATGTTCAGTATTTATAGTGAACATGTAATTTTTACTTTAGATTGCTCGAGAATAATTATGATTTATGAGTTAAGATAGCTTCAAAATTTGCACTCTGTTTTCAAAGTTTAACTGATTTTTTTGGTTCAAGAATAGGTTTGTAAGGTTGATAAGGGTATTATAATGAGTTTTTCATGATGATTGTGTGGGCAGAGTTATAAAATTTTATTGGCATGACACAAGATTATCTTTTGAGTTAAATTTCCCTTAGGTCCGTGAATTATGTGAAAATGTTACTGTAAGTGCTTATATTATGCGAAAATCACACTATAGGTCCCTATGTTATAGAGAAAATTAACTATAGGTTATATAATTTAGTACTAAGAGTGGTATTCGATTCAGCAGATGGAAAAGACAGCAAAACTCTTATTATCATCATTATTGTAATTGCAATAGTCTCTTCAAGTATTATGCTTATAGTTTGTGCTTGCTGTTATATAAGGAAGCAAAAGAAGAAGTTAATTGAAAACCTTGATAGTAAGTTCAGATCCATATACATACTAATTGATTGATGAAAATCAGATTTATTTTAAATCATTTATTAAATTACTTTGTATTAAATTAGGTGAACCTGTTCAAGAGATTAATACAGTGAAATCCTTACAATATGACTTTATCACTATACGTGATGCTACTAGTAACTTCTCCGATGCTAATAAGCTTGGGCAAGGTGGATTCGGTGCTGTGTACAAGGTAATTAATCACATTTCAACGGGTAAAATGAAATTACGCCCCTGTAAATTATCGCTAAATTCCTGACCCCCTCAATTATTGTAATTACTTGACTGTGTCCTTTAAATGTTATTTTTATGCTAAAATAGCCCCTTTAGTAATATTATATTTCGAAATAATCGCTTTATCTTAATAAAAAAACTTTTGAATTTCTGAAATATGGACCGAATGGGTGTTTTAGCATCAAATTAATAAATGAAGGGATCATGTATGTATTAAAATAATTGAGGGGTGGTTCTAATATTATGAGATAGTTTAGGGATGGAATTGCATTTAACTCCATTTATCTAACATATTTAGAGACATCGTTATTTTCTGGAAAAATGCAGGGTCAGCTTCCAAATGGACAAGAAATAGCAGTAAAAAGATTATCTACTGGTTCAGGGCAAGGCGATACAGAATTTGAAAACGAAGTGTTACTAGTGGCGAAACTTCAACACAGAAATTTAGTTAGGCTTCTTGGTTTCAGTTTAGAAGGATCGGAAAGACTCCTTATATATGAATTCATGCCCAACTCAAGCCTTGACAAACTCTTGTTTGGTACTTCTTATTTCATTCTTATTTAATATTCTAGACTTTCACACTTATTAAATAATATATTTGAATATATATGTAGACCCAGTCCACCGTGCAGATTTGGATTGGGATAGACGATATAAAATTATTGAAGGTGTCACTAAGGGACTTCTTTATCTTCACGAAGATTCTCGCTTCAGAATTATTCATCGTGATCTCAAAGCAAGTAATGTTCTCTTAGATGCGGAGATGAATCCTAAAATAGCAGATTTTGGAATGGCAAGACTATTTGTTATGGACGAAACTCAAGGCGATACTAATAGAATTGTTGGGACCTAGTAAGTTCTTCATTCTCTCTTAGATTATTTGCACCGTCATTAACTATGGTCTCTAAAATAATAGTTATATACTTACCATGCAAAATAAAAATTCAAACTAAAGGTTATTATGATTTTATTATGAGTACCCCGTACTCCGTGAAACTAAGAATGTTGGTAAATAGTTACGTACTGAGACTAACAATTAGAGTTACTAACTGAATGACATGAAATGATAAAAATACACCTAGGGAATTTTCAAAGTACATGGACAAATGGACTCCTATTTTGGATACCAAAGGGTAGTCTGTTGCAATTAATGCCTTTTCCTTTATTTTTATTTTTGTTTTCAATTAGCTAAAAGTTAAGTATACTGCAGTGGATATATGGCACCAGAATACGCAATGTTTGGGCAGTTCTCAGTAAAATCAGACGTGTTTAGCTTTGGCGTGTTAGTTTTAGAGATTGTGTGTGGAAAAAAGTACAACTATTCAAGAAATAGGGAGCATGCGGAGAATCTACCAAGCTATGTGAGTATGAAATGGTTATAAATATGTAATCTCGTTAAGTTATTTACATCAAAACTAAACATGTTGCAGGCTTGGAAAACATGGAGAGATGGAAAAGCAGAGGACCTGATAGATCCGATACTAATAGCTAATGCAGAGTCAAAGCAAGAAATTATGAGATGCATTCATATTTGTTTACTATGCGTACAACAAAATTTAGCCGATAGACCAACCATGTCTAAAGTTCTTCTCATGCTTAATAGCTCTTCTCTCGCTTTACCAGTACCTTCCGAGCCGGCATTTTTAATACCCTCAAGCCAGGTTTCAGAGGTTTCGAGGCCTGATGGGGAGAATGATTCAAGAATGTCTGAAAGAACATCTACTAGTGCTTCGGGTGTTTCAAGTGCTTCGGTAAACGAGGTTTCTATAACTCAACTATATCCTCGATAATATCACTGTGTTAGCAATTTTGTATATATGTAGATCATCAATTTTTGACTTCGAACCATATATTCACTTTTTCGGTTAATTGAACTATTAAATATGTATGAAGGAAGTGACTATTGCAATTAATGTTGTTTTTTCATGACCTTTCATATTCAACTGTAATTAACCTATGGTAGATTTTAGTTTACACATTCGACCAATTTTAATTTAAGCACCAGTAGATATTCTTTTTAAGATTCTTGAATCATTTTTCCCAATAGGCCTTAGAACATCTATATCATAGCCATGTCCATGTATTAGAAAGGTTTGCTCGGAGGTAATGATAGAGCGAGAGAAGAGCTATTAAGCATGAGAAGAATACTAGAAATGGTTGGTCTATGCGCTAATTGTGTTGCATGCATAACTAATCAATATGTACTCATCTTATAATTTACTGTATCACCTCTAAACTAGCTTTTAGTATTAGATCTATCAGGTTCAATTCTCTGCTGTTCCATCTCTCCAAATTTTCTCAGCCTGCAACATGTTTAGTTTTGACTTAAATCAGTTGGCGAATCTATATATTATAAGCACTCCATACTTACATGGCTTGGTAGATACTCCCCGTGCTCCCTATTTCTTGAATAGTTGTACTTTTTTCCACACACAATTTCTAAATAATACACCAAGGCCAAAAATATTCAACTTGGCTAAGAACTCCTTATGACCTTAGTATACCTTTACGTAAACATGAGTATGATGTTGCATCCAAAATAAATATGTTAAGATAGTAGGGAGTGTGAGTATTATTTTTGTGAAGTATGACAACTGAGCTGACATTTTCTAGGTGGTGAGTAGATTTAAGCGCTATAGATATAACCAAAGTAGTGATTATTGAGTTGCACTTAATCGATTGATAAAGTACTTGAGTTACTACCTATCTGTGCTTGCAATTTAACACTTCTCTACTAAGGATCTATGCTTGCATCTTTGTACGGTGCCACCACAACAATGGCGGATAAAGCTCTCAGAGATGCGTGACTTAACGACACATAGAAAGAATCGAAGCACACTCCCATATTCTCGGCCTGGGACTAGACTCAGCTCTAGAAGCATGTCAAGTATCTGAAGAAAAGGAAACCAAGTTTAATACAACTCAAAAACTATACTTATACTTCTTAATATAACTTTCACAAACTACTGCCTTTTACAAAACTCACACTTTTCATTCTTGTTTTTTTTTTACTTTTCTGATATGCAATTACAAATAATAACTTACTATTTATACTACTTAATAAGCTATATAAATTAAATGCTATCTAGAAATATTAAAAGACAGAAGACAAAATTCAGTGTATTTCAAAGATTCATGTTCATTTAGGTTATCGATCTTCCAGATTCTACGTCCATTATACTTAATTTTTCAGATTCATGAGTTTGTCTTGATTGTTGAAGAGTTACATGAATTTAAACTTATTTTGGTTTTTGTATTTTAACAGAAACTGAGGTTGGGTATGAACACGTCTTGTGTTACTAAATATTAAAGTTTGTAAAATGTTAGTTTTAATGGAGACGGGAGTAGTTTACTTAACTAGGTCTGAAAAAAATTCTAAGTTTATTTTATACACTACGAAGTATATTTTAACACCAAATTTACTCTACAGAGATCATTAAATTATCATTTGCAATATATATAGTACTTCAATAAATTATTTTCTCATCAAGAATTGATGCAAAATTGGTATATTCCATAACATTTATTCATTCGTTGGATTATCACTTTATCCAAAATTCAGATTAGGATTTGTCACTTCTGATTAGGTAATATTTGAATGTTTGTTTTGAAAAACACGTGTTATGTTAAGATGCTTTGGTAGCTTACAATTTATAAGATTTGTCTAGTAGTATATATATTGTATAATAATAATAACAGTGAAAATTATGAACTCTTTTTTACACAATAGTGGTTCTCTTGTCATCTATTAAGTGGATCTCTTGAACTATTAATCGTTGGACAGATTTTATAACAATTGAACTGTTGCTGAATAATGCAAATTTACATCCTTTAACGTATTATTTAAAAATAGTGTTATCTGATGGAAGATTGATATTTTTGTGTTGACAAAATGAACACTTGCTTTGATCTGACTAGGAATATATTAATGATTTTGTTGAAGGTAAAAGAAATGGAACTCATAATCCAGGAAAGAGCTCATAAAACTATAGAAGTTGACATTAGTAAATTAAATTATTGAATGACGAGAGATTATATTATCTAAACTGTATATTAAATCAATTACGTAAAGGAGTATTTAAAATTTGGATCTCTCGTCATTAAAAATGCTTTTATATCCCCTTCATTTCAACAAAGACCAGTCCTTCCTCTGAAATGGTAAACGCAGAGTTTCATTTTGTATATAGAAGAAATATTGTAAGCAGCCAGTAGAACCTACCTAATTTTGTACTTAAAATTATTGAGTATTATATAAAATTTGGAGAATCAATAGTTTTATATTATGCAGTCTTATTTTAAAGGAGCTATATTATCAATCACTGCAGTTCCATGCCTATGTCAAATCTCAGATGTGAAGTTATCTACAGATTAGTTATCAAACTTGTAAATATGCCCTCATTAATTAGTGCACACCTTCGAGATAGATTATGGATATAATTGACAGAAAATAAGCGTAGATGTGATGCAGGCAAGTCCAAATCAGATGTCCCAAAACTGTAAAATAGTGCATTTAAGATCTTGAAATATTTCGATTTTAAGGCTCCCATGAGAAAGACAATTTGTATTTGTTTTAAAATTGTACAGGTTCTTGTCCGTAAGTACTCTATCTAACGTATGGGTGTTCACCCGAGGAGCTTATCAGGTCCTGCAGGTCAAGTCCAACTACTTTTTTGAGAGCATCTTTTTCATTCCTAAATCCCGCTTTCTTTTCTTACAATCACTTTTCTGCTGTTTAACACTACATTCAAGAAAAAACGTTCCATTAATTATTTCAATATAATATGATTTGGGGTTTATTCCTGTTTTGTTGATTATTGTAAAGTCAAACTTATTTATGCCTAATATCATCTCTAAGGGTCCCATGTCTAACAAAATTAGTACACAAACCATATAGGTCATAGCAAACACTCGCTACAACTTATATCGTGGATAGTGGCCAATTGAACTATAAAATCTATTTTGAGGACTTATTTTAGTATTTTTAGTTGATTACTATTAAAAGATTTTGCCACACAAATGCTCCCATATTTTTGGGTCAGAATTATCTATTACTCTGGATACTGTTTTTATTGTTCAGTTGCTACTATAATTTTTATTTTATTATAAACAAATCTAGAATCCACACATGAGAAGGTTGAGATTGATTTTTTTAACTTCAGTTTTTTTTCTAATACATCATGGTTTATTCATAGTAGCTTTGACCTCTAATGTTTTAGAAGATATAAGCTAACCTGTAATATACAAATCTTGAATGAATAACACCTTTTGAAAGAGTCAATGGTGGAAAACTATCTTCATGGGCCAATATGTCCTTTCCCGAATTATGTGAATATTTTACAAAATGAATCACTTTCTGACACACATGAATTATAAACATGGTTGAAAACAAGGTTATGCTTTGAAATATAAATTAGCTCTCTTATTTTAATGTATATTTCTTATCATTAGTCATCTAATTGACTTTTGCTAAACTAGTAGCATTTAATTTACTCCAACTGTATGGCTAAAGAAATCTTTCTTATATTTAAAGATAAATACAATTTTTTTTAATTATATATTCTTTGGATATATAATATGCCTTGTCAAATGCTAGAGTAAATTTTTTATTCTTTATTGGATCAATCGTTTACACCAACCATTTTGTTAGGGACTTTGAAACTATATCTTGTATCCCATAATTTTTATATCCCATTAGCAAAAATGGAGTATCAGAAACGATTGGTTATCGGTGTACAAGTTCTCATACACCTACTTGGCCTCACTGTATCTGAGCCACCATTATTTAACTTCTGTATCGACAGTGGTAATTACACAAAGAATAGCACATACAAGGCAAATCTGAATATTGCTCTTACCTCTCTTTCCCCAAATGTTAACACATATGGTTTTTACAATGCTTCAGTAGGTGAAATCTCTGATAGAGTCAACGCAATTGTACTTTGTAGAGGAGATGTTCCGCTTGATACCTGTCGTGCTTGTATCAATAACGCGACTAATGAGCTTGTACAAATTTGTCCAAATAATAAGGAAGCAATTATATGGTATGATAATTGCATGTTACGATACTCTAATAGCTTGATATATGGACATATGGCTACAAGTAATATATTTTTTATGTGGAATCTCAACAACGTGACTAGCCTGAAAGAATTTAATCAGGAGCTAAGGATCTTAGTGGACGATGTACGAGATAAAGCTGTAAATTCTGGTCCGCTTTGCAAATTTGCTACAGGAAATAGAACCGCCCCTGATTTTCAGACGATTTTTGTGCTACAACAGTGTACCCCTGATTTGTCAGCCGATGATTGCAAAGATTGTCTCACGAGAGCTGCTGGATATATTCCTGAATGTTGTAATGGGAAAATAGGAGGGAGAGTTGTGGGACCAAGCTGCAATTTACGTTATGAGGTTGATCGCTTCTTCAATGAAACATTTTCAGAAGCTAACTTACCTCCCTTGAATGAAACTGGATCATTGCCTTCACGTGAAGTTGGACAATCAATCTCAGATCATGGTATATTTATTTTCCCATATTTAACATCGATTAGTGAACTATCCTTAATCCATTATATAATTGAACTATTTTTTAGAGTCATTTTTTTATAGCATATATATATATATATATATATATATATATATATATATATATATATATATATATATATATATATATATAAGCGAATGAGTGGGTGAAAGAATGTAATCAGAACCACGACGTCTGTCTGAGTTACCAATATTCTGAACTTTTCTTCAAGAGGCATATTTTTAGATAATTCTCCCAATCATTCATATGCCATAGCTGTCAAAATCAGAAAACTAGATTGCCAACACTTGTACTCCTCTCTTGATTGGTGCTCATAACCCCACTTGAACTTCTAACTTTATTGATAAACGATTATACATTTTGATATGGCCTGTAACCCAGTAAGATAATATCTGATTTTACTTTTATGTCTTATATATTATGTATAAGACTAGATAGAAAAAACTACAAGATTTCTTACCTTGATTTTACTTATTACTTAAAACAATTCGAAGTTAAATTTTGTTTGTAATAGCTTGATTCCTAAGATTCTCATAATTTATTTAATTAATTAGAAAGAAGGAAAATATTTGCACAATAAAAATTTAATTAATTTCTCTGTAATCAATTGAAGATCAAATTTTTTTCATATACAAGTAATTAAATGATGATGAGGGTAAATAATAAATCTCCAGATGGAAATGCCAGCAGAACGCGGATAATTATTATACTTGCAAGCATCATTTCAATAGCAGGGAGTGTTATGCTTATTGTGTGCATTTGTTGTTATCAAAGGATAAAAAAGCCCAAATTAATTGATCAATGTGGAAGTAAGTCTTTCTTGCTATATATGTAAAGTGGCATTTGATACCATCCTTCTACCCATTCTTTTACAATGTTTATTTTAATTTTTATGAAGCCACCGAAGACATTAGTACAATGGAATCCATGCAACATGACTTTAACACCATAAAGATTGCGACAGATTACTTCTCACATTCTAACAAGCTTGGTGAAGGGGGATTTGGTGCTGTGTACAAGGTAACTAATTATGATTTTGACAACGTACTCTTGTATATGTTCGAGATTTATCATAGGCATCATTATTCATCATTTCTCTATACCGGGAATATGCAGGGCAAACTTCCAAATGGACAGGAAATAGCAGTGAAAAGGCTGTCTAGGGGTTCGGGGCAAGGGGTTGTTGAATTTAAGAATGAGGTTGTGCTAGTGGCAAAACTTCAACATAGAAATTTAGCGAGACTTCTTGGGTTTTGCATTGAAGGAGCTGAGAGGCTTCTTATATATGAGTTACTGCCCAATTCAAGCCTTGACCGACTTCTTTTCGGTACAATTGTGTTTCACTTATTATAGATAATGTATTTTATCTCCAGATTTTGACAAATGATATATGGTTATGGGTGTATTTACTTTTAAAAGTCATACAATTATCTTGAAAAATATCAGCTTAAAATAATACTTAAATGAATATGTAGATTCAGTCAGGCGTGCAGACATTGATTGGGAAAAGCGCTACAAAATTATCGGAGGTGTTGCCAAGGGACTTCTTTATCTTCATGAAGATTCTCGTCTCCGAATTGTTCATCGTGATCTTAAAGCAAGTAATGTTCTTTTAGATGATCAGATGAATCCGAAAATTTCAGATTTCGGCATGGCACGGCTTTTAGATTTGGACGAAACTCAAAGAGATACAAGTAGAATTGTGGGGACCTAGTAAGTTTTTTATTTTATCTAAATTTTCAGTCTTTTAGATTATGATATCTGTAAATTCAAAAAGTACCCCAGATTAGTTGGAATTTGCAATCATTATAAAACGATATATTTATCTCGCAGTGGATATATGGCACCAGAATATGCAATGTATGGGGAATTTTCACCAAAGTCTGATGTCTTTAGCTTTGGTGTACTAGTTTTAGAAATTGTGACTGGTCAAAAGAACAACCATTTTAGAAATGGGAAGGATGCAGATGATATTGCAAGCTATGTGAGTATAATACTAGATTTTAATTAATTAGTATAAGCTAATTCATTATGTTAAAAGTTAACATTTGATCACAAAATAATTATTTTGCAGACATGGAAGAATTGGCAAAATGGAACAACTGCAAAGTTGATAGATCCCATAATAAAGTCTAATTCGGGTTCAATGCGTGACATTATGAGATGCATACATATTGCATTGCTATGTGTACAAGAGAGTGTGACAGATAGACCAACAATGGCTTCAGTTCTTTTAATGCTTAATAGTCATTCTATTGATCTTCCAGTACCTTCCGAGCCTGCATATCTAATGCACAGTGACCAACAATGGCTTCTGAATGATAGTAAAATTGATCCTATACTATTCTCTAAGAGCAAATATGTTAGTTCATCATCAAATAATTCTTCAATTACTGAAGTGTATCCTCGATAAGTTTCATTGTCATATCATTTTATTCGAGTGTAAGTTTGTTTGACTATACGTGCATTATCTTATTTGATTCTGAAACATCTAACTCGGAGGTTTATATTCAATATGACAAATGATTATTAATGTATAACCATTTTATATACAATTTTTCTCCTACCTATAAACATAAGGAGCCTTTTCTTTCTTCTAGATATGTAGTCAGATGTTTGCCACCTCACTTGAGAAGCAAGAAAATTGAGGTCCTTAGATTGATTTCTAAATACTATGACTTTACGAGGGAGAGTTGGAAGATTAATAATATAAAAAACGCTTGGGAAGTTTCTATTCACACAACATGGGAAAAATTTAGTTTCATTTAAATTTATTTCAAGATTCATGTAATTCTATAAAGAAACAAGAGTTTTACCAATATTACAAATTCAAAGATACAAACGTTGTTAGAAAAGCTAAAGAAATGAACATAGTTGTCATGGTTGTTTTGCCAATAGTAGCTTCTCCTCGGATAGGTATTTGAGCTGTGTACAAATTCAGATGATCAGAAGCTACTTTATTTCTACACATATCATCATATTTAGAAAGAACAAGAAACGCTTTTCAACTCAAATATAAATACGTGGCAAGCTGATTTTTAAAGAGAGAAAGAAACAAACTATTAAGGGTAAAATAACACTTATATATGTAAGTCAACAAACATGTAACCGTATAATAGCTTGTATATTTGGAAGTTAATAAATATTTAGGTGTATAATACATTTGAAAGTTATCAAACAATTTAGGGTATATAATAGCCCTTATATTTTTGAAATTACCAAACAATCAAGGGTATATAATAGGGAAAATTATTCGGTACAATAAAAGTTTTTTTTATTAGGTTAATTTTTATGGAAAGATGTGATGAAAGAATTGACTTTATAAAAAGATATACACATGATGTGATTGGTTTTATGAAAAGATATACCTATGATGTGATTGATTTTATTGATTTGACACTAACTTTAGTGTACCAAATACTCTCTCTATATAATAGCCCCTTATATTTTAAATAAACATACAATTCAGAAAATAAGCATACAATATAATATACAAATTAGTGCTAAAGCTTTTCGAAATTAACTTACCAGAAGTAACTGCTGGGATAGACACGTTGTTGTAAAACTGGAAATCATAATACAACATACTACAACCCAAGTTGTAGATTTCCCAACCTGTTTTTTTATAATCAGAAAACCCCAATAAATCATTTAAACAACTCTTACAATATTCTTTACTAGAATCTCTAATACATTGCGCTAGCCCATATCTTTTTCCATTTTGTCCAACATCTAGTACAGATACCATAAACATCATAGGCTGAATAGAAGCTTTTGATGCAAGTGTCTCCATGAATGAAAACCCTTGTCCTGTTACAGCAGGATCATCGATATCGGGGCTACTAAAACCAACGGCCATGGATGATTTTTCATTTCCAAGAATTTCCTCGCTTGAATAACGAAGAAAACACCATGTTAACCAAATTGCTGCCTTTTTACTCTTCTCGCAAGTTTGCGATACAAGCTTAATTGCCTCTTGGGTACAGTTAGTACAATCGTTTCCGGATATATCTCCTCTACATTGTATAAGACCGTAAAGCTTGTCTGAACCTTTCCCTTCATTTGCTTTATAAAAGCCGTTATGAAAATTAACGTTTGTATATAGTGAGTTCAGAACAATATTAAGATTTGAATTAAGCGTGTCACTCCAAGTAGACTTATCAGCATCTGGTACACATTGTGTACTTTTACCAAAATTTTCATCGGCATAGCATGAGCTACATGACTGCAGTAACAGAGCTGATATCATTAGCAGAAAGAACTTTACTACTTCTCTCACTTTTAATGTATCCATCACCATGCCTTAAGAATTTCAGGTAATTTGATATGTAAGGCAATGGATTAAATAGAGCACCAAAGGTGGGCGTTGAACGTAAACATATTGTCCACTTGGATCTTATAACATATTAATTGAGCTTAGAATTTTAATGAAATGATTATTGTACTCCTACACTTGTCATCAAGGAACGTGCTCCTATTGTCCACTTGGATCGTAATAAAGAGTTGACTACAGCACGGTCAACTGAAGTAACATGCAGGGCCAGTGGAATATGGATCTACCTAGGATGTTTGTTTAGTCAAATGATAATCTTTTCCTTAAAATATCTTCATTCATAGTAAGGGCGTAGGGTAAAGCATATTCCGAATTAACACAGGATTTAGGGTTTTGCTCACTCTGAATTATAATATCTTGAGTTGAAGTTTTTTACTCTACATATTCGGGTTCAAATTACCAAATTAACTCAGTTACACACCGACTTTATTCTTTAGCACATGTTAATATTTTATCTACATAATTCTGCACATTTCTAAGAATCATTATATCTGTAGAATATATGTCTAATATGATGTATCAATGAAAAAATGTCAAAAGACAAATTTTAATATTCTTATTTAGAAATAAAATGTAACATATGTTGTTGTTTATATTTAAGTTTGAGCTACTCAGATATGATTTGAGAGACATATATGTAACAAGTAATAATAATATATAACATTTGCAAGTTAAGATGCTCCCAACAAAATACAAACACCTTCTTCAACCGTTCGGTTCATCTCAAATGAATCTTCTATGTCACGTAATTCATTTTAAACCGTTAATACTCAAGACAAGCCATAAATATTAATAATATAAAATTTGAAACTCATAAGAGAACAATTCTAAAAATAATATTATTCTCAAATGTTTTGAAATATCTTTTTCAAAAGAGCAGCCATATTGTTGTTAATATGAATATAAGAATCCGGGTTGGACGGATCCAACCCGACATATTTTACAAAATTACTAATCCGATTCGTAATATTTGGTTTTAGCATTTTTAATTTTTAATCCGACATTAGTTTTGAATCTTTACTCGGGTTAGCCTAATTCGGTCCGAGTTAAATCGGGTTTGTTTTTTATACCAGGTTGGTTCGGTCAATGCTCATCCCTACATAAGGGAAAGCATATAGTGTGTAAGTGGATTTTCTCTTTAAGGATGATACATCTCGCCTGAACTGTCACGGTATCGGCAACTCCCGGACAGTTTAGGTCCTCCGGGACCTCTGCTCCAAACACTGGTTAGAGGTAAATTCTTATAAAAGACTAAAAACTCTATTAATAAGCTGAATTTTATTGCTAAATTGATTGATATGGAGCTAATACATATTGTTGAACAATTGGGTTTAAAGGAAGGGTTAGCACTTTTAGTTAAAAGGGCTGAAATATAAAAATTCTTGATTGTAATATGAACTTCATTCTCACCTTTATTAATTCTCACCTTTATTAAACAAGAAGATGGAACAAAAATCTTTTACACCTTTATATACCTTAGTTTCTATGAAAATGAAAAGGAGACCTCTATAAATTTTTTAAATGCACTTAGACCCCTCAACATTGATTGGTCTATTATTGGGTATTTTAACTGTATTAGATTTTAAAAAGAAAAATTAGAGGGTAACTTATATCATAAAAAATTAATGAAAACTTTCAACAAATTTATAAACCTCAATAATATTGAGGAAACAACCTCTTATGGTTGTAGATTCTCCTGAACCAATAAAAGAACCGGAAATAAATTAATAAAGGCAAAATTAGACAGGGCTCTACACAATTCTATATGTGCACGTATTTTTCTTAATTCATGGACAGCTGTAGTACCTGTTATTGGCTCTGACCATTACCCTTTAAAACTACATCATGATAAAAAAGATAAGATTCTATTTTGAATTCTTTTGGACAACAGAATACAGTTGATTAAATATTACTAAAAATTATGGGATAATCACCAAACACTAAAGGAAAACCCTAATGCAGTCATTTCTAATAGAAAAGGAGATCTAGTAAAATAAATTCTAGCTATCAAACCAAATATGACTAAAGCATATGAGAATGGATCTTGTCTTGTGTTTCATATATTTCTTACTATGTATTACTAAATTGGACTCCTTATGATTCTTCAATCCATCGAAAGGTCTTATCTAGGGAGGCGCTTTTTCCCCTTAGCTATTCTGCATTACAAAATGAGATCATATATAAACTTATAATCCTTATGAATAATGATAAACTTATACTTACTATAATTGTAAAGAGTTCTCCCTCAGGTGTTGGTTTATTTATCAAACCATTTGGGATGACGGGCGTGTGAGCTGATTGCATATATGCATATCTTTATTTGTGAATGTGTGAATCTATGTAAGTAAAATATCAATCTCATAGGCAAATAAATAATATGGTTGAACTCAGCCAGCTAAATGGCTATACCAGTCGGCTATGCTGTAGATCTCGGTTGTGCAGCCTACGCGGTCGACCAAGGACTAGCGCCTAGACGGGATTACGCGGGGCCTAGGCGGAATTATACAGTTTTGAATCCCGATGTGTAATTTTGTATATTTAGTAATATATATATAGTAATTATATCAATTTTAACTATTTAAGACATAAAATTTATCTAACAACACTATAGTAAATATAAAAATACTAAAAATGGAGTTATAATATCAATTAAAGAATTCTCGAGAATATGAAAAATAACAAAAAGGCATATGTGGGCATGTTTTTCCATTAATCGGCGCCTAGGCGGCAAATTTTTGCCATCAATCGGCGCCTAGACGGGTTAGACGCCTATTCCACGACGACTAAGGCGCTAGGGAAAATCGCCTAGAATTTTAACTAAGCGTAAGCGGCTGAGGGGGGAGTTGACGCCTAGGCGGGGAGATCTACAACATAGCCAGTCGGTTCAGTCCAGGTTTTTAGTAGTTTGGAGCATTAACGGGCATGTTAGGTCTAACTGTTCCATGTGTATCGGTCATGGTTCTAGTTCGGTATTATGGGACAATTTATGAAAAACGAAAATATTAGAAAAACTTTTTTTAATGTTCGGTTCGGGTTCGGTTCCAGATTAGTTCTCTTAACGGTTAAGACCTAAACGGATTTTAATGGTTAATTGTCCGGTTTTTTAGGACTGGATTATGGACTGTTTGGATATTAGATTATGGACTGGATACTTATATTATTTTTAAGGTTTAACCATTTTCCAATATAGTAATAAGGTTTTTGAGTTTTAGAGATAGTTAAAAAATTAAATGTTTGACCAAATTTTATAGTTACACAAAAACAAATACGAGAATAGCAAAATAAAACTATAAACAATCTATAAATTATTACAATTTTTACCAAACTAATTAATTTATTACACATTAAAAACAAACTAACTAGTTAAAATACGTATACATAATTACATTCAAATGGTGGAACACTGTGGGGTCTGGCGGTGACTGTGACCATGGATTAGGCTGCCTACGTACCTTTCTATAGGTAGCGTAAAATGTATATCCAAAAAAGATCAAACCACCAAGTATTTCTTTAAATATACTTGGTAAAAGTGTTAGTACGATTGGAAAAAAAACATCTAAATTGAATAAGTTGGGCTTAAAAGAGTGACCATCATTCGTATTCATCGAGTTCGTATGAGGGACAATCACAAAAATAAACATACAAAGCTTTAATTTATAAGGTTCTTTGTCAAACCATCACACAATCATATATTTACATTTTTTGGGGATAATACATCAATTTTCGAGAGTCTTGAAAACTTTATCCATTTTTCAGATTTTTTATCATTATTTTGAAAACCATAAGGAACAATAATGCAAAAATGTGAAGTCTTGGTAATAAAAAACACATACAAAGGTTAAATTCATAAGATTATTTTTCCAAAACATTCAAAAATTTATAGTTTGTAAGGACAATATATCAATTTTCTAGAGTTTCAGGGACTAATCTGTAAACTTTTACAATTTTTCATATTTTTTATAATCATTTTTGAAACATAAAGGGAAAATAATGCAGATATGTGAAGCCTTGATGACAAAAAACCCATACAAGACATAGGGTCTATTTGTATTTAAGAGGAAAAAAAGTAATAAAGGAAAAGAAAAGAAAAATTATAAAAGAAAGGAAAAGAAAGTAAATTTTTTGTTTGGATTAGAAATTTTTATAAAAGAAGATTTCATATATGATTTTGGATATTTATTGTTTGGATTGAAAAAAATACAAAAGGAAAGATAATAAAAGATTAATTTTAGCCTCTAATCTTTAATAAAATTCATTTCTCTTCATTTGACTCTAATTTGGAGTGATTATATATAAGGTTACAAAAGTGATTTTTGGAATGCTTCCCCTTCTTTTCTTTTATAAAATTTTCGGATACAAACAATGTAAAAAATAAAAAATCATTTCTATTTCTTTCATTTCTTTCATTTCTTTTCAATTCTCTCAATCCAAACAGACCTTTATAAGGTTCTTTACCCAAAACATAACATACTCACATAGTTACAACTTTTAGGGATAATAAATCAATTTCAAGAGTTTTTGGGGCTAAAATGCAAAATTTAAAAAAATTGATTTTTATCACCATTGATGAAACTCTGAGGGACACTAATGCAAATCAGGTACTATTAGGCGATTTATCATCACAATTTAACCCCAAAAAATCATTCAAAACAAAGTTCTTCACACTTTATTAATCTATTGATGGTTATTTCAACCAAAGATAGATTCACAAGGGCCAAATATGCAATTTTTTAATCTAATAAACCCCAACTTTTTTGTTTTTCATATAATTTATGAATATAACCCTCAGAAACTACCAAAACATGGACTTTCATGAAATATATCATCACAATTTAACTTAAGAACAATTCAAAACAAAATGATTTATGACTTTTTAATCTATTGAGGGTTATTTCATCAGAAAACATAGTTTAAAGGCCAATTGAGCAAGTTTTGAAGCTAATAGACCCTTAATTTTATGATTTTTTATAATGTATGTTTACAACCATGAATAACAACCAAAACAAGGACTTGAATGCAATTTATCTTCACAATTTAAACCAAAAGCCATTCAATACCAACATAATTCCCACTTTTTCAATACCTAAAACGACAGTCACAATATAGCCTAAAAAATCAGAATACAGAACCTTAGTAGTGACCGTCTATCATCCCACAGATCGAATCATAGAGTTTCACTTCAACAATTTTCACAACATGCAAGCTAAAACAACATGAAAACGTAATCTTCACAAAAACCATATATGAAACATAAATTAAACAAAAATTAAAAAAAAGGAAACTAACCATAAGAAAGCCCAAATACACTTGTTATTCTCAAAACTACATCAACACTCAATCTCATAAACAAAGAAAGAAATTGAAAATCGCAGTTAGCCCACAAATCGAAATAAACACCATACACGTATCATCATCAAGTTAAATACCCACCGAGAATAAAACAAATATTATTACACAAGACCTATAATAATTTGTTGATATTATTTAAGAATTAGAGAAAGAGTAATGATATATACTATATACCAACCATATTCATACCACCCAAATACCACCCAGTAACGTGGCATGAATTGGTTGGTTATAAATAGTTAATCTATTTATTTTCTTGATTTGATTAAAGATTTTTTACCAACCAATTCATGCCACGTCATTGGATGGTATGAATTTGGGTGGTATGTATCATTACTCTTAGAGGAAGGCTAAGAGGGTTGGTGGAGTAATTGATGTGGTATAGTGTATTGAACAAGGTGGTGGGTGGAGAGTGTATTTAATGGGCTAAAACAAAAACCATACAAACTTCTAATCGACTCTTATTGGTTTTCTAAACGGACGGACCATGTTAATTAACTTATTGGGCCGCAGTATTGTTATTGATTTGTTATCAGGACGGTTCTTAATGGGCAGGTCCCTATTAGTCTTTTTTATAGGAACCAAACCAAACACATTCAGTCATTTCTGCTATAGTGGTGAATTGGTTCGAACCAGTTACAGGATTAGCGGTCTATTCAGTGACGGAATCGATAAGAACTGGTTTGGTTGTGGGCTGATGTTGATATGATGTAAGTTTTTTTGCAAAACAAATTAAGGGATAATAATTATACTTTAACCTTTAATATATATTTTATACTATAAAATATCAACAATGATGTATATCAAAATAAACCTTTTTTTATAATTGATAACATCTTTAGGTATTTTTAGTAATATGGATGAACACTGAAACAACAAATCATTATAATTTTCGATTCCTAATACATCTACCTTGCTAGAAATGCAAACAATTTGGACATTGTCTTACCAATCAATATTTCTCGTCGAATGGATCTTTGAGATGTGTAAAAGTTCAAATGATTAAACTTATTACGTTGGTACATACGTATATTAACAATATTTAACTATATAATCGAATAATAAATAAGCTTGTTGACTAGCTTACGGAAACATGAAGAAGAAAAAATCAGAGGTAAGAAAAAAATATTAGAGATTTTGTTTACCATCAACACAATGTAATCTTAGAATTTTAATGATATTCGAGATATGGGATGGACTCTTCACAGGTAAGGTCCACTACTAATGCTTTTTGGGAGCTGGTCGGAGGCTGGTTTATAATGGAGATGGTTCAGGGGTGGGTGGACTGGGCAGGGGGTTGGATAGTTTTCACCATCATGTCCAAAGACCGATAGATGCAATTTCATAAATTATATATGTGATTATGACTTAAAGTAGGTCGAACTGTAATCTCTAACAGTTGTTGATACTTATTTCTCCAGTAGGAGTTGAGCAAGGGAATTACAGGTCTTTGGACCGTGTTCACGAAGTGGTAATCTTTTTGAGGATCAGCAGGTGCTAGGTAGCCATATCCAAGGAGGAAGTTCGATGTAGGCATGTGTGTGGTGGAACAGAAATTCAGCGACAACAGGTTTGTGCGGCAGGTTAAGCTGGAATTTATTTTTTGCACCGTTAGTAGGGGTAATATGGATAGAGAGAGAAACAAGATGGTATAATTCAATGAAGGAAGGTTCTCATGTGGTGGGGCGTTAATTAAAAAAGCAAAATGGTTAGCGGTGGATTTCTTAAGCATGGAGAGCACAATCATAAAGAAGTAGGTAAACGAAGGGACTATGTGGAATAGATCGGGTGGTGCAAACTGTATCGGGGCTTTAAACTTAATACAGATGGAATTTTTATGGAGAGTCAAGGTAAAGGTGTTACGGGAGGGCTACTATGAGACAAAAAGGGCATATGGATTGAAGGATTCTCGGTGAATCTTGAGTATTCGTTATCGGTGGTTGCAGTATTCATAGCGGTATATGAGGGATTGCTTTTGGCAGTGGCAATGGGGGTGAAAGAGCTCTAAGTGGATGTGGATTCGTTGGAGGTTATCCGCGCATTACAATTAGTAGAGAGGGGTAAAGGCTTAGCGGCATATCGGATAAAGAAAAATAGAAATAATATGAGGAACAACGCCTAATTCTCAATCAAGGGAATATATAAAGTAGGAAATACTTAAGAAGATTGGCTTCCTCGGCTGGGATTAAAACAACGTAATGTCAACTTCACCTACATTAATCCTCGGGGTGGTCTTTGAAAAACGCTTTGGTGAGACATGTGCCGATGGAAGATTCCTAAAAGGATATTTACCTCGGTTTTTGAGGGATTGTTAGACATTTAATTGTGATTCTTTCCACGGTCTTCGGACCCCCATTGTAGGCAAAAAATTATAAATTAACATCAAAACTTGGGTGTTTTAAATTTAGCTGAATTTTTTTAAAAAGCTATGTAGCTCCACGGCCACAACGTGGAATTCTTACCACTAAACTACAACCACAATTATGTTTGACAAAATGATTTCCAACACATTTATTATTTGGTAAATCTATTCCGCAAGGATATCAAAATTATCTCCTACATAAGGCTAATTCAACCATCTCCCTCCAATTTTACTATAACTATCCGTCCAATACATTCTTCATTTGATATAATAATTTTCTTAAATTGCTTTATTTCATCAACCTTCTCGTTTTTATCCAAAAGAACTTTTATTCAAAAATTACTCCAAACCAAACTTAATATATGGTTTCTCTCTAGAAAACATGCTCACTAAACTCGACTTTATAAAAACTACTCTTAGGTGGTGATTCTTTTCTCCTATCAATCCTCCAACTTCTCATTCTCGTTCCTAAACCCACATACTCTTAAAAAAAAAAATTCTAATATGTTCCCCTTTTTTTAGTCATTGTCTTATTTGGCTTCTTTTGTAAGCTAGTTATATAAAATTTTATTTGACAAAAACTATATTACGTTTTCAACGGAGTTTTACCATAAAGAACTAGGAAACAAGAAGACGAGTTCACCCACGTTCCCGGCCCAAACTTGGTTTAAACACCTCTCAACGAAGCAAACCTATACACGAATATATTTTAACACCAACGAGGATCCGTTTTAGTCTCTTTATTTCAAGTATAAGGAAATCATGAATCTCGAGGAGTAGGTAACTCTCGACGTACCCGACATTAATGAATGCATCTTGAACTTCTTTTTACCTGATAATCGTGATAATATTTAGGATCGTCATTCGTGTAATATCTTTCATAAGCATGGTTTACTCCCTAAAATAGAAAATAGAGGCTAACTTTCAGATCGGTGTCTCCAAAACCTGTATTATTGGATCAACTAGAGGTTAATAGCCCCACCTACATCATGAAAGAAAATATTCAAAAATCATTAAGGCCCCTTGGTTTTTTCGAACATATAGAGGTACCCTTTACCTTCAAAGAAAGCTCGGTTTTGACAGTCCATCTCGCCTGCAAGGATATTAACCCGTTCATAGATTGTATGACTTTTTTACTTAAGGAAGGTGTAACTCTATGGACATGTATTACATTTGAGAAATCTGTGAAAATTATTATGGAGAGTCAAGGTAAAGGTGTTGCGGGAGAGTTACTGTGGGACAACAAGGGCATATGGATTGAAATTTTTTTGGTGAATCTTGAGTGTTCGTTAGCGGTGGTTGCAGAATTCATAGTGGTATATGAGGGATTGCTTTTGGCAGTGGAAATGGGGGTGAAAGAGCTCGAAGTGGAAGTGGATTCCTTGGAGGTTATCTGCGCATTACAATTAGTAGAGAGGGGTAGAGGCTCAGCGACGTATTGGATGGAGAAAATTAGAAATATATGAGGAACAACGCCTCATTCTCAATCAAGGGAATATATAAAGTAGGAAATACTTAAGCAGATTGGCTTCCTCGGATGGGATTAAAACAACGTAATGTCTACTCCACCTACATTAATCCTCCGGGTGGTCTTTGGAAAATGCTCAGGTAAGACATATGCGGATGGAAGATTCCTAGAAGGATATTTACCTCGGATTTTGAGGGATTATTAGAAATATATGAGGAACAACGCCTCATTCTCAATCAAGGGAATATATAAAGTAGGAAATACTTAAGCAGATTGGCTTCCTCGGATGGGATTAAAACAACGTAATGTCTACTCCACCTACATTAATCCTCCGGGTGGTCTTTGGAAAATGCTCAGGTAAGACATATGCGGATGGAAGATTCCTAGAAGGATATTTACCTCGGATTTTGAGGGATTATTAGACATTTAATTGTGATTTTTTTCCACGGTATTCGTACCTCCATTGTAAAAAAGAAAAAAAAATCTAGAAATTAAAAAGCTGCTGGGATTCGAGCCCAGGTCTCCACGGCCACAACGTGGAATTCTTACCACTAAACTACAGCCACAATTATGTTTTAAAAAATGATTTCCAACACAGTTATTATTTGGTAAATCTATTCCGCAAGGATATCAAAATTATCTCCCACATAAGGCTAATTCAACCATCTCCTCCAAATTTACTATAACTATCAGTGCAGTACATTCTTTATTTGATATAATAATTTTCTTAGATTTTTTTTTATTTCATTAACCTTCTCGTTTTTATCCAAAAGAACCTTTATTCAAAAATTACTCCAAACCAAACGTAACATGTGCTTTCTCTCTAGAAAACATGCTCCCTAAATTCGACTTAATAAAAACTACTCCTAGGCGCTGAATCTTTCCTCCTAGCTATCAATCCTCCAACTTCTCATTCTCGTTCCTAAACCCACATACTCTCAAATATTTTTTCTAATATGTTCCCTTTTTTTAGTCCTTGTCTTATTTGGTTTCTTTTCTAAGCTAGTTATATAAGATTTTATTTGACAAAAACTATACTACGTTTTCAATGGAGTTTTACTATAAAGAACTTGGAAACAAGAAGACAAATTCACCCACGTTCCCGGCCCAAACTTGGTTTAAACACCTCTCAACGAAGCAAACCTATACACAAATATATTTTAAGACCAACGAGGATCCGTTTAGTCTCTTTCTTTCAAGACATGTTCTAAAAATCGGCCTAAGCGGCGTCTAGGCGCTAGAAGGTAATGTAACTTCCAGAATTGGCCCAGGCGGCCTCTAGGAGGTCCCAGAAGATCCTAGGCGGACCCAGGCGGCGCGTAGGCGGTCTGAAACTAAAAAAATTTAAAAAATTCTATTTTTTGATACAAAAAATTAAAAAAAAATATATTTTTTAACACAAAAAATTATATAACTTTATTTTAAAAATTATATTAACCTAAAATAATATTTAAATAAATAATAAAACCGCCTAGCAAGAAAACGCCTAGGCTCCGCCTAGGCGTTCGAAGATGGTCAACCGCCTGCCTAGCGCCTAGCGCCTTTTAGAACACTGCATTCAAGTATCAGGAAATCATGAATCTCAAGGAGTAGGCTACTCTCGACGTACCCGGCATTAATGAATGCATCTTGAACTTCTTTTTACCTGATAACCGTGATAATATTTAGGATCGTCGTCCGTGTAATTTCTTTCGTAAGCATGGTTAACTCCTTACAATAGAAAATAGATGCTACCATTTAGATCGGTGTCTCCAAAACCTGTATTTTTGGATCAACTAGAGGTTAATAACCCCCACCAATATCATGAAAGAAAATATTCAAAAATTATTAAGGCCCCTTGGTTTTTTCGAACCTATAGAAGTACCCTTCACCTTTAAAGAAAGCTCGTTTTTTACAGTCCGTCTCGCCTGGAAGGATTTTAACACGTTATTAGATTGTATAACTTTTTTTTCTAAAGGAAGGAGTAACTCTATGGACATTTATTACATTTGAGAATCTGTGTGATTATTGTTATAATTGCAGAATTCTTATTCATACTAAAGACTCATGCAACATCCCAAATTCTGAAGAAACAAAAATTGGGGCATGGATCAGGGTAGAGGAGTTTGGGTTAAAGTTGTAGAAGAAAAGAAGTTTGTTTTAGCATAAACTTGATTTTTAAGAGAAATATAACCAAACACAACAGGAAAATTATAAGAGATACAAGATCGTTTCCTCAAATTATCCACTTTGTTATCCCCATGTACATGATAGGGACGGGGCACGTCTTGCCTATGAGCTGATGCTGTAGAAATAGCTGCTTAGGCGTCAACTCCCCCCTCAACTGCCTATGCCTAGTAAAAATACTAGACGTTTTTCCTAGCGCCTTAGTCTCCACGGAAGATACGACTAGGTGCCGATTAATGACAAAAAAATTGTCGCATAGGCACCAATTAATGGCAAAAAATTACTGTCTAGGCCCTCTTTATAATTTTCTCTTTCTCGAGAATTCTTGAATTGATATAATAACTCAATTTTTAGTATTTTTAGTATTTTTAGATGATTTTTATGACTTTAATAGCTAAATTGTCATAATTACACACGATTTTCAAACCGCCTAATCCCGCCTAGCCCCTGTATAATCTCACCTAAGCGTTAGGCCTCGATTGACCGCTTAGGCCGTGGAACCGATATCTACAACATAACTCTCAGCCTAAACTTTTATTGGCTATCATGAATTCTTAATTGAGTACTAGGGTTTATCACATGCAAAGTAATTTAAAAAGTAGTAAACAACTTATTTCAAAAGGGAAAGGGCCAACATTATTGATAGAGAAGGGAAAACAGATCCAACTTTTGATCCATATGGAAAGGGTGGTCTTTTAATATACATATATATATATTCTAAAGCTATGTCTTTGAGACAGTCAACTAGAATATGTTCTCTTCTATAAAAAGTCTTAGGTATAATTTCAATTAAGTCCCACCTTAAATTAAAAAATACATTCTTCTGGCCCAACAAATTTCATTTCAAATTACAAACACAACTAAAAACTTTAGGTCAATACCACCTTGACATAGCTCCTTGGTAGGTCATAACGTTTCCTACTACCTTATTTCCCTTAGCCCTTATCCATATGCATACTTATCTAGGAAGGCTAAAACTTCCCTTACCACACATATACAAAGTAAAACCCATCCCATCCTATTTACCTATCTTCCTAAACTATCCCAAAACAATTGAAACCCCTTCCAATCCCATAAATCTTTTCAACCCAACAATCCTTGCATAAGTCTACTTTGGCATGTCGATAGAGGAACTTTAAACAATGACAAGACGCCACCACTAGTTAGAGGTGTTATAAACCAGTATTTAGCGATGCAGTCTCCTATTGCACACAGACGTTTATAGTTGTCTCAAAAGTAGAATAAACATAGACGATCTAAAAGTGATAAATGATTTAACGACTGAAGAAACCGATGTCTCCAATGAGATGTCATGCACTCCCTCGCCGGCTAAAACTGCGATCCATGCAGATTGTATAGATGAGGAGGCAGGCTTGATGTATGACATTATGGAATAGGGAAAATCAGATAAGATGATCAAGATTGGCCATTGACATAGGTATCAATCTAGTTGATCAATTTACTAAAAGCTTAACTAGGAGAGTAGTCTTGGAGACATCTAAGGGGATGGAACTGAACCCCATATACTACCCCATATACTGGACGGGAGATGGTTCGGTGCACTACCCTTCCATCTATATGGCGCATCTTAGCAAAAAAAATCAGCGCACACTATCAAGCTTTTCTCTCTCTAAACTCTTTCTCCTAATTTTTAATATTTTTCAAGACATTTCGAGTAATACGTCAGCTATCATTTAGATAGTGCACTCTAAATACGAAAGTAGTAGTCATACCTTGGAAAGCATGTTGAACATAGTTTAGAATACACCACAAATATTTTTAACCCAATGTGTTACCACGTTACTAAACGTTGTTGTTTGGTTTAGTTTCGTGTTCAGATTCTTAAGAATTGTAGTAAGTTTTCAAACCATCTTTTTAGTTAAAGTTCCTTTTGTTTTATACGGATCACAACTACTTTTCCATCATCATATACATTCAAACACAGCCAAATAATTAAACAATAAAAGAATATGCGAAATCAACATGTATTTATTGAATACCAATAGCAGGATTGGACTCAATAAGCCTCCCCACTCTTTTCTTTAGTTCTTCTGGATTTGCACCTACTAACTTGTCAACATGAGCCCCTTCCTTCATCAGGAAAAAAGTTGGCATCGCTTTTACCTCGTATTTGCTCGCGACCTCCTAACAAATCAAAACAAAGAAATTTTAATTTAACCTGTGTTGGAAAATATTATCACATTCTTTAAGTATTGGTCCATATATTATGCAACGTAGGCAGTGTACACTGTTATTTGAAAAATAAAAAATCAAAGTCCGTCTTGTTTTGACTCGTTAATTAATAAATGTTCAAAATGAACCATAAGTTTATCTACTAGTCAACCATTTTGTTAATAGTCATTAAAATTGTTGGCGAAAGTGTATATTTGCTTAAAACTATTGTGGGTTTTATGTAACCATAAATATTTTGATGATAAAAAACTATAAATTTGTTCAGTTTTAAAATTTTAAAACAAAATAACCATTATATACACTTTGCATATACCTAACTAATAAAATGGTTGATTTAGAAATATTTTAGAAAACTAATTATTTAATATGCACTTTTATTATATAATCCCAGCGCACTATGTCTATTCTACAATAATTGACACTTTAGTTTAGGTGCAAATTTGAGATGGTTTAACATAACCCAACAAAAGTCATTGAACCCAGAAAATCATAAGTCATTCAACCCAAAAAATCATGGGTACGTACGTACCCATGGTTACATACCCGAGAAAAGTAAATACCTTAGTAAGTATATATATTTTTTTTATCTTTAATTGTTTATTTGATTGTATGCTTTGTAATAGAGATGCAATGATGGACCCCACAACTAAAAAATAGACTGACATAGGTACGTACCCCACAGAAAAATAAAAATAGGTATAGAATTACAACCTAAACAAGTATTTCAACAAAGGCACATCAACATGGGTACATACCCATCACGGATCTTGACATGGACAAATATTAATTGATTTTATATCCAAATACTTGTATACAAATATATAAAAACTGACTTTTATAACAAATATAAAAACAAGCATAAAGTGTGTACCCAACTGCAAAACAAATATTAGATATGTACCCAACATATGCATATAATGGTGCTTAAAAAAAAAAACCCCCCAAATATAAAGAAAATAAAATAGTAAAAAACCAAACCACATTATAGTATTAGCCCTTTTATAGAATTATTATTTAGCTAGGATTTAAAAAATAAAATTTTAAAGTTTTAGGTCTTTATTTGTCAGCCTGGCTATCGGTTGTCCATAACCGGTGCGCCGGACCGGACCGGCCGGAACCGGAACTGGACCGAACCGATAAGGAAGACGGTCCAGAACCGGACCGGATTGGTATGCCCGGGTAGCGGCTCGGTTTTTAAAAAAAATGGATGTGAAAAACTGGTCCGATAAGAACCGGAGCTGTGAGCTGTTTTTTTTTTTTTTATATGTTAACCAAAACCGGTGAAGGACCGGACCGGGACCGGAACCGGTAAACCGGTCCCTTTTACCGGTCGCCCTTCTCATTTCTTGGACCGATGTACGGACCGGACCGGGACCGATAGCGGAGGACCGGTAAACCAGACTGGACCGGTATACCGCAGGTCTGATAAGAACCGGTCCGAACCCGGTCCGAACCGCACGTTAGTCAAGATGATTTATTTGTATTTTCTCCAAAATATGTACGTGTAAAGTTGCAAATCTGCCCTACGCATTGGGTACATTTGGGTACTTTTATAACAAGGTATATCTTGTATGATTAATTACCTTAACATCATCCACATCAACAGAGAGAAACAAGACGTTTTGGTAAATCGAAGCTAACTCCTCCATCAACGGATTCATTGCCACCGATGGCATACACCACTCTGCTGTAAAATGTGCAACTATCTATTCATCCCTCAACCAAAAATTAAAAATAGTTAAAAAATGAAATAAAATAAAATGATAATCAATTCAGTTGTTGAAAATTAAAATAACGTGATATATGGTCCACCATAAAATACTTGGCACCTGCTTTTACACCTAAAAATTGAAAGGAAAAAAACTTATGCCACCCAAAATTTTGAAACTCTCATATTGGTCCTCCAAACTTTTCAAAAAAAATTGAAAGTAACTTTATCTAAAAGACTGATTTCCTTCCTATCTATTTGAACAAAAAAAAAAAAAAAAAGATTCCTATATTTCAATAATATAGGGACATATAGTCTTATAGAGGAACTTTTGATATTATAAATTACTTGTAATGCAATTCTTATATATTATAGGTACTATAGTGCAATTAACTTGAAAAACTGAGTTACATGGTGGTTGATTGTTAACCGTGCATTCCCAATTTTTTAAAAATGTTTCTTATTACCCCTAAAACTTACAAAAATAGCTTTTTTTAGCTTTGGTCCTTCCAAAAATTTAAAAAACTAAACAAGTCAATATTTAATCCATCTGACTTTCTTTCTCTCTTTACATAATATAGGGATCTTTAATGCAATTTTCATAAGATAAGTACCTAATGTGCAATTTTTGCATAATAGAGGGACTAATATGACAATTAACTTAAGAAATTGAGCCGACAGGGTACGTGGTGAGTGAACTTACAGGGTAGGATTGATGGTTAGCCTCGTTAAGATGGAAATTCCAAGAATCCATAGAGTCAACTTTAACAAGAACACCTGATTCACTTTGTTGCATTTGTGTTAGCTTAACATTACAAGAGATGTAACGGGTAATTGTAATAAGAAGATTATTCATATTTCTTTGACTTTAATATCAATATGAATGTTAGAGAAGAGAGAAGAGGGAGAAGTTTAAATTGTATTGAGGATTTGAACTAATTAATTTCTATTTTGTCGGAAATTATTAGTTGTTTGGGTCCACTTATAAGATATGGATTGAAAATTTGAGTATTCTGTAATAAGTTGGCAATCCAATCATTTCAGATCTGACATGAAAAGAACTCATAAACGACTATGCTATGTTATAGGGTGTAGTCGGAATATTTGATAGGAGGCTAATTATTGGGTATTTTGTGTCAAAAAAAAAAAAAAATTATTGGGTATTTAGTTTTTTAGATTTATAGGATTTTCATTTTTTGGGTACAAAGTCGGATATTCTTTTTCATTTTTTGTTCTAAAAGTAGGATATTCTATGAGATTAGGTCTTGAAAACATCACCTAGTGACCTATAATATCGGTTCTTTAAACTCTTCTTATTAAAGACCACAACAAAAAATTAACACTATAAGCCAAAAATCCAATTAATTTTTTACCCCTTTTTTGTTTTTTATTTCTCTATATATACTTCTTTAATCAGAATTATTTCTAAAACCTAATATTTATTCTTTCTCTCTCATCTCTCTCCTTTCATCTCTCCTCCCATCTCTCTCACGTCAAAGCTTCCAAAACACCTACAAAACTTGACAACTCCGACGAGCATTCAATCCACTGCTCAGAATACCTTCGTCATTCAAAGCTCAAATCTGTCGCAGAAGACCACCAGAGTTCGTGAATCTTTGGTGAGGTTTTAGATCGGAAAAATACAGCAATCTTCCTCCTTGCAGCTGCTTCAGCAGTATCCGACGTGAGCTCCGCCGTCTTCTCCAGCCACGAGATCGGGATCATTAATGATTTCGTCTTCTCCATCTTTGCACAATGATCAAATGATTTCGTCGCGTTCGTGGTTCGTTAATGTCCAGATCTAACGCCGTGAAGTTTTGTGATATTGAGCTTGAGCGAGCTAAAGATGTTGCGAGCTCCGGCCATGGCGTGAGCAAGCTTCGTGGTTTGTTAATGGCTACCGAGAAGAAGGCAGATATGTTCGAAGCTGCTGGTTTTTCTTTAGCTGAGCACGCTCAGCAAGTTATTGAGCGCGCTCAGCAAGTTACTGATTCCTTCACTGCTGGTCTGTTCGAAGCTGCTGGTTTTTTCTTTAGCTGAGCACGCTCAGCAAGTTATTGAGCGCGCTCAGCAAGTTACTGATTCCTTCACTGCTGGTTTTTTATATTTTCTTTGTGAATTTTAGATGTGTTTGATTTTTGGATTTAAGAAGTGAAATTTCTGTTTAGATTAGGACATTGAGGTATTGTTTATGCAAAGGTGTGATTTGATTTTTTAGGGATGAAGATGAAACTTACTAAGCTTATTTTTTAATATTATCAATTTTAATATTACCAATTTTGTGTTGATAAACTATTGCTGAAAATTACTCAATTTGTTCCGTAAAAATCCCGAAAATTCATTGATTTTTTTGCATACTCAGTATTTTTGCTGAGCACCCTCAGCAAGTTATTGAGCGTACACAGCAAGTTATTGAGCGCACGCAGCAAGTTACTGAGCAAACGAGCATGCTTAGTAAAGTCATTCAACCAAAAAAAATCGAATACTCAGCAACTTTTTTCGACACTCAGAACTTTTTTCAGATACTCAGCAATTATTTTCATACTCAATAGCCCATACTCAGTACTTTTTCCAATACCCCATGCTCAGAACTATTTTCTACACTCAGAACTATTTTCCACGCTCAGAACTATTTTTCAGACTCAGAACTTTTTTCCAGACTCAGAACTATTTTCCACACTCAGAACTTTTTTCCACTCTCAGAACTTTTTCCGGCGGTGGTCCGCGGTGATCGGTGGATGTGGTCAGAGCTGGAAATTATTTGATAATTAATGAAGAAGGAGAGAGAAAAATGATAAAGGAGGAGAGAGATTAATGGTAATGGAGGACAGAGTGTAATGGTAGTGGAGGAGAGAGAAATCTATTTTTTTTGTCTTATATACACTATAAGGGTAGTTATGACATTGAACATCTTATTGGCCTTTAAGAAGGAGAGAGGAATCACTTGGTTCCTTTATGGCACACTGATTCTCCTCAAGTCTCTTTGGGTAATTGACCCATATTCTATTTGTTGTAAAAAAAATTGTAATAAAACTCCTTGATACTATTAGGTCCTGCATTTGGAACAAAAAAAAATAGGTCATGTATTTTGAATGTAATATTCAGAAATAATAATTTAAATTAAATATTACTCTAAGATACAAATATAATATAAGGCACAATTATAATATAAGGCGCAACAGATATGTAGGTTTATATTATAAAGTCTAAGTGTAACTAGATGGTTACAATAGAACAAAAATCCATAAATACCCTCCCTTCCTTCTATATTTACAGATAACAAGCCAAAACCAAAACACCAAACCCATTATATAGTTTGTAGAACCATAAACCTACCCACCTCTCTCTTTTCTCTCTCACTGTCTACACTTTCTTTTTTCTTACGAATCCATAAACCCCCCACCCACCCAACCTCTCATGGACCATTAACCACTATCATCACCACCCTCTTCCTTTCACTATCTACACCATCCTCACCATCATCACCATCATACCCTCCCCACCCACTCATCCTGCCTCCTGCCCTGGACAATTATCCACCATCGTCACCACCCTCTCGCTCTCACCGTCATCCCCACCACCATCTCGACCACCATCACATCTCGGAAACCCGACGCCGCTCAGATCTCACGTTCACATCGTTCTCCTGCCCACCATGTTTTCACCTCCGTGGACAGAACTCAGATCTCACCATTCGATCGTTCTCGCGCCGTCTACACAAGAAACCGACGAAGCTCTACACAAGAAACCCACCTGAATAAATCTCCAACACCTCGTGCCGCCTAAATTAGATCTCCACCACCACGAACCACCGGTGAAGCTTACAACTCTATCCACCATCATCATCATTAAAACCCGATCTCAACCCACCTCCCTCCTACAGACAAGATCCGCTGTCTCCGTGGACCAGAGCCCATCTCCACCACCATGAACCACCAGTGAAGCTCACAACCCAATCCCTCTGCCCACCATCATCATCATTAAGATCCGATCTCAACACACCTCCCTCCTGTAGACGAGATCCGCCAGAAAATCGATGCCAATCTGGACCATTTACCTCTGGTGGGTTTTATGTTTTTTGTTCCTGGGCGGTACAACCCAGTTCGTGATGGGGCCAGCCCACTATGGTTTTCAAATGTCTTGTGTTGTTTTCAGATGTGTTAATTGTGGAATTCAAATGTTTTGGGTCTTTGATCCAAAAAATACGAGTATGAATAGGCTGTTGAACGGATTACTTTTTTGTTTTGTGCCTAATGGGTATAGCCCCAAGAACGTTAATCGAGATGGGTCCAGACCCATCTAACTATTTTTCGAGATGAGTCCATACCCATATGACTATGAAGGACTTATTTAAAAAAAATAAACGAACTAATAAAACATTACAAACGATACAGGTCTGTATCCATCACGGTTATATTTTCGACCATAGTTGTGAATGTTAGTGGGTCTGTATCCATCTGAAAAAGTAGAAGATTATTTTGTTCAGACCAAGCAAGGGTAAAAATGTCAAAAAACAAACTAAAGGATTAGAAATAAGACTTTAATAGAACAAATTTCAAGTTAGGATCTAAAAGTAAAGTTGTGGGGTTTTAGGCCTCGGATCGTATTTTCCTCTTCGCCATATTAAAAAAAAAATACTTTCAGGCACATCCTTTAAGAATAGTTAGGCTTTGTATTTCTTTTCGAGTAACACATCACCACCACCCAGGACCGGACTTGGGAAAGGGCAACCAATACGACCGTCTTGGGCCCCGAACGATACGGGTGCCTCAAAATTTGTCATATATATATATATATATATATATATATATATATATATATATATATATATATATAAATATAAGTAGTAAAAGTTTTCATTGATAAAACAAAAATGTTATGCTACTAAGTTTGGGACCCAGGTTTGACTCTCCAATGTATAATGTATATGATGGGTTTTGTTTAGCAAATTAATTAACCAATAATATATATTAAAAAATTAATTTATACATTTTAACTACAAAAAATCTTAAATTTAATAATAATTGTTTTTTTGTTTTAATCGATGAAATAATATTTTAATAAAGCTAAGTACTTTTTCATGAAAATTAATAAAAATAACAATTTAATAAAATTTAAGTAATTTTGTATTAAATATACTTATAATCAAATTATCTTATGATATCTATAAAATTATTTAATAAAAAAATTCACATTTCAACCATAATCTAAGAAGAAAAAATCTTAATCCAAAAGTTGCATGCATAAAAATGTAGCTTAATAAAGTTCATACACATTGATAAATTCATACACCACATTAAAAAAAATACACATACCCTATTAAAAAGTTTGTAACCCATAAAAAAAGTCGCAACCCATTAAAAACACAAATATAAGCTATCGATTATTTAAAATTTGAACATGTTGAAATTGAGGAAAAAAACTGGATCTTTTGAGCAATTAACTCGAAATATTTATAGAGTAATGGTAGATATCACCTCAAATCACATCACCCTTTTATCGCCTCTTATACGGACCAAATCATATATAAGAAAGCATATGATTGGTCCATTTAAAATCCACCTAAAAGGTGATAAAAAGGTGATGTGATTTGGGGTGATATCTAGGATTACTCATGTTTATATATCTACTAAAGAGAAACAATATTTTAATAAAGTTACGTAATTTTGTATTAATATTTATATTTTAAATCGAATTGATCTACGATACCAACTGTAATATATAAGAAATTATTTTCTTAATAAATTCTTATTTATCTTCTAAGAAAATAATGTATTTTAAATTACAAATAATAAATATAAAAAATTAACAAAAAATTAGATATTTTGCATAAATCCAATATCCATTGTGAATTTTATGTAATATATAAATTGGAAGTCGTTGGTTTAATTGAATATTTTGCACCTTAAATTTTTTCTAAATTAGCCGCCTTAGGACCCAATTAAAAATTGTTATTTTTAGAGATTTTGTGCATTACTCTTGTGTTAAGTGTGTAGATTTTATGTACATGATTGACATGAGACACCACGTCAGTGAGGAGAATTTAAGAAGTCGAGTCCAAACTTAATACAAGCCGTTGAAAGAGCAAATGTCACATAAAAGAAGTTAGAGCGTTTACCGGCAAAATCTCGACGTCACTTGATTCAATCACCACGACTTATTGGTCAGAGTTATGGAAAAGTTTAATTTTTTTGGATAGAGCTTGAAGTCAGTCACGTATAAGTAGTGACGAAAGTCAATTCGGAGTTGAGACGAAGAAATTATGCCAATTACTTCCACCGTGACTCGAACTAGTCCAGCACTAAGTAAAAACGGGTTAGGTCATTTTAACCTATTTGGACCAAAAAAACGTTTTAGGCTGGTATATAATCATTTTTAGAAGCTAAAAAACAGAACCCTTTACATATTACACATTTGGAAGAAGAAGAAGAAGAAGAAGAAGAAGAAGAAGAAGAAGAAGAAGAAGAAGAAGAAGAAGAAGAAGAAGAAGAAGAAGAAGAAGAAGAAGAAGAAGAAGAAGAAGAAGAAGAAGAAGAAGGGTTTTTCCTCCAAATTCCACCATTCTTCATCATCCGAATTCCATTTCTATCAATATTTAGAGTAATTTTATTCCATTTTGTATTTTAAACATAATTCTTACATTATTAATCATTAGTTTTGCTTATTTTATTATTGGTGTCGCCTAGGGTGTGATAAAATTAATACAAATAAAGGTCTAGAAAACTACGCACTCTCACCCTAGACAGGCACAGTACTGCAAGTATTACAGGACGTATGCAAGTTTTAGTTGATAAGTTGAGTTCGTTCTCAGGGACTTAAGTGTGCTAGTCGGATGAGTAGCAATAACGAGTAAGAAGTAAATAATTAAAGACAGAAAATAAAAGCAATAGAATTTCGAAATTAATAATTAAACTAAGAAAATAAAAGACAATAAAATAAAATACGAAGAATATGAGATGAGAGATATAGCTTAGGTTTTGCTAGTATGCACTAATCCTTCTAATTCTTTCTATTAGATCTATTTTATAAGGGAGAATATTAGCTCTTGTATACTTAGTCAGGATTCTAAATTCCCATTCCTTAGACCTTGAGAGCGACTAAGGGGCCTACGGCACAACGAAGAAGCTGTTTCAAATAGGGTTATCAAACGCTACTAAGGCCCTAAGCAAACAATTCATTCAATTGGTGATATGGTGATTAAATCATACCCTAATGACTGTCTAGTTAGAATCAGTTTTGTCAGGACTAATATCGACACTAGACATTATGTGGTGGTTCAATAGTTAAACACCCAGCTAAGGTGACCATCTAACTACTATTAAAACAATCCTAAAGTGATCAGTTCTAGGAAAGACAATAAATCAAAACACATAAACAAATATAAAGGTAAGAAGCTAATATCAAATTAAAACATGTAATTCTCAAAGAAACTTAGATAGAAGAATTGGAATTCATAGTTTATACATGATGCAAAACCCAAGCTATGGGAAGTTTAGTTCATACCTAAAGGAAATAAACTAAAAGAAATTACAAAAGACATCATCTTGAATAAAACCTTAAGAACTAATTACTATGAGGCAAGGATGATTTACAAGTGATATAAGGGTGTATTTATAGGTGTTTGGAAGACCTAATTCGTTTTCTTGAGGGAGAGGTAAAGTAATGGACTCCAAGCCCAACTCAAATTCGTATGGAAATAAAGATAATCACTGCTGAACTGTTTTGAGCATATCTTCTTCGTTATTGGTCGGTTTTTGCTCCTCAATATACCAAAAGAATCCTCGGCGAATTATCTACGTCCCTATGAAAGAAATCTTCCAAAATCGCCTTCCTTTTGGAGTTATCACCACTTCTTTAGGCATTGCTGCAGAAATTACGATTTAGGCAGTTTTTCCTTTTCCATAAATTTAGCTTTTGTTTCCTTATCTCCAATTACCATGCTAATTTCTTTCCATATCTTGTAGTCTTTGACTTGGACTCTAATTAATCTCCATAATTATCTTTAAAGCTACACACTAAATAATCAATTAAACCCAATATGCTCTAAAAATATTATTTTACTAAATCAAGACTCAAAATAGGAAAGTGCACTATTTCTCAAGAAAATCGACTATCATGACTTCTAAATCACTAAAAATGATGTCTCGTCCTAATATAAATCTATCAAAAATGAGGAGACATCAAGACCCCCAACTCAAATTTGTATCGTCCCGATACAATAAAGATAAAAACAAAGGGAAATATACAAATACACACTTATAAAATTTTCAATACAATGGGAAGAACATAGCAGAATATATAGAATAATCCTAAAGCAACAACTCAGAAAATTTCGTGCAATAATATTCATAAATTACATACCTGTACACTTCTCATAACCACAGTCAACACGGCTTGAATTCAAGATCAGATTAGTTTCGCAATGTAAGAAGGATTGGGACTTTACCCAGTTCCCCAAGGAAGCTATAGATTGTTCATCGAACTCCACTAGTATTAACAGATCCATTTAACTATTTTCTAATGGCTCAATCACTTCTCAATTACATAGCAAAGAATCAAAAGGTCTTTAAGGTTGTAATTTAGGCTTAGGGACGGTATGATAGTATATTTGGATAATTTACAGTGAGCTTTTGGCTCTCTCCTCACTATCCATCAACGAATCGCCCTAGAGCTTGAGTTACTCTCATAAAACGTTTCTTACTCAACCCAATGAATTTCTTGATGCACAATTTAGCATCCCCAATAACCCAATTAAAGCATAAGATGTTCACATAAAAATTCCACTTTGCCGGTCCGAATATATATATTTTCTTTTCTTTTCAAATCAATTTCTCAAGCTATGACTCTCTTTTTGAGATATCACGCTATTTTTTCTCATATATATAATTATTCTTTTTATGCCCTTGTTGGCAAATTTAGCTCGTAGCTTCTTTTTCATTCACTATTACCCCGGCAAAGGGTTACAATAACAATCTATGAATCATCATCAATATAAAGCACAAAGCGTAGTTAATAAGCTCAAAAATCCCATCCCAATAACAATTCCTATAATGGTGGACCCACCATCCCAAACTCAAGCTTTAAGACAATTGTCTATGCATCGCGATTCGAGTGCGGGTCATATGGAAAAGTCCTATAATCTAAAGGGATATGGCTTATAATATGTTTCAATAAAAAGCTTTAGAAAGGCTAGAAGGGGCTGAGAAGGATATAGCATATAAAATTAAAATAACAAGGTGAGAAGGTATAAAAAAGCTTCAAGTGGCTTCAAATATGAAAGAACCGCCTTAATCACTTTCTATACTATGTAATTTCGTTATTTTCTTACCTTTAGCACTTTCATCAAATGGGTTTGTCAACTAGCTTGGATCTCACGGCCTACACACTTCTCAAGGTTCCCTGAGATCGAACATACTTTCTATCGCATTGCTCACTAATCTTTTCTTTACTATCAACGTGTGTTTTCCTGCAAATAACAACATACAAATAACATAGATCATAAACATACTACTTACTATCATCAATTCAACGAGCTTATGATTTCAAGCTATTAAACACACTCTACATCTAATTTCCATGTATCAAAAATTTTAATTTCTACCTGAAAACAGAAAAATAGAGATGAGAGACAACGAATCCCCACACCCCCAACTCAAAAATGAGCCGTGTCCCCACGACTCGAAACAGAAATTAAAATTAGCAGATAAATGCATTTACAGAAATGGTAAGGAAGAAAGAGAACATACTCTCGAGGCTATTGCCTCGCATCATTGACATCCAAGGTCGGATTTGCTCGATCATTTGTTAATTTATCAAGGAGTTTCATGATGTGCACTTGATTAGCGTTAATTTGTGCCACATAATTGGCTAAGGAAGTTTGAGCTGCTTCGAATTTGGTCAAACGCTCCTCCATCTTCTCTTGCCAACTTTGCTCCTTTTCTTCTTTTGAGAATTGCGTAGTACCCGCTCTTCTCAAGACTTCCATGATCCAAGCATTATCAATATAACTTTTCTTAAACTCGAGTTTCTCTTCTTCACCCAATGTAACATTCTCTTTTCGCACAAGACACGTGATCATAGTAGGAAATTTAACATTAAAAAGTGATTTAGGAGAGACCGAAAATCGCATCACCTCCTCATAGATCAACTGTGCCACCTCCACTTCTTCTCCTCTCAAAATACAATTCAACAGTAGAGCGTTCTTTTTAGTTACATCCAAAGTTCGTGTGTTTCCAAAGACATTAGGAATAAGGAAATTGTGCCAAACTCTCGCATCCGGTTGAAGATATTTGTAAGGCCAATGTGCCTTTAATTCTCCCTTATGTGATTGCACTTTCTCCTTGTCTAAAACATGCTCAAAAAGCAATTCCTCATCAAAGATTTTTCGTTTAGCAACCGCTTCACTATACTTGCAATATCCAATTAATTTCTTAAACTTGAACTGGTTTCTAATCTCATTAACTGTGAAAGGAACTAACTTTCCTCTAATCGGAACACAACCTTTACTATCTCGGTTAAAGAGGCCTAAATAGAATTCCAAAACTAACTCATGACATAATTCAGAACGTCTTACCATGAACGTAGACCAACCCAATTTTTCACCAAGCTCTAAGAATCTCTTATAATCTCCTGTACCAATTTCTTCATTGAATACTTTTTCAGAAGCAAAAGGTAGCTCCTTTAATTATTTTTCTGCAGAAGCTTTCAAGGCCTTTGAAGCTTCCTCTTTATCCATGGGTGTAGGACCTTTGAAGAGTGGAGATTGTGTTTTCTCTTTTGAATAAAAGTAAAGCCTTTTTCCATTACGATCAAACATAGCTAGCTTACCTCCATCTTCAACATCGTTTTTACCCTTAGCTTTAGAACTAGAACCCTTGTTATTTGATTTCTTCTCAATTGAACCCAATACCTTGCTTTTCTTCACCTCCCTCTTGTTAGCTAATATTTCTCTTCTATTAGTCATCTTCAATCGACCCCCCAACTCAAAGCTTTAACAACTCTTGAAATTTAAACTTTTGAATTTTTGGTTGAATAAGCTTGATTTGGTTTAGGGAAGGTGAATTGATGATGAATCTCTATGTGGGTAAGGTGAATTCTTGATGGATTGGCTTGGATTTAAGAAATTGTAGGATGAATTTAAAAAAATTAAGCTTTTGATTCTTCAATTTAATGTGTTTGGTGAGAACTGGGTATATGAATCTCCTTTGTAATGACGTGGAGAGAAGATTTGATGTGTTTTTATGATTATTGGGTAGTGTTTTGATGATTGGTAAAAGTTTTTATGAGCTTTAATGGAGTTGGGAGAGATTTGGAGAAGAAAGAGAGGCTTAAGGATTTGTAAATTCGGAATAATACCTAATATCCCTCTTTTATAAGCTTTAAAACGCAACTTTCTCTCTCCAGCGGCGACCTCCGGTATACCGGGCATATGGTCCGGTATACCGAACCTTCTGTTGTTCCAAAATTTTCTTCTCGTCAAAATACCCGCACCTCCTACCCGTAGCACGGGTTTTTGGTCCAGCGGTATACCGGGGTTATGGTCCGGTATACCGGACCGCTGGTCTAGATTTTTTTCTCTTCTCGGCACAAAACCCGAGTTACCTTCACGTGGTTTTTCTCCTCTGCGGTATACCGGGGCTGAGGTCCGGTATACCAGCCCGATGATCAGAATTTTCCGAAAAACTTCGTTTTCTCCTCCCGAACTCAATTTCTCCAATACCTAAGCATCAAAAACACTAATACCTTTCTCAAATATGCAATATCAACTAAAAACAACTAAACTAAACATAAACTAAAAACGTAAAAGACATAAAACTAAAAAAAAAATGCGGGTTGTCTCCCGTACAGCACTTTTATTTAACGTCTTTTAAAGTTAAACGCGTTACCTCTATCAAGATTTGCGAATATAGCCTCCCCAACAACGAGTTAGGCTATGAACGTCAACTAATTTGCGCTTGATCCCCTTTTTGGGTCGAATTTCTATCACCTTGGCTGAAACAACCTTAGTGACAATGAATGGTCCCATCCACGAGTCTTCGAAACTACGTGGCCTATTTTCGCGTTTGTGAGCTTTCCATAGTACTTCATGGCCAACCCCAAACTCAATGTTTGGCTCAGTATCCAAAGGCTTTAAGTGGATCTTCTCCGGAGGGACTTTGTGATGTGAAAGGCTGTGGATGACAGGATCGGTGGGATCTAACTTCCTTGGTTTCTTACCCAAGACATAGAAGGTCTTGGATACATTCTTTGCATGGAGGGTAATGGTCCCTTCTTGGAAGTTGATGACACTTTGACTTGTGGCCATGAATGGCCGTCCAAGTATGATTGGAACCTGCTTATCTGCATCAAAATCAAGTATAACAAAGTCAGTAGGGATGGCGATACTACCTGCACAGACTAAGACGTCCTCCACTGTTCCCCATGTCCTGGTAACTGAGTTGTCAGCGAACTGCAACTTCACTGGAGTTTTCTCTGAAATCTGAAGTCCAAGTCTCTCGAACATGGACTTAGGCATAAGATTCACACCATAACCCACATCGTACATCGCTTTCACCTTTAGCATACCATTAATTTGAATAGGAAGGTTAAAACTTCCCGGATCTTTTTGCTTTGTTGGTAACTCTCGTTCACTTCTTCTTGAGACTCTCAGGTTCTCTCTTGGGATCTCTACACTTGCTTCTTTCTCAGGAATAACTTGCGTGAAAACTTGTTGCGGTGTAAGTCCTTTCTTTGCAATCTCAAGCATTTGGGCGTTGATATTTTCAGGAGTATACGCCTCTACAAATGTCTTGAGTTCAGTGTCATCCTTTGGATTTGGATCAGGAATAGTTGGTGACACTGTTTGAACAATAGGTGGCGATTCCACATTCTCTTCTTCTTTCTCTTCTTGCACAGCAGGTGCAACTTCATCTTCAACTTTTGATTCCTCCTTGGAGGCTTCTTTCTCTTTCTCTTTATCCAGCTTAGCTTAATAATCCATAACCGATCTAATCTCCTCTTGCATATCCTTCAGAAGCTGTATAAATTTGGCTTTTTCTAAATCCTCCTCCACATCAACCTCAGAACAGTCAGATTCCACGGGGCTAGACTTGGTTGGTTCTTCTTTGGTACTCGGAACCTCCACGACACTAATGGCAGCATGTGGTGCTTCCTTCTTTTCTTCAATTTCAAGGCAAATAGCCTTACAAGCTTCGAACCCAGCATTGTCATCACCTCCTTCGATAGCCTTCAATTCTTTTTGTTCCATATATTTATGAGAACTTTGTTTAATTGATCTACTTGAGTACCTAAAATCTGAAGTGCTGCATCTCGTCCTCATAACTTTTCTTCCTGAGCGTTCATATTCGTGGTCAAACGATCCAAGACTTTTACTAATTGTTGATTATCCATAGATCCCTCTAGAGGATATTGTGGTAAAGCTTTCTGATCTAACGCATCGGTATAGGAATCTTGAACAGGTTGTTGAGGGGGAGAAGGTCTATTTTGATGTTGATTTTGATACAGACCTCTTGGTTGGAAAAAGTTGTTCCGGGGGCGCGATTGATAATGACCAGGATTAGCGGCCCCCTGAGGATTTGAATTTTGCATACCCGGATGGTTTCGGTTACCAAATTGATAACCTCCCCAGTTGGATATGAAGTAAACAGATTGTGGATTTCCTTCGCACTCTTCCTATGTATGATTATTAACCCCACATTGTTGACAACCTTGTGCTTCTTATACTACGTTTGATGCGGCTAAATTCTTCTGCATCTCTAGCTTAAGTTCTTTGATTTGATTTTCTAATGCGGATATTTGAGCTGAGTTTGCAGTTTTTGCATCTAATCGAAGCGTACCTCGGGTCTTTGCTACAGGAGCGCGCGTAGAAGGCCAACTCCTTTCTTGTTCGATAATATTTTCCAAAATCTCAGAAGCTTCGTTATGATTCATGGACACAAAATTTCCCTTTCCTATGTTATCCACCTTCTCTCTACCTTTATCATTGAGACCTTCATAGAATATAGCTAATTGTAAAGAGGGGGTATAACTATGGAGTGGACATCTAGCTAATTTATATTGAAACCTTGTCCATGATTCTCCTTCTGTTTCTCCATCTTCTTGACAAAACCTTGCAAGCTCGCTTTGGTCTTTGAGTCTCATACTCTTCGGATAAAAACGATTAAAGAATGCGGCTTGAAGTTCTGTCCATGAATTAATTGTCCCTGGTGGTTGTCTATCTAGCCATTCACTAGCTCTACCGGTCAGGAAGAACGAAAATATATGACAATACATTTGCTCGCGTGTAATGCCTGGAGTAACGTAAGCATCACAAATCTGCATAAACTTCTGAATCGCTCTTACCGGATCTTGAATTGATGTACCACTGTAGAGTCCATAACTTTGAAATTGACTAAGCATACCCGGATCGGGTAGAAATTTAATATTCTGGATCTCTGGAGGACATTAACCTATTGGTTGAACATGAAACGGCACGTGGAGACCAGGAAGGTCTTGCTCAACTCGATTCTGCCCGTTACCTCGTCCTTGTTGTTGTACACCAGGTGGAATCAATGGTGGTGGTCCTCCTGGTGCATAGTATTGAAATCCCTCAGGTGGGATTCCAAGTGGATCTAACTGCTCTTGTGCTCCTGACATAGTTCTTCTTAAGGCTCTTTCCTCACGAACACGTTTGTTATAAGATCTGAAGCTCCTCTCAGGCTCCGGTAACGGAGGTCAAGAATTAAACACTGTGAAACCTGAAAAAGACTAAAGCAAACCACAAGCGTAAATCCCGAAAAAAAAAACTAAATACTGAAAAATAAAAATTAATTAAAAACTACTACTCGAAATAGATAACCCACACGCTAACGAGACACAAGTCCCCGGCAGCGGCGCCAAAAACTTGGTGTCGCCTAGGGTGTGATAAAAATAAGATAAATATAAGTCAAGAAACTACGCACTCTCACCCTAGACAGGCACAGTACTACAAGTATTACAGGACGTATGCAAGTTTTAGTTGATAAGTTGAGTTCGTTCTCAGGGACTTAGTGTGCTAGTCGAATGGGTAGCAATAACGAGTAAGAAGTCAATAATTAAAAGACAGAAAATAAAAGGAATAAAATTCGAGATTAATTAATTAAACTAAGAAAATAAAAGACAATAAAATAAATACGAAGAAATATGAAATGAGAAGTATAGCTTAGGTTTTGCTAGTATGCACTAATCCTTCTAATTTTTTCTATTAAATCTAGTTAATAAGGGAGATAATTAGCTCTTGTATACTTAGTCAGGATTCTGAATTCCCATACCTCAGACCTTGAGAGCGACTAAGGGGGCTACGGACACACCACGAGGCTGGTTCAAATAGGGTTATCAAACGCTACTAAGGCCCTAAGCAATCAATTTCCATACATGGTAATAGTGATTAAATCATACCCTAATGACTATCTAGTTAGAATTAGTGTTGTTAGGACTAATATCGACACTAGACGTTATGTGGTGTTTCAATAATTATACACCCAGCTAAGGTGATCATCTAACTACTATTAAGGTAATCCTATACTCGTGCACTAGCAAGGAAAACAGTCATTAAATCAAAACACATAAACAAATATAAAGGTAAGCAGCTAATATCAGATTAAAACATGTAATTCCCAAAGAAACTTAGATAGAAGGAAATTAGAATTCATAGATTATACATGATGCGAAACCCAAGCTATGGGAGGTTTAGTTCATACCTGAAGGAAATAAACTAAAAGAAATAATAAAAGACTTCATCTTGCTCTCTACAATAACTTGGAAGAATAAAACCTTAAGAACTAATTACTATGAGGCAAGGATGATTTACAAGTGATATAAGGGTGTATTTATAGGTGTTTAGAAGACCTAATTCGTTTTCTTGAAGGAGAGGTTAAGTAATGGACTCCAAGCCCAACTCAAATTCGTAACCCTAAAAACATGAAATCAGACCCGTTTTTCTTTTGGTCCTAGCAGCTTCAATATTCATCCGTTTGACGCGTATGAGTACACCAAATTCATCGTTTCGGAAAGATCTTCAACTTTGCTCTTGACCGTTTCTCCAAATTCCACACCGATTTTGAGTTATAAGCTGATTTGTTGTCGTAGGTGCAGAAATTCAGGATTAAGGCAGCTTTTCCTTTTCCATGTTCTTAGCTTTTGTTTCCTTATCTCCAATTTCCATGCTTATCTCTTTCCATATCTTGTAATCTTTGACTTGGACTCTAATTAATCTCCATAATTATCTTCAAAGCTTCACACTAAATAAATAATTAAACCCAATATGCTCTAAAAATATTATTTTACTAAATCAAGACTCAAAATAGGAAAGTGCACTATTTCTCAAGAAAATCGACTATTATGACTTCTAAATCACTAAAAATGATGTATCATCTTAACATAAATCTATCACAAATGAGGAGACATCAACAATTCTTCATTATAGTGACGATCATGAGTTTTTCCATCATTTAAAAAACCTTTTGGTCATAGGGATTAGCTTGCACAAACAAAGTGAAACATGTGAATTAATTTGGGTACTTTTAGAATCCATGACCTCGTTTTGCACAAACAATATAGTTTATGCGCTGTTTTAAAATTTACCCAATCAATATCATATACCTCTTATGAGTGTCTTTTATTAACAAGATACATTATGCATTATGCAAATTTAATAGGGAAAATACACTTTTGATCCCCCCACCTAAACGTTGGCATGTTTGACACAACGCCTCCTATTTTGAATTTAAGTTTTCTAACCGCCAAACTTTTATTCAATGCCTCTGTTACACCCCCTAGTGTGTTATACGTCATTTTGGGTCTGAAATTCTTATGTAGTAATTATAAATTACTTAAATCATGTTTAAAACGGGTATTGGGGAACACAATAAAATTTTGGGCGTAAAGGGGCACGAACTAAAATCTTGGGGAATATTGAGACAAAATTAATTTTTAGGGGTAGCGCGGCACAAAATAGAAGTTTGGAGGATAAGTAGACTTGAAATTTGAAATAAAGTAAATCGTGTCAAACATGCCAAATTTCAGGGACATTGAGTTATTTTCGCAATTTTTCATTTGAAACTTTAAGATTCTTTCATTCTATATAAATGTTTTTTCCAAGTACAATCACATACTCTATCTTATACAAATAAACACTCTTATGATTTGGAACGATTCAAAAGACGTTTCAAATGTTGAATCGTAAATGAAATGAAAAAAAGTTATAAAGTGGTTACTTGTCTAACAACAGATCAGCTAAGAAAATTTAAAAGTTCTTCATGATGAGTTGGTTTTGATGAAGTAACTGAAAATAATGTCTCTTTTTGTTAAGATCGATTCGAGGGTGGTGGTATATTTGGTCAAACTACAAAATAAGGCTACTGAGATATGTACATAGTAGGCAAATAAAGTAATTTTTTTTAATAAGGACACATATATTACATAAGCACATGTCTATTAATAATGTTTTGCATATTAAAATCCAAACCCATATATGCCCAATACAAAATAAATCAAATTGTCCAAAAGTAGTTGGGCCGGTTGATATTTTATTAATTTATTTTGGAGTAGTCATTGGGTTTTAATTTGCTAACCAACATTAACTAAGATGATTCGATATATACCTTATATGAGTTTTTTTGGAAACCCTACCATTTCTAACCTAAAAATATCTCTCTCATTTTCATCTCCACGCCGTTTCTTGTTCTTCTAACGTTACTTCTCCTCATCTTTTTTGACAAAACATAGCAGGTTTGTTCATGCGCATGTGAAAAGGTGCGTTCCTTTCCGTTTTTCTCTTTGCTAGCATTGTTTTTGTATTTCTTCTTGAGTTTTCTCGCCTTATCTTGAAGTTGTTGCTTTGTTACATCGATGTGAAGAGATTTCTTGATGAATTCGAGAAGCGCATCTATATCATTTACATTGTAGGCTTTTTTCTTGATGGTATAGTCCAAAATACCTTTGAGAATTACAATGTCATCCTCTTCAGACCATAGACGTTGAAACAATTGTTTTTTGGGTCATCGTTAGATATAGCTTTATTCTCTAAGCTTTCTCCACCAGTTGAATCAGATTTCTCTTTTGGCTTTTTTGTATCGATTTCTTTCTCGGCAGCACATTTTGCTCCGATTGTGGTGGAGCCAACTTTAGATCTAGATTTTCTAGCACAAGAAACGTCTGAGGCGGTGGATTCATGTGGATCCGAAGTCATGGGTTTGGTTGATTCAACCGTTCAATTGAGATTAATATTGAAAAAATATTTAAGTTTCGTTGATTCAACCGTTCAATTGAGATTAATATTCTCCTATAAAAATGATTAGAAATTCAACAATGGGTATTTATTTAGGTTGAATTCGAGTCCAAAGTTCTACACACAAATTTGATTCTATTGGGGTGTACATGTATAAATAAATTCCTAAGTTTATCTTGTATTCCTCTTTGATGTCTATAGACGCAATTTTTCTACATTAAAAAACGAACTACTAGTACTTCTCACACCACATCAATCATTCCGATAACTTTACGATCTTCGGATCACGGGATAGAGACAATTGAAAGAGGTCTCGAGTCAATTTTTTTTTATTCAATTCAATGTATCTCAAACCGTAACCGAAGGATTTACGTTTTTTAAAAAAGAAAAAAGACAAAAGGGTTTCTTAAAACCCATTAGAATCCATCCACGTATTAAATTGCTCACACCGCTCACCCTAATGCGCGCACATTAAGCCCCCCTTCGATTAGTCCTAAGGCCACACGGCATCCTCGAACACTTACAAAAACCTAAGACTATCACGCCGTTCTCTCCACCACATTCACAAAAAACCTAGCTCAAACAATCTTCTCTCCATCACTTTTCACTCTCTCCAAACATGGCTAAGATACACGAGAACGAGAGTGATCCATATCACGATCCAGAGGAGGAACCTATTGATCCTGAAGAGGAAACTACTGATGAAGAAGCATCGGAAGATGAAAGTCCACAGTTCAAGAAGATAACTAGTCCTTCATCTTCTTCTTCCTCTGATGGTAAGTTACATAGCCCACCTTCTGCATCTCCTGTATCTCGTCCAGTACCATCTGCCTCTTCTTCTTCAGGTGAAGAAGATGATGAAGAAGAAGGTTCAGATTCCGATTCCGATTCAGATATGCCTGTGAAAAAGTTTCTCGAACCTCTTATCAAACCTATCGCCACCAAACCCATGACTTCCGATCCACCTAAATCCACCGTCTCAGCCGTTTCTAGCGCTAGAAAGTCCAGATCTAAGGTAGGCTCCACCACCGTCGGAGCAAAACGCGCCGCCGAGAAAGAAATCGATACGAAAAAACCCAAAAAGAAATCCGATTCAGCTGCTGGAGAAACCTCAGAGAAGAAAGCTATATCCAACGATGACCCTAAAAAACAACTGTTTCAACGTTTATGGTCTGAAGAAGACGAAATCGTAATTCTCAAGGGTATTCTAGACTATACCGTCAAGAAAAAAGCTGACCCTGTAACTGACATAGGCGCGTTTCTCGAGTTCATTAAGAAGTCTCTTCACATTGATGTCACAAAGCAGCAGCTACAAGATAAGGTGAGGAGACTAAAGAAGAAATATGAAAACAATGCGAGCAAAGAGAAGAATGGAAAGGAACGAACCTTTTCAAAAGCTCACGAACAAACCTGCTATGTGTTATCAAAGAAGATCTGGGGAAAAACCATTAACGTTAATGGTAATGTAACCGAGAAAACACCTGAAACTCCGAAAACTGGTCGTAGTGTGGTACGAAAGAAGAGAACACCAAATGTGACACCAAAAGCTAACGAGAATAATGACGAAGAAATGAAAGAAGCTGAAGAGATTGAAGTTGAAGAGAATGGGTTTGAAGCTAAGAATGAAAATGGTGTTAATTTAAATACTGAGTTTAGTGTAGAATGGATTTTGAGTACAGGAGCAAAAGTAGTGAAAGGTGAGAAAGGTAAAGAGATGAGGAAGAAATGGAAGAAAGTACGTGAACAAGAAATGGAAGTGTTTATGAAGAGAAATGAAGTGTTGGGTGAGTATACAAAGTTGGTGTTAGCTGCTTTGAAGAATCCTGAAGATTAAGATGAGGGTAAGAAGGTAATAATGGTTATGAGGATGTTTAAGTAGTTTATGTTATGTTGGATGTGTTTGTGAAGTTGTTAATTTTCGTACATTTTGATTTTATTGTCTTTGCGTATTATGGATGGATGTTTTAGTATGTGGATTTTAATGGATGTTTTAGTATGTTTTATGGGAATGGAGACTTTATATGATTGTGGTGTTTGTTAGTTTGTTTTGGTTAATTTTGTTTGGTGGATTGAATTTTTAATTGAGTTGCTTGATTATTACTACTTTGTAAAGTGGTTGTGTTAGGGGTCAGATTGTGAATGTGGGGACCCTTAGGATTTTTTAGAAGTTGAGGGTCAATGTCGTTAAGCATATATTCCAGAAAATTTCAGAATTTTTGATGTCCCTCAACTTTTAAAAATTTATCTTTCTAAACCTATATATATATATATATATATATATATTTTGTTTTTCTATAATATTGTATGGGTTATAAGTGTAATAAGTTTTTTAAAATGTGTATAGCGACCTATATTGCAATTTTTGTATAATATAGGGACCTGTATTGCAAATTTTGCTTAGTATCGGGACCTACATTGCAATTTTTGCACAGTATTGGGACCTACATTGCAATCTTTGCATAAATATAGGGACCTATATTGCAATTTTGAGAAATTGAGGGGAATCTCAGAAAAAATGATATATTATAAGCTTTATGTTTCCAAAATTTTCAGAATCTTGTGATGGCCTCAACTTTTTAAGTTTATCTTTTTAAGCTTTTTATTTTATTTTGTTTTTATTGTGTTAACTAATTTTAATAAAATACTAATTGGGACCCATAGTGCAATTTTTGCATAATATAGGGAAATATAGTTTAATTTTGCATCCTATAGGGACATATTGCAAGTAAGTCTGTTTTTTCCTCTGGGTCCTCCAAACAAAAAATCCTTGCTCTGCCCCTTTGAGTAAACCCTTTTGATGATATTTTAAAGTTGGACAATTCCAAAAGAAGCATCCCTCGGTTACTTGGATTGATCCCTTCATAACTCCCTTAAAAGTCAAATGACTATCTTACTAAACTCAAAAAATTACATTTATATCTAGGGGCAGATCCAGGACTAGGCCAAAAGTCACCCTAAAAAAGCGTTTAACTGTCTTAGCTTTTTGCCAGTTTGGGCTATTATTTTTGTACCCATTTTTTCCAAAGTCATATTTTTTCTGGTAATTCACATTACCCATGTGGATCCGATAAATATTTGGTCTGGATTCATTTTACATTTTTGAAAGGGTAAATTCTATGATTTGGTCTGGTTTCAGTTTACATCTTAAAAAGGGTAAATTCTATGATTTTTCACAACGTATGGGTATATGGGATAGTAGATTCTAAACTATGTGAGTTACATCAAACATGGTATTGATGTTGATTCAGCTTCTTCTCTTCTTTGTATAAGAAATGAGCTGACACGTTATAAGCAACGGAGAAGATCCCATGTAAGAAGCACCAAAATGCTCCTACAAGCATAAGGTGGTAGTCTCGTAAGTCACAAACGTTTTTTGTTTGTGAGTTGGCCAATGTTCTAGTAAATAGTGCTGAGATTGCAAATATAAATATTATCCTGTTTCATAATTACAGAGATACTAGTCAGTAAAATAACAAATGACGTTATTTCATCCACAAATACTTGAATATTACAAACTATATGCCTCAATAAGATTACCCAAAGCTTTTATAAGTGTTATCCATTGGGTCTACCACGAAGAAATCAGCTTTTTAGTGGTAAAATAAGATCGTAAAAGTATTAATAAAATCAATGATTTTCATACAATTAATTTTAAAATAACTTATTTTACTAATGTTTAATTTTTTATAACTTATATAAATGAAAAACATGGAGGAAAAGACTTGCCATGACAAGAGGAGACAAGCCATTAACGTAGTAGTCTTGTTAGAAGAGGAATGTTCGAACTCACGCTCATCTTCATGATCATTAGATTGAGAGCAAATAGACCAACCAAACAAATTAGCAACACTTTGCGCTATGCATAGTAATATGATTGAAATCCACCCAAGCCTAGTAGCTCTATGGCTTTGTTCTCTGCGAGTGGCCTTCCATAACCTTGATTGTTCACACTGTACTTTTGCAGAAACAGAATTTAATATACAAAATTAGTTTTATTCCAGTTAGCGAGGACTTTAAACGTCTCAATCATAAAAGAAGACCTTTCGTTGGGCAAATTCTGCTTTAATGCCGAATAGGCCTGCTGCAATATCAAGAGAAATTATCAAAAGACAAACCAGTATGACTACTTTCTTGGACATTCTCGAAGATTGAATGCTTTGAAAGAACTAGACGTAGTTGTTGTAAAAAGATGATTATATATAATAATGGATGCTTTGGAGAACAAGAAGGACTTGCGTTTAGAAGTTAGAAGTTAAGCATTTGCATCTTTATTTGATTAAGTGGGAGTGTAGGACAATATTTAATAAAGTTTCTTCGTTTAATAGGTATACGTGATTTACAAGAGTTGTTTGTGCCTGATGTTTAGTTTTTGTCATTCTAAATCAATCTTTTTTTTGGTCGGATTTTCCAAATCATTTTAACTATAAAAAAAGAAGGGGTTGTTCTCGCATCCAATATTTAATACCTATTAGGCATTTGGGAAGAAAACAACTCATAAGAAATATATCATTAGCTGCAAGATTAATTAACACTATATTTTAATAGATAATGTGATTATTATGTTTCGTTGACAAACATAGGGCCGACGGATAGGCTGAGAGGCGGTCGTTTCGTGCTCTCGTTTTTTGACGTTCTCAGAAGACCCATCATCTAGATGTGTTATGTGTTGTATGGTGATGATATGATTAATTTCATTTTCGAGTTTGAATCATACTATACTTAAGTGAAATCTCGAGTATGTAAATATTTTGTGAAAGTCCTAGAGGGGGGGTGAATAGGATTACTAATAAGATTAATGCCTAATTAAAAATCTTTTGGACAATTATAAGTTTAAGAAAGAAACTTCTAAGTCAACTAATATATCAAACTCCTAAGGGATCATACAATGGATAAGCTAAGAGGTTCGATATATAAGTGATACAAGTAAAACGAGTTTCTAATCTCTTACTACTCTAGATGACAATATGTTAGATAAACTAGATAATCAATATCACGATATTCATGCTAGCATATTATCAAACATATAAAGTGCGGAAAGTAAATAGAGTAGGGATAGAAAGATACACACGATTTATAGTGGTTCGGTTTCCCTACATCCACTACCTAAGGAAGCCTCCTTAGGATTTCAAGCTTTTCACTAAGCTCCCGTGTCTCTCTTAACCGGGTCGAGAACACTATAACCTTTACAAACTCTTCGATAACACGAAGGACAAACCACTTGTGTAATCACAACACAAGGACACCAAGTATACTCCCTATACTTGAATTCTCTCTTAATCTATCTATTACAAGACCTAGACTTAAGAGGATAGCAACAAAGTGTTTAAAGGGTTGCTTATAAAAGCTTGTAACTAAACTCCTAAAAGAGTGGATATGACTATAAGCATGTAATCTCCTCTTGAGTGGATAGAACCTTGTGGCTTAATTGATTAACTCCTTGAAAGGATTTATAAGCTCACTAAGATTGATTTTGACTATGTATAGCTCTTGACACCTTCTTGAATGATAGCAATTAAGCCCCTTAATGTTTGTAATTAGTTGGTGTAGTTGTAGCCTTCAAAGAGCTTCAATTTATAGTGGAAAATGGCTTCCAACGGTCATAAGCCTTGGGTCCAACGGATCTATTAATCTCCCAACGGATATATTACTTATGACTTGTCTTTTGTGCAGAAAAACCTTTCTTGCGGTGTACCGCAAGTTTTCGTGCGGTGTACCGCACCTCAACGGTTTGATTTTCTAACTCTCTGACGGGCTAGCCTATGCACCGCGCCCTGGTCCGCATTCTTGGTCCGGTGTACCGCGCCTTTCGTCCGGTGTACCGCGCCAAGTGACTTTGAAAGATAATGACTTGGATCAATAAATCTTCTTCACGAAAGTTGTTGGAAACATCATTCTAAGAACCTTTGAAGTTGATCACTAAAGCTAATTCTCAATGTACACAAGGATAAGGTTAAAAGTATTTATATGAGAATTAGTTTCATAACATATAACAATAAAGCTTTGATCTAAAAGATAAAGATGTGCTTTTTGATGAAATAGAGTGCAAGAAGGAATATATATAACAAGAGTAATTAGCACACTAAACACAAGAGAATTTGTCACATTAAAACAACCTATTAAGGGAGGTTATATGCCAACATTTTGGAATAGTTATTTTTAGTCAATCAGGATAAACTTTCACGTGCTAATCATACCTATCGGAAACTTCGGATTTCATGGCCTTAACCAAATTATGTCATAACCTAAAGAAAGAAAGTATACGTGTTTAAATGCAATACAAATATTGACTTTATTTAAATCTCCTTGATCCTCTATCAACTTGGAACACGTTCTACAACATCGTCAGAAGTACTCTCACCACTTTCATAGAATTTACTCATATGCAAGATTAATCTTAATTTTTCTCACCAAATTATATTTTCATCTATAAATATTCATTAACTTCACAATATCTTTTGAGGCCATTCCCTTAGGTTTATTTATGGTTCAATTGCAACACAAGTACATGAAGAAATTTGACTCAAACAGTTGACGAGGGAACCTTCAAGCACACCACTTAGAGATGATGTTATTTTTCAATGACGTCTATGAAAAGTTAAAATTTCTGAATTGTCTCATTGAGAGCTCAACAACATATCAATCATACATAAGCAAGGGGTTCGTGATACAAGATGGAATGTGGGGATTCTCTTAGCAATCCATTCATGGATCAAGACATATGAACCATTAGTGTACATCCATTATGGATGATAAAGGTAAAATTTCCAACACATCATTTGAGCGTCCAAATCAAACCCTATCACGACCCTTCTAAGAGGTTATCCAGTTAATCTTACTCTTGCATCATTAAAATAGGGGGTGGGAAATTTTGAAAAACCACTTTTCCCTGTTATGTTCAATATCAACCTCTCATGCCAAAGGGTAGATCATATAGGCTATCTTCCCAATCTTGAGAAGGACTCCGACCCCATGATGGATCAAGAAACTCAACTAATACATAAGGATATTTGTGTAGTCATGTGTGATAGGTTCGACCGTGTTCCGTCGAGCTTGATGATTATGTCCCACCTGCAAAAAACGGTGCAGGAGTGTCCCCCATCAGAGTCAAGGAGAATATACTTAAAAACTCGAGCCCAAATAGTCTCGACTAACTTCGATGATCACTCAAGCTGCTAGTTACCCGACTATCACTTTGATGAATATGACAAAAGTATATTCTACTTTCCATATCTATAAATACCTATGTCATTAGCTCCATGAGGTATCATATATTCTGTTACACTATTTGTATTTATAGTCAGACCTAACCCACTAGTATTTCCTCGGTCTTTAGTCTCAATATTGACTTGACAATTAGAGTGACATCGGGAGGCACAACTCCTTGTAGTCCTGGCCCTTGTTTGATTTCAGGCCACCAAACTCGCCACGAGATAGATTTGAATAGGGCAATCATCAAGGGAAGTTTAAAAGTTTCACCGTTCATGTGTTTGTCTCTATCATTTGGTGTCATTCGTGGGAACAAAAGTTCCAAACACATTGAGATAACACCGATGAAAATCAGATGTGGTCAGAATTCACCAAGGTAAATAGAAATCGAAGCACATCATACAGTCTTATCGAATACCGAGATTGAGTCACTTTCAATGGTATAAAATGGAGGCCCTCAAGGAAATTATGTTGAGTCTTTCCCAATGTTGATCGACCACACCTCGTTCCACCATGAGAGGCGTTGGTATCCACCAATCATTTAGCTGGCGAGGATGAGGCAATGTATCTAAGTGTACCATAGATTTAGAGCGGTTGATACGAAAAACGAGTTAGAGCAATTAATATAATAGGCAATAGTACAACTATGTAACTAGAAGACACCATCCACTAATTATTTTCCTCAGGATGCCCCTTCCATAAACATACTGGACGACACCGCTCCCCAAAGGTAAATTCTCACATCCGAGAACCTCGAGATGATGAAAGTTATAAGAGCAAAATTTGAATAAGGGAAAGATACAAGTGACAAATAATCATCAACGAATGAGGAGTATGAATGCACCAGAGGAAAAATTCCAAGCCGACCAAGTGTCTATCAAAATGCCAAATATTCTGACATTCGAAGGTCAACGAATTTAGATGCTCACATCAACATCTTCTGACAGTATATATAAAGTTTATCACAGGGTCGGATGATGTTTATTGCCAAGATTTCCCTTCAACTTTATCTAACAACACATATATATGGTACTCCAAGTTAGATATGCATTATATAAAGGCTTTCTCTCAGTTGGCTACACACTTGATTTCCAAACAGGTAGACTAGCAAGACGAATTTTGCTTTACTCGACCTAGTACAAGGCAATAGGGAGAGACTACATTCTTTCATGGATCGATTGCTGAAGTCGCCTATAACATGGAGTAGTTAGACTATTTTATTGTTTATCATGCCTTGAATCGAGGGTTGGCTAACTACAAGTTCTAGATATACTTGGCTTCTCGACCCAAACATAGCTGGTCAAACGTAATATCTGACTCAAAAATATATGTGAAGGCCAGAGAAATTTGACTTAAGTGTAAGGATCACACTCAAGATCGAGAATATTACCCTCAATAGAATGCAAATCGAAGAAAACACTAAAGAGACAATCAATCAAACAGACGAGAAAATAACTACAACAAAGATAAGAAGAGAAAAGAAAAGGGTAGTTGAAAACAATCTTTCAAAAAGCTCATCCGATATTTGTCGCCTTCCTTATGCCAGATTAAAGATAATTTCGATCATAAGAGACCATTCGAGAAACACGTCAACAACCAAAGAAGGATTGATCGGGTAATCCAACCTGAGGAAAATCATACGTGGGGATAATGCCGATATCAATCTCTTGAGAAAAACCGAAGTAAAAATAGATCTATCCTGCAAAATCCTGATCCATCTGCTCAGATATACGAGTTTGAAGTTAAACACCATCGCAGGAGGCCCCGGAGTCTAGAGACATAAGGTCACGTCAACTCATAGAGCACAAGGTCATCCCTCACCCAGATATACCATGAATGGACATGACAACTGATTATCCGATGAGATGCTAGCATGGTAGCTTTTACTCATAACTACTCATTTGTTATACCGATGGTCATAAGTAATGGTTTAATGCACCGAGTGTTAGTTAACACCGGTATCTCGGTAGATCGGAAATAATGAACACGTTCGAGCAGCTGAAACTCGACCACAATCAAGCCATATCGCGACCCGATTTGAGGATCTTCCAACAAAAGTTTCCTACAGTCGGGGTGTGTTCAATTTCCTCTTATCATCGCGGAAGGAAAGCAGTCCAAGACCTCACTCGTACAATTCATTGTAACACAATGAGAATCTATAAGTCATGCTATTATTGGATGGACTACTCTCAACCAATCCCAAGATGTGGTATCCACTCATCACCTTGACATAAAATTTCCAACAAGAAAATGAATTGAAGTTGTCCAAGGGTGCTAAGTACGTGCCAGAGAATGCTAATTCAATTCAATAAAGGGACTTGACATCTTCGTAATGGATTTTCTGAAAACAGAACGATTATACAAGCGATATTATAAAGGAATTTTGATATAATGTGTGGAGAAGGAGTAAAGCAAAACAATTTTGTAGGAAATCCATCATGGATTTTGTGGCGATCACATCAGATATTGATCGATAGCCAAGAAGCTGATTTAACAGGGATATTTTTATCCAACTACAATGAGGGACACTTGGTAATGGGTACAATTCTAAGGACATTAACCAGGGGTTGGCCAATTAACGACCTGAGAATGTCGAGATACTAACTTCTCCCCCGGAACCTTGAGGATAGCTGCCATGGGGTCGTCCAATGTCACGCCGACCTAAAAATTTCTTGAGAAAACGTCTTCTCGATCCCCTGAGGATGAATGCCTAGGGGATCATGCAATGTCACTCCAACATGAAAAAGTTATGAGAATAACCTTTTTTGAACCCCTGAGGATGAATGCCAAAGGGTTTACTAATTTCACGCCAACCTGAAAAGGTCTTGACAATAAATTTTCTCAAACCCCTGAGGACGAATTTCAAGGGGTCGTCCTATGTCACTCTAACTTGAGAAAGTAGTGAGAATTACTTTTCCTAATCCCTGAGGACGAATGTCAAGGGGTCGGACAACATCACATCTATCTGAGAAAGTAGTGAGTATGACTTTTCAAACCCCTATGACAAATTCAAATGGGTTAGACAATGTCCCCCTGACTTGAGAAATTTGTGAGAATAACCTTTCATGAATCCCTGGGAACGAACGTTAGGGGGTCAACCAAAGTCGCTCCAACCCGATAAAGTTGTGAGAATAACTTTTCCCAGACCCCTAAGGATGAATTCAAATGGGTCATCCAATGTCAACCTGACCTAAGAAAGTCATGCGAATATCATTTCCGGAACAAGTGAGGATGAATGCCAATGGACCTACCAATGTCACCTGATATGATAAAGTCGTGAAAGTAACTTTTACTGAACCCCTGAGGTGAATTCCAGGGAATCGTTCAATGTCACCCCGACCTAAGAAAGATGTGAGAATAAATTTTCCTAAAACCCTTAGGTCAAACTCCAGGGGGTTGGTCAAGGCATCCCAACCTAAGATTGCACCAAAGACTGAATTAATAATAGTTGTAGACCATTATTCCTCTATTTATCAAAGTAAGGAGGATCAAGGCAATATATTGAAGAATATCTTCATGGATTAGGAAAGATGAATAATAATAACTAAAAAAGTAATTCAAAATAAAGATTGAAGAAGACAACCAATTATATTCATTAAAGACTATACGAATATGTACATATGAGAAATCTAACCTTTTACAATGTTAAAACAAGATACCCCAACCAAAAATAGAAGAAGTATGTGGTCAACTGAAGCCTATTCCAATCCTAAAACAATATAACTCGGCAAAAAAGCGATGGAGAACATGGTCGAGTTGTGATCGAGGTCATGGTCAAGGCGACGAATGAGGTCGAGGCTAAGAGTGTGGAGATAAAAATCAAAAGGTGAGCTTGGAGATGAATGTTGTCTAGTAAAGAAGACAGAGAAGGATATGAAAGACTATTGCTCACCTGATCCCCCATCCAATGTTGGTCCCTTAGGTACATGTAAGGCCTCTTCGTTTATTATAAAGGCCAAGTCTAGATGACGCGACACGATATCTTCAATATTTGCGAGTACCCATCGCGAACACCAACGTTATAAATTGGTGTGCAATGCCTATCCAACTCCTCGTCGACTCATCAATAAATTTGAAGGCTTCCACTACTTGAGCATCATTCCTTTTGCTAGAAGAAGACTTGGCCTCCTTCGACTACCAAACGACCCTCTTCACCCATTCTTAGTGTCTCGATGACTCTTCCTTGAATCGATCAACCTCCCTGGGCCTTGTCAGCATCTTCTCGAGCACTGTCCATATCTTTCATCGCCTATTGATGACAACCGTTAACACCCTCGTAAAGATATCCAATGCGATTCATATCGTCTTGTAACTTCAAAGCCTTCCCCATCGAATATTGTGCAAGCTCGTGAGCTTCAACCCTATCCCTACGAGGCAAGAAGCTGTTAGCCTCACCTTGTTTTTATTCCCGTTTTAATTTTCGACAAATCATCTTTTAAACTAAAATTCATTTTTATATAACTTTAGATGTTTTCCAAAACCCCTCATTAGATTAGTTGTGCTCACTTCATTTGACTTAGCTTAAATATTCAAAAGAACAGTGCCGCGGTGCACCGGAGGAAACGCGCGGTACACCGCAGCTAACGGTCCCGTCACACGGTACACTACATGGTCCGACCAGTAAGCTCATAAAATCTGCACGGTACACCGGACCCATGTCACGGTACACCGGGCCACTACACGGAGCAGGAATGCGGTACACCACATGGTCCGACCAGTAAGCTCAAAAGTTAGTCGAACAGTCACGCGGTGCACCGGACCCCACCCGCGGTACACCGCACGAAGGCATTTCAGCTCTATTACTAGAGGACAAAGCTTATATCCGTTGGGAGATTAATAGATCCGTTAGAGAGAAGCTTTATGACCGTTGGACCATCTTTTCAGCTATAAAATGGAGTTCATTCAAGACACAACTCAAGCCTTCCATCTACCAATCTTAAGAGCAATTAATTCTATCATTCAAGGAGGTTTCAAAGGAGCATTCAAGTCATATTCATTGTGAAGCTAATTAGTTCTATCTACTCATTTAGGAGTTTAGTCACAAAGCTTTAACAAGCACCCCTAAACACTTTTTCCTTTCCTCTTAGTTCTTGTAATAGATTAAGAGAGTAGTGTGAGCATAGGTTTATGCTTGGTTCCTTGTGTTGGTGATAACACAAGTGTTTTTCCTTCAAAGGGTTTTTGAAGTGGTTGTAAGGGTTTGTATCTCACCCGGTTAAGAGTTACGAAGATTAGTTGAGAATCTTGCAAATCCTAAGGAGGCTTCCTTAGGTAGTGGATGTAGGGAAACCGAACCACTATACATCGTTGTGTATCGTATTCTATCTCTACACTCTTTATATTTCCGCACTCTATATGCTTGATAAAATGCCTAGTTGAATAGTTTGATATTATTGCCTATTAGGATTATCTAGTTTTTAACTATTTAGTTTGCTAATACAATAGGATTCAAATTAGCTTTTAATTTTATTTACTTGAAATAAAATTAGCCGATTAATTTCTATTGTCCTATTCAACCCCCCTTCTAGGACGCATATAGTATATCAATTGGTATCAGAGCCTAGCTCTATTGTACTTAATCGTTTCTAGAGTTAATACGATATGGATTCTAATCAACCGGAAGGTTCATGTTCTACTAGACCTCCGCTTTTTGTAGGAAAAGACTACTTTGGTTGGAAAAAGAAGATGGAGATTCATGTGAAAGGAATCGATTACTTTTTATGGATGGCTATCAAAAAGGGTCCTTACATTCCGTACGTTGCCGGAAGTACAACGGTGTTAAAAGATGAAGATGATTACACGGATCAAGACATAGCTAAACTTACCAAAAACAACAAAGCTATGAACATCCTCATCAATGGATTAAGTGTCACGGAATATGCTAGAGTGAGTGAATGCAATTCCGCTCATGAAATGTGGCAACTCTTGGAGCTATCTTATCAAGGAACGGAGGATATAAAAGAAACCAAAATTGGTCTCTTTATCACAAAGTATGAGCTCTTTCGTATGGAGCCCGATGAAGCCTTGAATGCTATGCATCAAAGATTTTCTAACATTGTTAACACTTTGAAGACTCTTGGTCAAGAGTACACCAACAAGGAACAATGCCGAAAAATCTTATTTGCTCTTCCAAGGAAATACAAGACAAAGATCAATTCTATAAGAGACACTAAAGATCTTTCAAAGATGACGGTTCATGAACTCATTTGCAACCTCATGACGGAAGAACTTGTACTTGAAGAAGAAAAGATAAGAGATGATGAGGAGAAGAAAATTAAGAAATCTATTGCTTTCCATGCCATGAGTTCTAAGTTGAAAGAACGAAAAGAAAGGAAAGAAAGTGAAGAAGAAAACTCTCATGAAGAAGAAACTAGTGAAGATGAAGGAGTAGCTATGCTAGCAAGAGACATGAAAAAATTCATGAGATATAAACGCTTTGCCAAAAAAGGAAGCTCTTCCACACCCTACAAGAAGAATGATAGAGCTATCAAACAAGATGAACCCACTTGCTATCATTGCAAGAAGGTTGGTCATATCAAAACCTATTGTCCTCTTCTTCAAAAGGAGAAACCGAAAAGAGCTATGCATGCTAATATCACTTGGGATACTCAAAATTCGGATGAAGAAGAAAGTGATAATGAAAATGTCAATCTTGTTGCCTTCATGGGAAAAGTTGAGAATGATGAAGATGCTTCTTCGGATGATGATACCGGTACTACTCACTTTGCCTTTATGGCAAATCATGATGAGGTAACTCCTAAATCCAAACTCTCTTTAACTAATGATGATGCTAGTGAACAAGATATTCATGAGGCATTTGATTCTCTTTATAATGATTTTTTAAATTCTATTGAAACAAACAAAGTTTTAACAAAAGATTTAGAATTTGAGAAAAATAGAACTAAAGAGGTTTTAAAAGCTTTGGAAGATTGTCAAAATCTTTGTGATGAATGTATAGATGATAATGAGAAACTTCATCTTATTGAGAAAAATCTTTTGGAAGAAAAAGCTTTGTTAGAGAAAAAGATTGTTGATCAAAATGCCATTATTTTAAAATTTACTAGTGGGCAAGAAAACTTGGATTTGATTTTAGGTTCTCAAAGAATGGCTAATGAAAAAAGTGGTGTTGGATATGATCCATTCACTCACCAAAAACCTTTGAAAAATGTCTTTGTAAAATCAAAAATTTCAAATGCTATTCCATCCTCTTCAAAATCTTCTATCACTTGCACTTATTGTGAAAAACTTGGTCATGATGCATCTCATTGTTACTTTCGTAAATTATTAGATTTGGGATCTCTTGTGCCAATTTGGAAAAGGCCTAAATGGGTCTTAAAAAGGAAATCCACTAACCCTCATGGACCCAATCCTAATTGGGTACCTAAAGCTTAAATTATCGTTTGTTTGTAGGGGTTGAGCATCAAGAAGCAAAACATATGGCTACTTGATAGTGGATGCTCAAGACACATGACCGGAAATCCATCATTATTTACAAATTTATATAAAACTAAAGGTGATAAAGTTACTTTTGCCGACAACACTAAGAAACGCGTTTTGGGTAAAGGTAACATTGGTAATTTGGACTCTTTACTTATCTCTAATGTGTTACTTGTTGAGGGTCTCTCTTTTAACTTGCTTAGTATTAGTCAACTTTGTGATGTTGGTTTTAGTGTTAAATTTGAAGCATCTAGATGTGTTGTTTTCAAAAATGATGAGTTAGATACTATGTTTATTGCAAAAAGATCGGATAATGTTTTTGTTGTTGATCTTGAGAGTCTTATGTGCAAAAATATTAAATGCTTATCCGTGGTTAATGATAGTTGGCTTTGGCATAGACGTTTAGGACATGCTAGCATGGATTTGATTTCAAAATTATCTAGAAAAAATCTTGTTGTTGGTTTGCCTATTTACAAATTTGATAAAGATAAATTATGTGATGCATGTCAACTTGGTAAACAACATCGTTCATCTTTTAAATCCATTAATAAGGTCATCACCGTTAGGCCACTTCAATTATTGCATATGGACCTCTTTGGTCCCGTTGATGTCACTAGTTTAGGAGGGTCTAGATATGTCTTTGTTGTTGTTGATGATTACACTAGATTCACATGGGTGATGTTCCTTGCTTTAAAAAGTGATGCCTTCAATGAATTTGCAAAACTTTGTAGAAAGGTGCAAAATGAGAAAGGCTACTCTATTACATGCATTCGTAGTGATAATGGTAGTGAATATGTGAATTCTCCGTTTGTGCATTTTTGTGATGAATTTGGGATTGAGCATAATTTTTCGGCCCCTAGAACTCCCCAACAAAATGGGGTAGTGGAAAGGAAAAACCGAACTCTACAAGAAATGGCTAGAACTATGCTAAAAGAACATAGCTTGCCTACATACTTTTGGGGTGAAGCCGTTCATACGGCTTGTTATGTGTTGAATAGAGTTCTAATTAGACCTCTTATTAAGAAAACCCCTTATGAGCTTTGGAATGGTAGACCACCAACCATTGCTTATTTTCGTGTGTTTGGGTGCAAATGTTTTATCTTAAACACTAGGGACTATTTGGGAAAATTTGATGCTAAATCGGATGAAGGCATTTTTCTTGGTTATTCAACTAAAGGAAAAGCCTATCGCATTTTCAACAAACGTACTCGTACCATTGAGGAATCTATGCATGTTGACTTTGATGAGACCAATCCGTTTTGTATCAAGAAAATGGTAGATGTTGTTGAAGATACTCCACTAGATCAACCCTTAGAATCTCCTATTCAAGAAGTCAAATCTCATGAAGAATCTCTTAAGGAAAATGATCAAGTGTTAAATGAAGCTAGTACGGATTTACCAAGGTGTTGGAAACATATCAAAGATCACCCAAGTGACTTAATTCTAGGTGATCCAAAAGAAGGTGTTACCACTCGCTCCCGTATTATTGCTCTTTGTGCTCATCAAGCATTCTTATCTCAAATTGAGCCCAAGAATATTAAAGAAGCTTTGTTAGATGATCATTGGATTAACGCTATGCATGAGGAATTAAATCAATTTGAGCGTAGTAAAGTTTGGACACTAATGGAGAAACCAATTGGCCCTACTATCATTGGCACTAAGTGGATATTTCGCAACAAGCTAGATGACACCGGCATAATTACTAGAAATAAAGCAAGGTTAGTTGCTCAAGGGTACAATCAAGAAGAAGGTATTGATTTCGATGAAACTTTTGCTCCCGTAGCTAGACTTGAATCTATTCGTATGCTTCTTGCTTTTGCTTGTTATATGAATTTTAAACTTTATCAAATGGATGTCAAAAGTGCTTTTTTAAATGGTTTTATAGACGAGGAAGTTTTTGTTAAACAACCTCCGGGCTTTGAGGATCCAAAATTTCCAAACCATGTTTTTAAACTTTCAAAAGCTTTATATGGTTTAAAACAAGCACCTCGTGCTTGGTATGAACGATTAAGCAAATTTTTATTAGATGATGGTTTTAAAAGAGGAAAAATTGACTCCACTTTGTTTATCAAAAGGTCTTCAAAAGATATCCTTCTTGTTCAAATTTATGTGGATGATATTATATTTGGTGCTACTAATGAAAATCTTTGTGAGAATTTTTCTAAAAGCATGCATAAGGAATTTGAGATGAGCATGATGGGAGAATTGAATTACTTTCTTGGACTTCAAATCAAGCAAATGAAAGATGGTATCTTTGTCAATCAAGCCAAATACACAAAAGAATTGATCAAAAAATTTGGCCTTGAAGATGCAAAGGAAATTGGAACTCCAATGAGCACATCCACAAAATTAGACAAAGATGAAGATGGTAAGGATGTTGATGAGAAACTATATCGAGGTATGATTGGTAGCTTACTTTATCTAACCGCTTCTAGACCCGATATTATGTTCCCCGTATGTCTTTGTGCTAGATTCCAATCTTCTCCCAAAGAAACCCATCTTAGTGCCGTTAAGCGTATTTTTAGGTATTTGAAAGGAACCCTTAGTCTAGGACTTTGGTACCCTAGATTTACCTCCTTTGAGCTAATAGGTTATTCGGATGCCGATTATGCCGGTTGTAGACTTGATAGGAAAAGTACTAGTGGTAGTTGCCAATTCTTAGGTCAATCCCTTGTTTCTTGGTCTAGTAGAAAACAAAATAGTGTTGCTTTATCCACGGCCGAAGCCGAATATGTTGCGGCCGGAAATTGTGTGACTCAAGTTCTTTGGATGAAACAAACCTTACTAGATTTTGGCCTAGAGTATGATCGTGTTCCCATTCGTTGTGATAACACTAGTGCTATAAATCTTACCAAAAATCCCATTCAACACTCTAGAACAAAACACATAGAAATCCGTCATCATTTTATCCGGGATCACACTCAAAAAGGGGACATTGTTCTTGAATTTGTCACTTCGGAAAATCAACTAGCCGATATCTTTACGAAACCTCTACCCCAAGATCTTTTTGAGAAAATTCGTTGTGAGATTGGCATGCAAATTCTCTAACCCTTCTTTCATGTCATGTTTTTGTTTAGAGCTTTTTGTGTATATAATCTTGTTGCTAATCTTTTCTTGATGTTATAGGTTCTTTGAAGCTTCTAATTGTTATCCATTTATTCCTTTAGTCCTTGTTTTTACTCAAAATGTGTTTTTGACCCCTTAAAATTTTCAAAATTGTATCATTTGTTCTTTTTGTTGTTGACAAAGGGGGAGAAATTTTAGTTGAACTTTTTAAAATGCATTTTGTGAGGGGGAGTTTTTATAAAAACTCTAGTGATTAGGTTGAGGGGGAGTTTTTGTTCAAAACTTAATCTTAGGCATCTTCAAAAGTTTATGATTTGTCAAACATCAAAAAGGGGGAGATTGTTAGCCTCACCTTGTTTTTATTCCCGTTTTAATTTTCGACAAATCATCTTTTAAACTAAAATTCATTTTTATATAACTTTAGATGTTTTCCAAAACCCCTCATTAGATTAGTTGTGCTCACTTCATTTGACTTAGCTTAAATATTCAAAAGAACAGTGCCGCGGTGCACCGGAGGAAACGCGCGGTACACCGCAGCTAACGGTCCCGTCACACGGTACACTACATGGTCCGACCAGTAAGCTCATAAAATCTGCACGGTACACCGGACCCATGTCACGGTACACCGGGCCACTACACGGAGCAGGAATGCGGTACACCACATGGTCCGACCAGTAAGCTCAAAAGTTAGTCGAACAGTCACGCGGTGCACCGGACCCCACCCGCGGTACACCGCACGAAGGCATTTCAGCTCTATTACTAGAGGACAAAGCTTATATCCGTTGGGAGATTAATAGATCCGTTAGAGAGAAGCTTTATGACCGTTGGACCATCTTTTCAGCTATAAAATGGAGTTCATTCAAGACACAACTCAAGCCTTCCATCTACCAATCTTAAGAGCAATTAATTCTATCATTCAAGGAGGTTTCAAAGGAGCATTCAAGTCATATTCATTGTGAAGCTAATTAGTTCTATCTACTCATTTAGGAGTTTAGTCACAAAGCTTTAACAAGCACCCCTAAACACTTTTTCCTTTCCTCTTAGTTCTTGTAATAGATTAAGAGAGTAGTGTGAGCATAGGTTTATGCTTGGTTCCTTGTGTTGGTGATAACACAAGTGTTTTTCCTTCAAAGGGTTTTTGAAGTGGTTGTAAGGGTTTGTATCTCACCCGGTTAAGAGTTACGAAGATTAGTTGAGAATCTTGCAAATCCTAAGGAGGCTTCCTTAGGTAGTGGATGTAGGGAAACCGAACCACTATACATCGTTGTGTATCGTATTCTATCTCTACACTCTTTATATTTCCGCACTCTATATGCTTGATAAAATGCCTAGTTGAATAGTTTGATATTATTGCCTATTAGGATTATCTAGTTTTTAACTATTTAGTTTGCTAATACAATAGGATTCAAATTAGCTTTTAATTTTATTTACTTGAAATAAAATTAGCCGATTAATTTCTATTGTCCTATTCAACCCCCCTTCTAGGACGCATATAGTATATCAGAAGCCTCAGTAGGATGGATGTTCAAGCTAGAAAGATAACTATTTACACACACAACTGGTCAGGAAAATATATAATCGTGAAAAAAGATAGAAAATGTAAAAGGAAAAAGGGTACACGCGGCCTAAAGATCAAGAGATTGTATAACACAGTAATCAAGAATGGGATGCTCATTAATAGTGAGATGAGGAATCTCGTTCATTCGAGCAACACCAAAAATTATTAACGACATGGCAAAAGGCTCTTCAAGGGAAAAGAGACACCCCGAACAAGATGGTATATCCCAAGAAAATCTTTGTCTTTTATCTTGAGAAGCAGGGTGGCTCATTACATGGCCTATCGTAGTAGAATCCCTAGAAACCGACGATCGTGAAAAGGAAGGAGGAAGAGTGTTGCTCCTAGGATCCTCTGAAGAATCCACATCTAGCTAATGCTTAACCCTCGAGGACTTCGTCATCTCTAGTGAATAAATAAAATTAAATAAAGAGAACAAGAAGCTCCGAAGAAAACCAGCATACAAAGATGTAAATCTATGACGAAGGCAACACGTATATACAGGCAAGCGAGTGATTGTTCATCTTCCTGAGGACATTATGACATGAAACATTGAATTCCCTCTGACAATGCGTGAGGTTCATCGAAATAACCGCATTAGTCGCGGAAGAGTGCTCCATAACCATCACCCTCGACTGAAAGCTCGATATATGTGAACTCACTGGTTAGGCTTATAAGAAGTCGTTGGGACTTCCCCTTTCAAGTTCAACTGGATATTGATAGGCTCGATCGTGTTTTGCCTAGCGAGATGATTATGACCCACTCGTGAGAATACTGCCAAAAGACCACCTTCCCCCAATGTCGAGGAAAGTATAGCCGAACGCTTGCCTACGAAAACCTTCGAATAGTTTCATGCTCTATTACCGTTGACTAACTTTGTATTCAAACCGTAGATATAGAAGACACTCTTGGCATACTATAAATACTAATGCTTCTTTTCCTTCAAAAACTACATTTTTTTAGTCAAATAAGCTTATATAAATTGAAATAAAAGGTTACAATGAACCGCGGTTTGACCAACCAAACCCAGAAATAAAAACAAACCGATAAACTAAAACAAGAAACAAGCTACAAGAACAAAAGAGGGTGCGAGGCAAACTCAGGCAGCAGATGAACCAGAAGCAAATGTGCCACCGAAGTAGCGGGCGGGGACCATTGAGGGTCAAGGGTCCATGACCAATAAGAAGGATAATCTCAAGCCTCAGGGAGAGGGGGAGAGACTCGACTACCATTTCAATGATAAACGTGATAGGCAACTCAATGGACAAGGCAAAAGTTGCGGTGCCGAAGATCTTGGTAATCCTCTGATCAAAGGGATATCACTAGCCCAAGTGATAAAAACAAAACTCGAGACTGGACGGACCGAAAGAGTAACCCCGCACCTAAAAGACAAAGACAGAACCTGCATCTCCACCCAATCCAAACTAACGCAAGCCAAATCAATCAAACAAAAGAAATCCAAACACAAAAAACTCCAAATGAACAGCAAACACTCAAAGTTTCTCAAGTCAAATTCAATTGAATGAACAAATATGGCCAAAGATGAATCACCACCTACGATAGAGGGGATTCGACATGAGCAAGAAAAACAACACAAGTCACCTGCGAAAGAAGGGTAACAAAAACCAGAGAAACAACACAAGCACAACAGACACCACCCCTTATGCCAACCTAACCTAGAGCAGGTCAAACTCACCGAACAAATAGACCTCGAGCTTAGAGATTGACAAGTGAACGACAAACACTCGTTAATCCAAAGATCGAAATCAAGTGAACGTGTTACTTCAACTCAGAGTGCATCACCACAATCCCTCAGATAGAGATAACAAAAGACGTGGTCACAAAAAAACAAACCACAAACACAGCCTCGCCAACAATGTCTCTTGCCAAACAACCAGGACAGCCACCACAAACGAAGAACCCAAAATACCAACATAACCAGCATACTAGGACAAAATAATTAATTAAAGGGAGCAACCATCCTTACCAATTAAACAAACAGCCCAATATCCAATCAAATCATGAAGAACAGTAATGGTGAGAAAGGTCCTGGAGGTCACTGGAGATCCACAAACGAGAGGCTCCACCCTCGAAATGACTCCAAGAAGATGCGGCCAAGAAGCGAAGGAGAGGAGCGACCAAGTCTAGAAAAGCAAAGTCTCAAACTGAATTTGGATCTTGTACTGTTGAAATGGTTTTGGCTTTGTCCAATGTTAGACCCATAAGCAGAATCAAGAGAAGAAACAACTCCCATGATAAAACCGATCCAAATCTAAACCCAAACCAATAAATCATGACAAAGCACAACATAGGCGAGAAAGCGAGGAAGCGGCTAAACAAAAAGAGAAAACAAGGGAACAACCAAAACAACAAAATAGAAAGGAGCCCAAGACAGGTGGCAACCATCGTTGGCTAAAAAGGGGGTGAGATGCCGGCTACGGCGGCTAGGGTTTAGGTTAATATTATTTGCTGTGTTTCTAAGGATGGATAGTTTGATTTCATTTTCAAAAACTTCACTTACAATCCATCACAAGGGGTATGGTATATTTAATCCAAATTATCTAACCACGTAATAGTTTGCAAATAAGGACTTGCATAACTACCATTGTTTTCGAATTTGCTCCACATGACATATTCAAATGTGCAAATAACAAACAATATTAAACAAAATCTAACGAATGAAACTACTATGAAGTATTTTAAAAATCTTCGTGGTTACTAATGGCAAAGGAATCCCTTAACATCACCCCCTTCATGTACTTCTTTATATATAATAAAGGCTTCCCCCATCACATTATCAACCAACATTTGAGCTCTCTTCTCCCAAGAAGGATATTTTGAATCCGGTTTTTGTGTTAATATTTCAAATTTCTTACAAACCGTTAAAGCTACTCGAGGATCATATCCAGCACCAGCCATCAATAGTATCCCAATATAATCTGCTTCTAACTCCATTCTAACCCAATGTAATAATACCGTTAGTTATAAAATAAAATAAAGAGGGCAAAATAGTAAGATCGGAAAACTATGTTGGATTACTTACCTTCGATAGCGTTCAGCTGATTTGTTAACCATGCTAACCTTTTCAACATTATGTCTAGCCACAATATGTGCAACCTATCAAAAAAAATAATTGAAAATACATTAAATTAATTTTTTTTTTCAATTTAAATTGAAATAAAGGTAAATAGTTTGTTTGAACAACTTAACAAATACATATATCAGTTTGAATAATTAGTTTTTCAAATTAATTTTTTTTTTTGGACGTATGAGCGAGCATATGTAATTACATAATGATAAATTTTATTTATTTATTTTAGTCCTAATAAATTTATAAAATTTTAGCAATATTTATTATCACACAAAATCCCTAAAAGTTTTAAAAGTAATGATATATACCACTCAAATTCATACCACCCAAATGTCACCCAATGACGTGGCGTGAATTGATTGGTTACAAATTGTTAATGTATTTATTTTCTTGATTTGATTAAAGATTTGTAACCAACCAATTCATGCCACGTCATTGGATGACATTTGGATGGTATGAATTTAGGTGGTATATATCATTACTCAAGTTTTAAACATATATAAACCATTTTTAACTACTGAGATGGGTTCATTTGAAACTTTACCCATTAAATGGTCCGTTTAATAATTTAGTAACCCAGACATATTTAATATTTAAACATATAACAAAAAGAATTAACTTCCGTCCAAAAAAAAAAGAAAAAGAATTAAGGCAATTCATCATATACCTCATGTCCAATAATGGTTGCAATTTCAGAATCCGAGTTACAAATTCTAAGCAACCCAGTGAACACTACAATCTTCCCACCAGGTAAACTAAATGCATTAAATACATTAGGATCATTAACAACTAAAATCTCCCAATTTAACCTCTCTAAATGCTCTGTCGCAACTTGAACACCCTTTTCCTGATCTTCGATACCTTTCTTCACTCCTCGTTGTAAAGCTCCGATTATGTTATTTCCTATCAAATTAATTCTTACACTTTCTGGGTGTATTGCAGGTAATATTTTACCTTTATATATTATCTTTTGAAAATAAAAAACAACTTTTCCGAACTGAGTTTCGAGACTGTATGAAAAAGGAACAAAATGTATTCTTTTTATAACTGGTATAGTCTCTAAACTGTGAGCATAGAGGCAATAACCTATTACCAATACACTACTACGTAGTAACCATTTTTTGTTCCAAAAGAAGTTATATACCTGGTTTCTATTAACTCCGTAACATCGAAAAGGGATAAATTGGTAGGTTTTCTTTAACCTATATTGAAAGGTGACTGGAAATTCGAAAGCATTTTGTTTTTTGGTGGAAAAAGATGAGGATCTGAGAGTAGTGTAGCAATGAGTGGTTCTTTGATTTGGGTTCTTGTGTATGAGCTTTGAGGTGTGATTACGGAAAGAATTAAACAAGCCAAACTTTGATAATTTGTACCATCTCATGGTGGTTGAAGATCTGGAGTTTCTATTATGAGTATAACTTTTTTCCTTTTGTTCTACTTCCTTTATCGTGGAAGTTAATGTTACAATCATTTTTCGTTTTTTATATTCAGTAAATTATATTTTACTTTAGTCAACACCCCACTCTTTATATCTCAATTAAATAATTTATTTATCCTAATTTTTTTTTTTTCTTTTTGTTTAATGTCATATATATATTAGAAATGATTCAAGGTGCATACTTTTTTGCGCTCTCTATATTTGTAACTCACGACTAATATTTTACTTCTTTATTGAAACTTTTGTTTCCATAACTGAACCATTAGTTTCTTAGTCCAATAGGTCACCAATACTTACTACCCCCCCCCCCCCCCCCTCGCCCTTTCTTGGGCGGTGTGGGCCACCAAAGCCATCCTATCCTATAAACCACCTACATCATGACAACACCCCTATCGTCGCCAGGTATAAGAAGGATATTTATACCACTCCTTTCTCTACCAGTTAAGCCACAATCTTTGTTGTCAATATTGCTCCTTGCGACACCAATCCTCACTAGTTCCACATTAGAACTGAACACAAAGGCAAACTCGACCAAGAGATTGAAGAGATCAACAAAAAATATTACTAAAACCCACAATCAGGGATCTTCACATCCAGGGAACATATAACGGATGACAGAGGAACGTCTAAGGCACTTAAGAGAGTAATTTTCTTCCTAGACCACGATGATTATTCAAAGGCACGGGCTAGAGGATGCTTTGCTAGATTGGTAGTTGAAGTTGATCTTAGCGAACCGATAGTCTCCATTATTCATATACATGACCATCTTCAAAAGATTGAATATGAGGGCGTTCACCTTATGGGTCTGTTTGTATTGAGAACGGAAATAAATAATAAAGGAAAGGAAGAGAAAATTATAAACAAAAAAAGGAAGGAAAAATCTAGTTTGAATTAGGAATTTTTATGCTATATAAAATTTACAAAGGATTTTGTGTATTTTTTATTTGGATTGAAAAAAATAGGGAAAATAAAAAAATTATAAACGTATATTTTTTAATCTTGTTGACATAAGAGCTCATGAGATATAATTTTAAGAAGTTTTTCACACCCTTAGCTGAATAAAGTACGACTTGTGAAATCTAGTATCTTGAATTATTTTTTCGTTGAAAGTCTAATGATAAAAGAAAACTTCTTGTTGCTGCTACAAAATTTGAATTCACTGATTCTTTCATTGTCTGTGTGGATATGGAAAAACAACTCATCAGATTGTTGGCAATTTGAACTTCTTCAACTATATTATCAACCACTTGACAATTCATTTTCCAAGTAAGTCAATTTTAAAAAAATGCATCAACAAACATCTATAATTTATATTTTTTATTCATCTAATTATGAAAATGTAAGATCTTTGTAAAATATCTTAAAATTTTGTATTTTAAACAAGCATTAAGTAGTAGAGGACCCTTACATATACAATATTTAAGTTGGCAAGATACGAAGGTGACATGACGTCACGAATATTTTTTAAAGAACTGAAACAAGTTTAAAGTATTTTATACTCGTATTTTATATATTTTTAGTTGGTATTAAAATTAAGACTTTATAAATTTGATCAATTTTGCAGGTTTTTAGAACCATATAAGTTTATTGTTATTAAAGTTAAGAGTTAAAATAACTTATCAATTTTCAATTTGATAAAACTATGTATTATATTCACATAAAATATGAAAATCTATTTAAAGAAAGAATAAATCAGATGATTGTTATTTTTGTTTCTATAGTATTTATCAAAATATTTTCCTTACATTTGACTCCGATGTGGAGTGATTATATAATGATGTTTATAGGTTTTTCTGATAATCCTCTTAGTTACTTTCCTTTAAAAAAAAATCTTCTAATACAAGCAATAGAAAAAACTAAAAATCACCTTCCTTCTCTTCCTTTCTATACAAAACCCTCAATCCAAACAAACCCTATTTATTTGCAGTGAGATAGGTTCGACGATCTGAAGGATGCATGCACCCAACTTTCGTGTGAGAAGGATAAAGGAAAAAAAAAATATAGATATAGAGAACAACAAAACAGTGCATGTAGGGACTGATCTTGACAAAGGCTATATCAATGCTCCTCCAAAAGATACAACAACTCTTGAGTTACTTTATGACGGTTGGATGGATGTGAAGCATAATGATAGATCGAGGCTCATAGGGACTGATCATAGTGCGAGGGACAAGGAAAGGGTCCTACAAAAAAGGTGTGAAAGGGAAATACATCCTATAAATCAAATGGAATCGAAGTGAGATTTGTAGGGGCAGTAATGGGTCAAGATATACGACATTAGTGAATAATGCGGATTTGGAAGAAGCCTCTAAACCGACAAAGAAACGAACAAATATTCAATAATTACCACCGGAACGGTAAGCGGAAATGAAAAAAAGCATAGCTAAAATGGGGATTGGGGACAACTCCAAAGTTGTAAGTGAATTGTCAAGCACATATATATGATCACCAAGACAATCGATTATGGGTTAGTCAAATGCTTCTTCAGTGTAGATAAACAAGAAATGTTAGTTGGGGGATTGGTATGTTCAAGAAAGAAGCGTGTTGAGAAACTTATGGAAAACAAGGTGATTCCTTCACGCTAAAGAAAGGATTACAATAGGACAATGTAAAGAAAAAGGGTCCAAATATGATCAATGAAAGTTCAAGTCAAGTGGTTAAGGGTTTGGATGAGGCACCGCTATAGATTGATATGGACAGGACATCGCTTAAGGATAATGGAAACAATGTGCTACTTGATGTATCATTCAGTTATTTTTACATGCTAGTGAAGGTTACCAAATGAACGAGAAATTGAGTAACAAAAAGTATATTTTGAGCGAGAAAAGGGTTAGTGCTATAACCATTAGAGAAGGTGGATGATGTTCACGGGATAGGTATCAACACATGAGGTGAAGGTTGGGTAGGAGAATACGATGTGATTGAAAAATATAAATACTAATGAGGTCCAGTCAGGTTTAAGTGGAGCGGGAGATTTGAGGCAGGTGGAGGTGAATAGTAACATTATATAGGAGATCATGGACAATATAGGTTTGTACTAGTGGAGCGGTGACAAGGAATTATTAGAGGATTTTGAGCACGAGGAGACGCATAAATCATCTATGGCTACCAATTGGGTCCGTCAATACTCCTTTTGAACTTCTGTCGCTTCCTTGGACCTAGTTTTGGTACAAGCACACTTATCCGAATATTATTAGCATGTGTGGCATTTTTTCGATTGATGAGAGGATGGATTTCTACACTTTGAGCTCGGATGAATCACTATTATATACCATAATTAGTTCTTTGTTATATAGCGTACTCTTTTTATATAATTGTTTTATATTGATGTCTTTCGAGGCGTGATGAAAATAAATACTCGAAAGATCAAAACTCACAAGTGTACGATTAGTCACAAGTACACAAATTAGTTCGTCTACACATGTATTAACAAGCTAATACATAAATCTAGTTTTTTATTAGAAAATTCTTAAGGTAAAAACACTAATGTAAATATATTTATTTTGTTTTTATGATCATGAACTACTAATTAAGAATGTAAAGGCTTAAAATTAAATATTGCAAATAACTAAAGAAGATAAGGATATGACCATAGCTCGAGACATTAAACTTAGACCAACAACTAGTTGGTGAACAAAGAATGATGCAATTGTATGAAATTGATGTGTTTCAGTTCCATATCTACGAGAATGCCAATATGTACAAAGAGAAGATGAAGAAGTGGCATGACAACCAAATTCGAGATAATTAGTTCGAGGTTAGGAAAACATGTCCTCAAGTACAATTCCAAGTTCACAAACTATCCTGGAAAGTTGAGGTCAAGATTGTCAAGCCCGCTCATTGTTACTTAAATCACGCGTTATGAAGCTATCGAGGTGGAACATCTGGCTAAGAGCTGAACCTTCATGGTAAATGTTCATCGATTTGAGATATTCCATAATGCGAGAATATGAATCGAGGGGAGGTAATGTACCTCCTCGAGGCTGATCGAAACTTAAGGCAACTTGGCGAGCTTTATCGACAGGTTGCAACCCACAAATTTTATTGCCTTATATAGCTTAATATACATTATTTTGTAGTTCAAATCTTTACATAATGTGTATTAATTTTAATGAGAAGGGTTTTGTAGTTTATATGATGCGCATATCTAGTTTGTGAAGATTCAAGGTCGAAATGAAGGTTTAAATAGAGAAAACAGTGAATATCATGGGCTTGGGAGTATCCTTGGTAAATCTGAGGGTACCGATGCATCCATAATGCAATTTTGAGTAAAAAAGAGGAGAATGTTGTAATGCATTTTGGTGATTTTCGGGGATTTTATGAATAAAACAAGAAAAGTTAATCATTGGAGTCATAGGTGCACCTTTACACTCCATAGGCGCGCCTACAGAGAGCTTTAAAAAATATGCTATCATATGGGTTTTATAGACGTGCCTACACATACCATACGTGTGCCTACAGCAGTCGCCGATATGCCATAGGCACACCTACATGAAGAAACAGGAGGCCAACCACAGGCACATGAGGCAAAAGGTTGTATACAATTGAGTAAAGTCTTATTTTATGGTATTATCTATTATTACTTTCTCCAAATTTGGCTATATTTTTTATTTTTTCTCAATTTGGCTATATTTTTTAATTTTTCTCAATTTAGGCTATATATATATATTTCATTTTCCCCTAATTTTTTATCATATATATATTTTTATTTTTTTAATACTTACCCTTTTATGATTAGATGAATTAAAGATTAATGACGCAATTATCTTCCTACCCTTGCAAACTACGACTTGTTTTCTCAAGCTATCCATAAAAGGATAAACATTTGGGGGAATAGGGCGGATTAATTATTTATGGTTAAATTAGAGAAAAACAAAAAATATGACTTAAATCAAGGAAAATTTAAAATATGACCAAAATAAGAAAAATTGGTATAAGATATTGGTCAATATAATATTTATAGGATCATGACCTATGTTTGTGGCTCCCCATTTCAAGCTCAAGAAGAACTTTGACACCCTACAGACTATGTTGTAGATCTTCCCGTCTAGGTGTCAACCTCCCCCCTCTCATCTGCTTACGCCTAGTTAGAATTCTAGGAGTTTTTGCCTTGAACCTTAGTCGTCCTGGAATAGGCGCCTAACCCGTCTAGGCACCGATTAGTGACAAAAGATGGCCGCCTAGGCGCCGATTAATGGAGAAACATGCCCAAATAGACCTTTTTGTTATTTGTTTATTCTCGAGAATTCTTTAGTTGATATTATAACTCAATTTTTAGTATTTTTATATTTACCATAATGTTATTAGATGAATTTTATGACTTAAATAGTTAAACTTGCTATAATTACTACATATATATTACTAAATATATAAAATTTACACATCGAGATTCAAAACCGTATAATTCCGCCTAGGTCCCAAGTAATACCGCCTAGGCGCTAGGCCCCTGTCGACCGCCTAGCGTCCAAAACCGATATCTACGACACAGCCTACAGATATACATGGTAACAACCCCTACTTTGTCCATTCCGTAAGTAGTAGCTCTAAGATATTTCATTAATTTAATCTTCCTATAATGTTTTTGCTTCGCCAGATGGAACAAAGAAAACACACTAAATTGCTTCAACATTTCTTTTTTAATCAAAAAATTGCTTCAACATACACATAAAGTAAAAGAACATGAACAATTTTAATCTAAAATCAGTTTTAACGTCAAGAAAGGGAAGTAAAAGGACATGAACACAAACAAGAGGGAAAACAAAGAATATCAACGATAACATTTGGACTGATCTTGATTGCTCTATGAAATTTAAAAAAAAAAAAAGGTGATTCTTTCGATTGAATGTTATGGCAACAGGGCCGACAAAGTGGCTCTTGAGTAATTAAAACAATATTTTAGTATACTAGGGATTACTAAGGAACCTAAATTCCATTCGAAATTGGAGAAAGATCGATTTAATAAGTAATATTATAAATCTGGAAACTAGAGACTGATTCGGTCATTTCAGGAAATAAAAATTGATTTCCTCATTTCCTTGATTATAAAAAGATTTATGGATCAAGTAGATCATAAATGGAAACCAGCTAAAACTTGTTGATTCAACTTCTTCTCTTCTTTGTCATTGATATGAGCAGAAATATAATAAGCAACCGCAAAGAGTCCATGAACCAAGCATAAGACCCCTCCTATGGACAAAAGAGGGTATTGTATTAATCCACAATCTTTTTTCGTCTCTGAATTGGCCAATGTTCGACTTATTAGCATTGAAAATGCAACAACGAATGTGATCCTGATTCATTGCCAAAATTATAATTAGATTACATTAATATAACCCCTTGATCATTTTTATCCACTTAATTTGATACTTATTTTTTCTGGTCAACACTTAATTTAATACTCAAATTGTGTAGTATGTTAGGTTCCACCTCATATTATATGTTGTCATAGAAAAATAATGTTAGGTGAAATCATATTTTCTAGAAATAAGACCACCGAAAGCCTCACCGGTCTAGGACTTTTTGCAATATAGTTTAAAAATAGTAGTGACAGTTGAATACTAGAGATTATATTTATTTTTGTATTGATATATTTATACATTATTATATATATATTATCAAATTTAATTTTTGAGTTAATTGTTCAAATGCTCCAAAAACTCGTTTTTTAAGTCCTAACAAATTTTTGTTTGTCCAAAAAATTAAGTTAGCGATTAGTTATCTTTATATTTTAAAATGGGTACGAGTTTTGTTTAATGAGTTGCATAATTGTTGTTTTTTTAATACGTAGCGTGTGATAATCAGTGAGTTACGTTTGTTTGTTATGTACCTTATTAGGTAATAATTTTTTTGAATAACTTTATTTGGGCAAGCTCCCGTAATTTTTTCTACCGGTGTTTTCTTTTGCTTAGTATTATCGGTTAGTAAAGCTAAAATATATAACTTCTAGATTTTATAATTATCTGCTTAAAAGATATAAAAGACATGTTTGTTTCATCTTAATAAATTATTTTCTTCCCCGAAAGATTTAGTTATCAATATGTTAATTTTATATTTTTAATGGGTTATTATGTTAGCCAATAGTTATGTATATTATAATAGATAGTATGTACCTTTTTAATAGATTACGTGTGTTTTTTAATAAATTATGCACTTGCCATTAATGTAAATTTTAGTATGCAACTATTTTTTTCAAAACTTTTTTTATGTCAATTATTTTTATTTTCTCTGTCTTAAAAAAAATCCATTTAATTTTTTACACAAATTAAAAAACCTAATAATTACATATAACATTATAAATTTAATCTTCATAATGTGTCATGATATTTCAATTTTGCATTGAATTTTTTAATAAGATGATAATAGAAAAAATTAAAAAAAAAAATCTTGATATTTTAAGTCAATAATATTTTTGAGACATTATATTTTGTAAGTTGGACATTATTTTTGAAAAAGAAAGAGTAATACATTTACTTTACTCATGCATAATTTCTTTGAATATTATGAAATATTTAGCAAAAATTTAATGATCCTTATTGGACAAATACTGGTTCCGCGGCAAATTTATCAATTTCTTTCAAAAAGAAGTTAGCAAAAATTTAATGATCCTTATTGGACAAATACTTAATCTAAGTAATATTTTATAGAAATCAATTTGATATTTTTTTCCTGAGCAATGCCCTGGGACCAATCAACACTTTAATCTTCTAATTTTCTGGTTAAAAAATTCTAAATCCTCCTCTGCACCCACACATCCGAGACCAGAAAGTTGCCAAAAGAAACAACTGAGCAAGAAACATACCATGACAAGATGAGAGACGCCATTAACGCTAGATGATTGTGAGAAGAGGAGTGGTCGTGTTCATGCTCATGTTCATGATCATTTGATTGATTGCAAACACAACCACCAAAAAGATTAGCAATACTGTGTGCTAGGCATAGCAGTATGATTGCACCCAACCCAAGCTTGGAAGCTTTATGACTTGGCTCTCTGCAATCCGAAATCCATAACCTTGAACGTTCAACCTGTACAAATAATCAAAATGTTAGCGTTAGTCTAACTCCAATTACTAATTAATAAGTCAACAATAATTTAAAACTCTAAGGGGTCCAGGAATTTTCGGGGGCTGAGTTAAATTAACTTAAATATTGGAATTTGGAGATTAATTTACATATATGTTTTACTCAATAAGGGTAAAAAATCATCTATAAAATAAATTTATATTACAGGCAATGTTTGTCAAGTGGGGTCAAATATCTTTTTACTCATATTTAACCAAAAAGAATATTTCGACAAAATTTTAACTGCACACTGGGTCGGGGTTTTAAAGAGAACAGAAAAACAATGTAATTATTTATAAAAGTAGGTCGTATATAGTGTATAAAAAGACCTTGTGTTGGGAAACTTCTGCTTGAATGCCAAGTATGCCTGCTGCAATGTCCAGAGAAAAGATCAAAGAACAAACAAGAATTGCTACCTTTTTGGCCATTCTCTTAAATCCAAATCTTGGAAGAGAATTATGTTGCTGTTGTAGAAACCATAGACATGCTTATATATAAATAATGTAAATGTTGGACCACAGGCATGCATATTATTATAAGTTTGCTTTGCTTTACTCTAATTATAACAACATGATGGTTGTTTCTCTCTACTACATCTTCAAAACATACTTCAACAATCAACCATCGGTTATATTAATATATATATATATATATATATATAAAAAAAGAAATATTCTACATAAATAAATTATAAATGGTTAAATGTGATCGAAATATCCCAACCCATATATATTTCAAAAATTATATACCCACTTATTAATATATGGGGAAATAATTATATAAAGCCCACACACCTACAAAGTTCCACTTTAAAGCCTAACCTAACTAATTCCTTATTCTACCTTTAGAAGCTAACTAAAGAGGAGAAAAAGACCACAAACCCCTTCCCCAAACATCTTATACAGTGAGAACATTTTATCCCAAACAAAAGACCCATATAGGGTTTGCTGATCCAAACCTCATTCTCTCTCTCTCTTTCTCTCTATGCTTTCACTGTGCACAAGAACACAGCCCACCATCCCACCCGTACCACCATCCCACCCCTACTACTCGATGCCCTCCTTCCCCTTCTCCTCCCTCTTCCCAGCCACACCTCCACCATCGAAGCCATTGGTGCTGCTGCTGCTGTACAATACCTCAACAGATCCGCCACCATATGAAGAAACAGAAGATGCCCTCCTCCCCCTTCTCCTCCCTCTTCCCAGCCCCACCTCCACCATCGAAGCCATTGGTGGTGCTGCTGCTGTACAATACCTCAACAGATCGGACCTCCTCCCTCCTCGACGAAGCCACCAGATCAAGCCTCCTCCCTCCTCGACGAAGCCACCAGATCCAGCCTCCTCCCTCCTCGACGAAGCCACCAGATCCAGCCTCCTCCCTCCTCGACGAAGCCACCAGAACCACCATTCGCTCGCCGCCGTCGCGCCTCCTACAGATCCTCGAAGCCACCACAGCGCACCACCATCGTTCTCCCACTGACGCAGCACCCCACCACCATCAATAACCTTCGCTCCTGCACCAGAAAACCGCTGCTGCAGATTCCAATCTCACCACCAGCGCTGCTTCGCACCACCCAACGAAGCCAGCAGATCCACACTCCTCCCTCCTCGACGAAGCCACCAGATCCACCCTCCTCCCTCCTCGACGAAGCCACCAGAACCACCATTCGCTCGCCGCGTCGCGCCTCCTACGGATCCCCGAAGCCACCACGGCGCTGCACCATAGATTCCAATCTCCTTCGTCTTCCCACCACCACGCACCAGTTCTCTGCTTCCCACAACCTCCACCCCGATCTCTTCCCCGTTTGCGAGCCCATATGTGTTTTTTTTAAGCCGTGTATGATTGTCCAGACATAATGGGCTGAGATGGTCCAGCCCATAGTGGGTTGATTTCTAGTTGGGCCAATAACTGTCCAGCCTGTCTTTGGTCCAGCCCATAATGGGCTGGCTTCTTTTGGTTTTTTAAAACATAAGTATGTAAAAAAAATTTGGGCTTGGGTACAGTCCTATAACATTGAGTGTGTGAGAGTAGAATAAATTGGGCTTTGGGTACAGCCCTAGTGGTACAGACATGGATAATCCTTGCCTTTATTGTATATGGATTTTAGAGAAAACGGGCCTATGTACAGCCCTATGGACACATACTTGGACAACCTTTGACAAAAATGGGTTTCTGTACAGCCCTAGTGTACAACATTTGACATGATAGATATGGATATATACAAAAAACGAAAATTATGTACAGCCCTAAGTGTATTTGGACTATGTAAAAAAGATTTAAAACCCTTTAAAAAAACAAAAAACCAATAAAAAATCCGGACCTATGTGTACGGATATATCCGTAGATAGAAATAATAAAAAACAAAGTGCTGGGAAAAAAAAGGAAAAGGGTAGAATTGAGAAAAAACCAACCAAAATTTGAAATTAGGCTTTATTTAGAACAAATTTCTAACTAGGCTTTAAAATTGGGTTGGGATGGATTTGGGCTCTATTTTGAAGTTTCCTCTTAATATATTTCAAACGTATCATTTATTACGTTATTATCGCTACCGTTTTTTATTAGTGACCAGGCCTCTATTGATTTTCGATGGTACTCGCTAGAAAAGGGACTACATCAATGACAAATGATCGGTAATAAGTTTCTTACCGAAAAAATAAAAATAATTACTACTACAACAACACTCTTTAGTGGTTGAATTATTAGGGACGATTTGTATTTTATTGCTAATGATCAACCATTAGCGAAGAGCAACATGTTTCGTCGAAAATGGTTAACAAAAAAGAAGTTATAAAAATATAGTTAAGCGACGAAATATGTCGTCGATATTGATTATCTTATTAGTGACGAAACTATTTCGTCATTAATTTATAATATTATCGACGAAGTACAATATCATTAGCGATGAAATAAATCGTCCCTAATGATCAGGGACGGAACTACCTTGTGAGTTTTGGGGCCCAGGCCCCCCCAAATTTTCCAAAAAGCTTTTTTCACCCTTATAAAACAGTTTAAAATAATAATTATTAAGCTCCGGCCCCCCCAAATTTTTCGAAACCTTTTATTTGGCCCTTATAAAAGCTTTTTTCACCCTTATAAAACAGTTAAATATTGTGACTGACAACTTGTTCATTTAATTCTCCCCAACTATTTTCTAACCTTAACTCCAAACCTTATGTCAAATTTTCAACTACCAAACCACTATACATTGTCATCTGAGCTTCGACACTTCCTCACGGGGGAACCTAACATCCACATCCGCATGTGCAGCCCACAATACCATCAAAATACCCATTAATTTTGCCAATAATTGGTTTGTTAAAATTTTAATCTTTTTTTAATTATATTTTTTTTGTTACATAGGAGAACCACTTTGGACTCAAAACCATTGACTCACTTCGAACCTGCACCACTAGATTGGATGACCAAGACTCTCACCACTGAGCTAATCCCAACTGGTTCAATTATATTTATTTTAAATACCCATATGTTTATACTTCAATTAAAGATATATAATGCGTATCAATATGGGTTATTTGAAAGTTATAACTTATGATTTTGTTTTTTGTTAATAATTTTATGGATTATTATTTATTTTAAAATTTTAGGATTAAAATTTTACGTATGAAAATATTTATACTTTACGCACTTATAGTCAAATTGAACATGTCATGGGATACGGGGATCCTTACGCATGATGCTCATGCTAAGGAAGATTTGCCATGAAGACTTGTTTGTTATTTACGATTGATGATTACCCGACTTTGCCATACACTTCGAGATGGATGGGTCAAGGTTACAAAATGTTCCCCAAATGCATGGATTCTACATCATCGTTGCGGGTGCGAAAAGACATTTTGACCATATACGTTGGTTACCTATACGAAATCGGTTTAGAAGCAATGTATTGTCCTACAGTAAGAAAAGCATAGGGCCCCTCCTTGCAGATATTCAGACGCAACTTGATTGATTGCCTTTTGTGTTTTCCAGTAAACACAAGGACTTTAGTGGTAAGGTGAGAAAGAAATCTAGGCCTCGTGAGGTTAAATAGAAGAAAAAGAGTATTTTCAATAATTTACCATATTGGTCGAATAACTTGTAGAAACATAACTCTGATGTTATGCATTGTGATAAGAATACGTGTCATAGTTTACTTGGTACTATAGTTGGCCTATATTGGAAAGTGAACAAAGATATGTGAAATCCAGAAACGATTTGAAAGTTTTGAATATTATGATAGACTTGTGGTTATTCGAGGACCAAGGTAGATTGATGTTGCCTCGCGTAAAGTTTGGGATACCCCTAAACAAGCGATATTTCTTTCTTTATTGGTTGACACAACAATTAGTCTGCCGTGTAACGCAAGCGGGTTCACACTTTGGTTCACAGGATGGGTCATCGTCCATCCCTACAACTTCCAAATTATCCCGATAGGAGCAGATAGACTCTGTCACCAAAGATGCAAAAAAGGCGATGTGAAAGGGATCCTGGAGTTGGAAGACTGGTGTTGGCCCGGTATCAAATGAAAAGAGGAAAGCTCCCACCACCTCCCCATACCGTCTAACGTGCTACACAAATTTCAAGGCATGATGAAACACATCAACGAATATAAGGTGACCCATGGATTTCCACCATATGTAGTTGACACCGATCGATCGATGAGGTCAACGGCCGGCACATATCCAAATTTTAGCCTTGGTTATGTTAGTCGGTGTATGAATTGGTATATGATCATCAAACACCTAAAGGCCTGCCCACTTACAATCCCTCCCAGCGTCGCCCATCCGCTCCAGATCCTACTGCTTGAGGTCCTGATAATCCAAACCTCAAAACTATGACAATGAAAATGATATCTGGAATTGTACTTTTAATCGAGTTTCATTTTATTTTTTATTCGTACTTTAATTTGTATTTCTATTTAGACTTTTTCTTTTATTTTTATTCTGTACTTTTACTTTTATTCCTACTCGTTTTTTCTCTTAAAATAATTTTCCGCTCAATGTAGTCATTAGACAAATAAATTAAAAATAAAATTTACTGAAAATCCAAAAAAAAAAAAATTAAAAACATAAATATATTAGTTAATAAAAAAATTAAAAAAATAAAATAAAATCATTAGCGACGACATATTCGCTAATTAAGTGATGCACTAGTCACTAATTATGGCCACATTAGCGACAAAATTTGCATCACTCCTTAGAGGAAAAAATGTTGTCACAAATATTGACGTCAATAGCCATTAAATTGTCGTTCCTAATAAGGACAAGTTGTTGTCGCTAATGATGAACATGTGTCGTCACTAATAATAACTTGATAATTAGCGACCACTATTTTGGTTTTGTCCCTAATCAATTTCAACAACGAGGATAAATTAGGGGCGACTCTTTATCGACGAATTTTGTTGTACTAACAAAATCTCATATTTAGCAACGAATTTACCTATATTTAGCGATGACACGTGTCGCCTCTTTATATAATAAATGTCGCAGTGTAATAATTTATTTATCGACCATGCTCCTAGTCGGTAATTCATTTTGTCGCTATTGATGTTATTGTTGACAATTTTTCTTATCAATTGCAAAGACAAATGCCATTGCTGATGATCAAGGTGAAATACATGCAGTGAATTGGATACTTTACACATTTAGTACAGACCAAAACATTTTTCATCCCCAAACCCAACCCTTAGGTTGAATTTTCAGCAACCAGACCACCACCCACCACCACAAGAGCTTTGTCGCGTTATCACCAGAAGACCGACCTCAACGTACATGATTGGGGCCCATTAAATCATCAAAATATCATATAATTATGCAAAAAAAAGGTAAATCTAAATTGTATATTTTTCAATTGTATTTATTTTAATTATATGTATGTTTATACTTAGATTATAGATATATATTATGTATTAATATGGGTTACTTGAAGGTTATAATGCATGATTTTTATATTATGTAATAATTGCACGGTTCTTTTATTTTACAAATTTGACCCTTCATAGTAATAATTGTATGTATTATTTATATTTTACGCATTTATACATTACATGTTTGAATAAATTTAGCTAATGGATTCGCTAATCGAGAAGATTTGGATTAATTCAAAGGATATGGCTACTCGAGATTTACGAAAGGGGTGATGGATTTTATTATGCTTGCAACAAACACATGGAAAGTATGTGTTACATTTATTGTCTATGTAAACGTTGTATAAATAATAAAAGGTTTCATATTGATGAAGTTAGGGGGCATATTCTAAGGTTTGGTTTTTTCAACGTATGAGGTTCGGACAAAATACTGAGAAAAAAACAAAAAATTCTCGTGAATAAATTTATACCTATTGTATATGAAGAAATGATAAATGTAGTTGATGATTTGAGTGTCTCGATTAATGGTGGGAGTTACTCTGATAACACCAAGATGGGTGACAAGAATGTTCCAAGAAAAATTCATAGTTGTTTCAACGCTTTGTTTGAGGAAATGAAGAGTGAGTTGTACCGAGGGTCTGGGACACCGGGATCTTTAAATTTCATATCTATGTTGATGCACATCAAAGGGAATAAAATTTGATGAATAAATCTTGTACCGAACTCCTGCAATTCTTGTGTCGCAATATTCATACATGGCATAATTTTTAAATATTGTATGAAGAGTGTAACAGAAAGTTGAAAAGTTTGGGTATGGGAATCATTACGATAGACGTATGTTTGAATGATTGTTTATTGTATTATAAAGACAAAGAAAATCTTAAGCGCTTTCCCGTTTATGGTGAACATAGATGGGATTTGAAAAAGGGAAAAAAAGTGCCTCATAAGAAATTGCGATATTTTCCCATTGCTTTAAGGTCAAAACGTTTGTATACTTCGAGGTACAACGATAAAGACATAACTTGGCACTATACCTAAAAGTGTACCGACGATGATGTGTTACATCATCCAGTTGCTGGTATTAGTTGGAAAACATTTGACAAGCGGAACCATAATTTTGCACGTGAGCCGTGTAGTGTACACTTGGGTTTGGACATCGATGGGTTTTGTCATTTCTCTACACATAACAACTCTTATATCACGTGGAGGATCAATGCAACTTTCTACCATGGTTATGCATGAAAGAATCCATTTTCATACTTACTTTATTAATTTCGTGTCTGTGTAGTCTTGGTTAAGATATGGATGTCTTTCTTTATCATGTTATAGATGAGTTGAGCAAGGTGTGGAATACAATAATCCCTCTGTATAACCCACATACTAAATAAGAATTTGTCATGAAGGCTTGTGTTTTGTTTATGATTAATATATACATGACTAGGTCATACACTTTGGAATGGATGTGTTAAGGTTATTAAGTGTAACCCAAAAGCACGAATTATACGTCCTTGCGGGTGACTAAAGGTATAGTGTATTTTGATCATAGATGTTGGCTACTTATACGATATCGATTTATAAATAACGTATTGTCTTACAATAATTAGCGAGCATAGGGCCTCGCCTAAATAGTATCATCCCTCAAATATCCAGACCCAGGTTCATGGGTTTCCGTATATGTTGCCCAGTAAACACAGGGACTTTGGTGGCAAGGTGAGAAAGCAAACAGGGCCTCGAGAGTTTAAGTGGAAGAAAAGTAGTATCTTCTACAATTTTCCATATTGGTCAAATTTTTTGCTGAAACATAACAGTGATGTTATGAATTGCGAGAAGAATATGTGTGATATTTTACTTGGTAATGTAGTTTTCCTAGATGAGATGGTGAAAATGATAATCCGAAAGCAGAAAGGATTTAAAATATTTGGGTATTTGAAGAAACTTGTTGTTTGAGAGTCGAGGTAGACTGAAGCAGCTACACCCAAAGTCTATGATGCCCTCAAACAAGTGACATTCTTTTCTAGATTGGTTGAAGGTGTAAAATTTTCCCAATAATTTTGCATATTGTTCGAGAAATAGCGTTCTAATTGATACAGGAAAGGTCATCGACATGGAATCACACTACCGTCACATAATGATACATATTATTTTTGTCGTAAGTATCCCCTGACTAATCTTCGATTAAATCGGTGATCGATCCGGTAATAGGGTTGTGCAACATGTTCAAAATGGCTTGTAAAAACCTAAGTATGAATGGACTAGAAGTCGGAAAAGTAGAAGTGTCGATGCTTATGTGCAAGGTTAAAATGATACTTCTTTTAGTTTTTTTTTGACATAATGATCCACCTAATCATGCACTTATACAAGAAATTCCAATTAGGTGGACCGGTTTGAATGCGTTAGATGTATCCCTTTGAAAGGTATTTGAAAAAGTTTCAAGAATATATTCGAAATTTGGCTAGGCCTGAAGGTCCAGTTGCTAAGGGATGTTTTGTGGATGAGTTATTGACATTTATATCATGTTATCTACAAGAAGAAAAAACTAACTCCAACAATCTTGATACATACCTTGAGGCGATCCTTGAACCAGAAAAACTATCAGTATTTAAGAGCCCATTTCAACCAATGGATAAGAAAGAGTTTTGCACGTCACCATATAAAGAAAATGAAAGAATTGATTGAAAAATTATTCACAATTGTGACATGATCCAACTTATATATGATATAAGTTATTTTATAGTTTACTTTAGTTACTTATTTCTTACTAACACTCTCGCTTATAGACAAAATGTGTCGTTTACATTGAACACAAGTTTTTGGTACGTATTCATATGGAAGATGTAGAAAAAACTCAACGGGAGTAGTTTTTTCGATGGTTTCTTGAGAAAATATACAATTTTTAGCTAGTGACTTCTTATATAATTTTTTTTCTAGTTTTAGCTAGTGACTCCTTATATTAAAAAATATTCCTAATAATACCTAGTATATTTGTAACCGGATATGCAACCTGTGAGCGATGATATTATACACGTACACATGTGTACTTGACCCAACTGGGTGAGTATTAATTTGATGAGTACCTCTGTTTCGGAGAATTTGTACATCTCTAAATAAAAATATTGATAATATTCAAAAAATACTTTATTATCAATTTTTATTTTTGCATCTTTTTGATGCACAAGCATTAAAAAAAACTAATTAATTTTCCTTTTTTTATAATTATCATTTAAGCATAAAATTATTTATTGTAATATTTATTTAACTAATTAATCAGGTTTATATTAGAAAAATTTACTGAAAAATTTAGAGATAATTTCTTTAAAAATATAAAGAAATAAATAATAGTGGATATTATTTTGAAATTGAAAAAAAAAGGATATTATTTTGAAAAAGTTGGGAAAATTAATTGGAAATAGTAAAACCTTACCACTCAACGATCCGCATAGGGTTGTAAACGAGTCGAGCCGAGCCGAATACTAAATGTACATGCTTGTTTGTTTAATCTCTCGAGACGTGCCGAGCGGAGCTCAAATTTAAACAAGCCAGGCCGAGCCGAGCTCAAATGTAAACGAGTCGAGCCCGAACTTCCAATGATCCAAATCAGAATGTTAGAACTTGTTTGTTTAACTTATAGAATAATCTTTTCTAGAGTTGATCACGAGTTGCTCATGAACAATTATGATTGAAATGAGACTTTTATGAAGGATTGGTATTTGATGGAGTGTATGGTATGAAAATATGAAATATAACATTAATGAAAAAAATAAATGTCTAAATAAATTAAAAATATCCAATTTGATGTTGAAGATTTAATAATATATTTATAAGTAGATAATATATTAATTTATAAATTCATAATTTTAAACGAGCTCACGAGCCGAGTTCGAGCAGGCTCGTTTACTTATCGAGCTTGAAATGGAGCTTGAACTTGATCTTGTTTATATTCGAGCCGATTTCGAACGAGCTTTTCTCCGAGCCGATCTCGAGCAGCTCGCGAGCGGTTTGGTTCATTTGCAGCCCTAGATCCGCATAACACAAAAAATAATTATTCTTACCTCATAAAAGGTGCAAAGATCTAGAATTTAGTAATCAGTACTTCTCTATGGAAAGAAGTAATCAAATTCAGAGTATTATAAAACCATTCACAATAAGTGATGATGTAGGAATTTGGGGAATCTCTACAGATGGTAAAGTAACATCTAAAGCTATGTACTATAACTTAAAAAAATACAAGAAGAAAAAGATAAGTTGAAAACCAAAGTATCTTCTTCTTGCTCACATGTCACCCCAAAAGCTATTTGGAAGGAGATTTGGAGCAAGAAAGTCCCTCCTAAGATAAAGAATTTCCTTTGGAAAGTTTGTAGAGGTATTTTACCTACTAAGGAACAAAAATATAAGAGAAAATGTGGGAAAAAAAATATTTGGAAAGTGTGTAACAGTGAAACAGAAAATATGGAACATTTATTCTTTGCTTGTCCTTTGGTTATAAGGGCCTTTTTGCTTATATCTCCAATGCAACTTTTATCTACACATCCTAATACTAATAATATTGGACAATTGTTACTACAGTTGGTAAAGCTTAAAGATAGTACTGATGTAGCTAATAGACGGCTTGGAGATTTAGTCCTCTTTATCCTATAGACAACATGGAAAGTTAGAAATAAATACTTGTATGAAGGAGTTATAACTGATCCAGTGCTTGCTTTATCACAGGCCTCAAAAGCCTATGATGAATATTATATATGTAATGAAATAACTTCTGAGGCTAATCATATTATTATCAAATTCAAAATCATGATCATAACATGAACAAGAAACAAAGTGATAATGTGAATAATGGTAAGACAGGGCATACTTCAAGGAATAACAATGAAGGTAGCACAAGACTAAGTGATAATAGTAATACTATACTTAATAGAAAAGAATGGCTTGAAAAAGTTACTGAAAATACACTTTTTGTTAATATAGATGCCTCCTTTAAGACAAATAAAAAAGTTTCATTTGCGATTGTAATTCGAAATAGACATGATAAACTAATCCATGGTTGTGCTTGGTCCTTTACTTGTAACAGTGCGATGAAGTTGAGCTCATTGGAGTTAGAAATTGTCTTATTTCAACAATCAATTTCCAATTTACTGATGTGAGTGTCCTCTGCGATAATAAAGTGGTTGTTGAAGTTTTGAAGTCGGTCAAATCTCCCCCTCTTGCACGTTTTAAGATTTTTTATCTTGATATTAAATCTTTATGTAATAATAGGAGTGTTAGTTTCTTTCATTTAAATAGGAAAGAATATAGAGTGGCGAATTGGGTTACGAAGCACAAACTATCGGGTATGTTGTTAAGTAATTAATTAGGTTGTTAAACCCCCTTCCCAATTAGCGTAGTTATTAGTTGCCTAGCCTATTCTTAGAGGAATAGGTGAATATATCACTACAAGAAATAGTAGCATTAGGGACGAAACTATTGTGGCAACAACTACAATGACCTCTAATGATATTTTTAAAAATCAAAATGGCCTCTAATTATATTTTTAGCGGCAAATATTGCCGCTAAAGATAAAGTTAATAGAGGCAAAAATAAACAATTTGCTATTAAAGGTATTTTTAGCGACGAACTTATAAGGGCGACAAATAACGACTATTAACGGCAAAATTAAGATTTTTAGTATTAAATTTTTTGCCGCTAAAATAGAATATCTTGTAGTGTATTGTTTTGTAATGAACTATTTTGTATTTTAATTTAATGCTTTTGACAAAAATATATTATTTATTAATGTTAACGGTAACTATGCATGCAAAAGAATGTGAATAAAGTTGGTAGAGTAGTGCATATATGCAGCAGGCTGTATTAACAGAGAAAAGACTTCTTTTGTCTTAAAAGATGTCTTTGATTCTGCTTTTTGTTACTCTTTAACACTGTAAATTCGATTCTTTTCCTACTAAGCCAAGAAAGCTATATATTATAGGCTTCTCATGAGCATAATCTTAGTTGGTTAAATTCTCACCAAAAGTCTCAATAGATTATATAGTGTGTTGCTAACGATCATTTAGCTTTAACGTATCACCATTTAGAAGTTAAGAATTTCACTCGTTGTTTAATTAAGCATATGGGACATCTTTATTGGACGAAATAAAGTTGCTTTCTTAATTATGAGAACGACGAAGTTTAAGATCAGATAAGATGGTGGACGAGAGCTATATTTTGCCTTTAGGTTGTAAAATAATTTTAAGATGATCTGTCACACGTGTTTCCACTTTAATGAGTACTACTACTAATTTTTATTCTCTGTTATCATTTTGTGATTAATGAGTATTATGCTTGTATTAATTTCTTGATTATGACACATTCAGAGAAATCAATGGAAAATACAACTTTCACTGTCATAGAGTATTTTTTTATTTTTCTCTGGTTGAATATATCTCACATTAATAAATTTGTATATAGCTCAACTGAAAGATTTACAAATAAGCCATATCAATTTGAGACTCCCTAAAAAAAACAGGGATAATATATTTATGTACAGTTTTAATTAATTTTTATATGTCTATTTTTTTTACAAGAATTAAAAAAAAAATCTTATCAATTAAGACATAGATGAAAGAAATTTAAAAATTTATAGAATTTACCTTAGTACTTTACAATATATGGTTTAAGCAATACTCCCTAAGACATCAACTTCAAGTTTATTGGAATCTCATACAAACAAAATTCTTCCATACTCAACTTTGTCAAACTTATCTATATAATTTCATTTTTGTAATATAGTTTTCATGAAATTATTTACGGCCTAATATTTTCATATCCAGAATACCCATAATATCAATATTCTTATTTCAAATAAGTTTAATTACCCCTACCTCTTATAGGGTGAAACGAACCTTTTGTATTCCAAGTTGTAATAATCATTAAATGTTCTTCAAGAGGTTAATTGCGCTCTCAACAATTGGACTTCTAACCCTCAAATAAATTTTATTTAATATTGTTTTTTTCTCACCTCACTAGAGTTTTTCGTATTTCATTAGCTTATTTCTTCTTAGTTCTTTTGCTGACCACCAATGCAAATGTATTTTCGGCCTCTACTTCCTAATTCAAACTCAAAGCATCATTATCCAAATAACCCAAATTACTCGAAATCCCCGACTAATTACTCGGAAAACCCGAATAACCCGAATCCTCAATCATGTGCTCTTTAGACGACCTTTTAACAAATCTTACATTAACCATTCAAACTCTAATAACCCCAATAAGCTCCCTAATGCTCTTTACATTTATGATAACTACAACTAATATACCTCTCACAGTCACATACTTACTATAGGAATCTCGGAAAAAATTTCCGCTTTAGTGCTACACTGTTCAGAAAGAGTTGTAGGTGCAAACTTAAAAAATTTAATAATTGTAGGGGAAATAAATCAAACAATATGCATGCAATACAAAATATGAAGGCTAGGCAATATTAGATAAACTATAAACATAAGTAAGATGCATGAATGTAAAGAGTTAAAAAAAGACAAAAAAAATTCATAGTAGTTTGGTTCCCTTACATCCATTACCAAAGGTATGCCCACCCTTAGTATTGTCAAGCTCATCCACTATAACACTTTCCATATCTTGAAGGGGATTCTATAATCCCTTACACCCTCTTCTAACAATTGCTTTGAAGAAACATTAGTGTTATCTCCTACACTAGGAAAATAACTAGACAATTTCTATTCTAGATCTCTCATTTCTCTACCATTAGGACACATATATCCTTTTCTAGAGACAAAGGAGAAAATAACTTCTTGTATTTTTGTATTAAAATCTAACATACTAGATCTATACTTCTAGATGAGTAGATATATGAAGTGTATGACCTAAAGAAGCAACCTTTTGATGAACAATGAAAGTTAGTTGATTAGTGAACTCTATCTCTCTATCTCTCTTGTGCTTAAAGAAACCATTTTTAAGCATGTTATGGGAGACGTTAAACTTTTCAAGAGCGAGAGGTCTTATATTTATAGGAAAAGATGGATCAAGAATATTCTAGTTTCTAATTTTGGATTTGAAGTTGTTGCTCGGGAGTCCTGTGAAATTTTGATCAGATACCCGTTGCTAGTATTATCCTCTCTAACGGGCAAATAACCACTATAAATAAATGACTCTATTTTGAAATATCGAGGGCTTGTTCCTTTTTTGTGTATCCAATATCGTCGATGCTAGACTCTTACATAATGTTTTCGTTGTAAGTCTGATTTAGGTTTCGTAGAGAATCTGAACCTAGTCATCTATCCTATCTTCATCTGATCTGTGCAACTTCACTCTCTAATAGATTTAGACATCCCACCATTTCTTCTACTCAGATTTCTAACCTCCATCTCTTTTCAGCTTCAATTCTCTAGTGGGTTTAGACATTCCAACTAGTCTTCATTTCCAGAGGTCAGATCTTCAGTTCTTCTCAACTTCTTTTTAAAACAACCGTTGTTGTTCCCCGTGGGGTAAAATAATAATCAACACTCCTAGAATACACCTCAGAGTGTGCGAGTCGTCACAAGAAATAAAAGTGTTAAGTGTATATATCGTTCACCATAAGGAATAAAGAGTTAAATTGCTATGTTAAAATTTGCTATTGGGTAATTGCTCACTTTAGTTCAAGTTAAATTTGACTTCCATAAATCGAAATAACTCGAAACACAAACCAAAGTTGTAGCCCTATTATTAGAGATTTAGAAAATACTATCATATAGTATTGGATGAGATATTGATCTTTCAAAGTGATAAGTTAGGACGATGTGAATTTTTTTTCATATTAGAGATCTAAAAAGATTATGTGATGTTTATAAATTGTTAATTTTGTATAATGTTTGGGTCATTGGGATACCACATTTTGTAAAGTAGGAAGGATCTAGACCCACGTCTGGTTAACACTTACAAACACTGAACTATCTGCATGGCTCATCTCGTGATCGTGAGCGTGGCTTGGTGTAGTGTGCTGCATTAGCCGGTCTTATTTAATTTATTTGGCATCTTAAAAAATTAATTATCAATTATGTTTTATTTAACTAATTATTTAATTTCTTAAAGTAACTTTTACAGAGATTATTACCCAAGGGGTCTTGAAGATACCACCTCAAGACCCAACAACACCGAGTGAATTAACTCTTCTTACTAAAGGCCACTATAAAAAATTAACACTATATGCCAAAAACCCAATTACTTTTTAACCCCTTTTTGTTTTTTATTTCCTATATGTATTAATATTTTTACAATTAATTCTAAACCTAAAAAAATCACTCACGCCTCTTTTAATCTCTCTCTCTCTCTCTCTCTCTCTCTCTCTCTCTCTCTCTCTCCAATCAATCAGCCTTTTCATCGACGGTTTTCACAGCCATCCGTCTTCTTCTTCTCCGGTGGTGCGATCGAGCTTGAAGATCCGTCATTAATCTTCCATGGTGTGAGATTCGAGGAGTTGGAGAACAGATCCGTCATGGCTCGAGTGTGAAGATCCGTCCAACAGAGCTGCCATTGCTGGAGCTTTACCTATGGTCTGAAGATTCGAGTCTAGCGCTCAAAACGGAGACGTTAAGATCCCGACGAAGCTTCGAAACTGGCTCGTTGGAGTGCTTGAGTTCGCGGAGCCCCCTTTTACTGTGAAGAGAACTTGTGTTCCAACCAGATCTTGCCGGAGAAGAAGGCAAATCTCGGTGGATCGATTTATTCAATGGGTAGCGATTTGAGTTTCATTTTTCAATTTTTTTGACTCTTTGAATTTTTGATATGATGCTTTCTTCTATTATTTCATTTTTTTCCTGTTAAATCTTGTATTGGATCGATCACAATTAATCCTTATACAAGCGGCTTTGGAATTTGATCTATTATGATAATGAGCTATCAATTCTTTTGTTTGTACATAATTAATAAAGTGTGGGGCTGGTGCTTAATGGTACGTGGTGGTGTATAGAGAAGAGCTTCACCTATGGGCTGGTGCTTGGTGGTACGTGGTGGTACAGAATTAATAAAGTGTGGAGCATTACACCGTTTGACAAAAAAAAGGGCAGCGTTTGACAAAAAAAGAAAAAGAAAAAAGCATTACAGCGCGTGGTGTATAGGGAAGAGGTTATGCTGTTGAACCATGTTAATGGTGTTTTGAGTGGGGTGAGAGTGCTTGCAATGTACTTGTACAAGATCATGTTTGATACTTATTGAATAGTATATTTATTTCTTAATGTAACACAAATAAGCTTTATTATTTTCTTTTTTAGTTTTATTTTTATTTTTCTTGTTCAGGCTTTATTACAGCTTTAGATCTTGTTCTTAATTAGATAATTGGTGTAATTAAGTTGGGGTATATTTATTGCTCTAATTTCTATTTAGCATTTTTATACCATAAACTCAACTGTTTTTTATTTAATACTCAATAAAAATCCTAAAAACTCAATTAATTTTCTCGATACTCAGCAAAGTTACTAAGCATGCTCAGCAAAGTTATTGAGCAAACGAATATGTTCAGTAAAGCGGCTCAACAAAAAAATTTGAATAATCAGCAATTTTTTTTGATACTCAGCACTTTTGCCGATACTCAGTACTTTTTCCATACTCAATACTTTATGCTCAGTACTTTTTCCATACTCAGTACTTTATGCTCAATACTTTATCCAGCGGTGGTCGAAGCTGGTTATTATTGATAGTTAATGAAGGAGGAGAGAGAAAAATTGATAAAGGAAGAGAGAGATTAATGGTATTGGAGGAGAGAGATTAATGGTAATGGAGGAGAGAAGAATCTATTTTTTTTTGTCTTATATACATTACAAGGGTAGTAATGATATTTGTCAATTTTGAGGCATCTAAGTAGGAGAGAGAAATCACTTGGTTCCTATATAGTACTATGATTCTCTTCAAGACCTTTTGAGTAATTGACCCATTTTTAAATCCTAACAGTTATTTTTTAATATTTTGCAAAACAACCAATTCAATGGTACCTTTTATGTTGCAAATCTGAACAAATACAACCTTACTTAGGGCTCGTTTGGAAGTTCTTATTTTAGATTAAAAAAACGCTTTTAGAATAAAATTCAAAATTTTAAAAAATTATTAAAATTAATTTTGAAATCTAAAATTATTTGAAGTGCTTTTTTTAAGAAGCACCTAATAGGTGCTTTTCATAAAAGTGCTTTTCAAAGCCAAAAAAACTCTTAATATGCTAAAAGCATTTTTAAGTGTTTCTCCAAAAAAGCACTTCCAAACGGGCACTTTAGTTACTGCTAGGTTTGATTTTAACATGTGTGATAATACATATAAATACAAGGTCGTCAATTTTTATTTTTTCATCAAGTTTTCCAAAGTCAATTAATATAAGATATTAGTACATGATTTAAATATTTTAAAAATATCAAAGTCAATTCGAATTTTGACAAGATTGATTTTTGTTTCCGTAATTGATACATGTACACAATTTTTTTTTTTCCACAAAATATTTACCAATAACAGAATAATATCGATAACAACAATTAATATATTTGATGAAGGTCTCATTTTATGTGCCATCGTAAACTTAATTTTGGTTTCATTTTAGGTCGAGACCTTCACTTTAAACCCAATTTGCAATTTCAATGTCGAAAAATAGGAGTATTTCAGATGGACACATCTTAGTAACACCCTAAATCAAATAACCTTTATTAAAAATCAACATCGACCAGATATAATTAATCAATACAATTGATACATGTTCCCATAAATACATAATTAGGCACGAAACGACATGCCAGCCTCTAACACCAAAGATTAAATTGTAAAAGTCATAGAAAATTAATTGGGAAAATGTTAATAACTCAAGCATGAGTTCCTTGGTGGTTCAGCTTCTTTTCTTCTTTAATAGTGGCATTTCCAGAAATATAATAAGCAACTGAAAAAAATCCATGTATGAAGCACAATATCCCTCCTATCGACAAAAGACGATGGTGTGCTAAACCACAATCTTTTCTTGAGCTTGCGTTGGCCAATGTTCCACTTATTAGCATTGAGAATGCAATAACTAATATCACCCTGTATCAATCGATATAGGACTATATTAAATAATACTCAGACTTCTTAGATATATCTATCATATTATATATTTTATTTAAAAAAAAAATTTTGCTTGTTATATTAATTGATAAACAAACAAGTTAGGTAGTTGTACAATTTAATATTTTTTTTAAGGAAATAGGTATAAATATAAATAAAAAAAATTACAGCCCCTAATTAAAAATTTAGCCTTTTTTAAATTAAAATTTATAAATTAATTTACTAAATATTAAATAATAGACCTCCCAACTCGAAAACTCATACCCTTAAATATTAAGCAAATTAAATTAGACAATCACATTATTTAAATATAATAAAATACTATTAATTTATTACTTTAAAATAATATAATAATTTTAGAGTAACACTTATTTACATATTTATTACTTTAAAAATTAATAAATAATATCTATAAATATTATTATAAATTCAAATAATTAAAAGTTGAAACAGTTTGTTACTCGAAGAAGAAGAATTTAATTTAAAAGATGGAATTAAAAAAAAAATGTTAATTTATGAATACACATATGACACATGTATAATATTATTTTATGTACTCCGTACATATATTTTGTTATATATTCTCTTTGACCACTTTTTATGTTTTCTTTGTGTATAATTTATGACCATTAATTATTCATCTGACTATAGAATTTTCCATTAAAAAATGATACTATCAACTTAGGATCGAAGTCATCGAACACAAATAGATTGCACACAAACATCTATAGTAAAATTCATAGCGCATGCACAAGACATACCATGACAAGACGAGAGAGCCAAATGCAAGCTGCTTATTAGCAGATGATTCATCAAGTTCTTCCTTGGATCGTATGCAAATGCATCGACCACTCAGCAAATTCGCAATAGCATGTGCTATGCATAGCAATGCAGTTGCAGCCAACCCAAGTTTGAAAGCCTTATAGCTTGGATCTCTGCACTCGAAAATCCATAGCCTTAAATGATCAACCTGTACAGGTAAATTAAATTAACACACAATTACGGCACTTTAAATTTCCTAATATTTATATTTTTTCGCCATGTTCATTTTATTTTTATCGAGTTAGACAAATAAGTTTGAATGGTCGGGGGATAAAAAAAAATTTAAAATTAAAACTATAAGGCCTAAACATTTGGCTAATAAGGTTAATGTTATTTATTTTTGAAAAAGGTACAAAAAATTAGATAATTTTATACCAATTTAGTAATTTATATTGAACTTACTTGTTTTATTTATTTTATAAAACTTAACATCAAACTTTACATAGAAACCAATTTGGATAAATAACATTTATAATAGTAGTATTAATAAACTAAACAATGATAGTATTTCAGAACCACCCATAAAAAATAGTTGAGAACATTGCCCTCGAATATTCAGATATTATCAAGCTCCTTCGGATTGAATTTATCTAGGTCCTCTATATTTGGCCGATGAAGTCTTTTCTCGGGGAATAATTGCGTACCTTGTTTTGGGCAATTTCTGCTTCAATTCCAAGTATGCCTGCTATAACGTCCAAAACCATGATCAAAAGACAAACCATCATGCTTGCATTTTTATCCATTTTTGCCGTGAAATCGATACCTGGAGTAACAGAAGACACGCATGTTATGTTATATAATGAATGAGCTTCAACCAAATAACTGAAAGAGAATAGGAATAAAGGGAAAGAGTAATGCAAACATGGGAAAGAATTACATTGATAGCTTAGCTAGCTGTACTAGTGGAGAAAGGTTTCCTTTGTCTTCAAAGATCAGATTTTCTCTTTATTCTGATTCTTCTTTTCCAATTCTTTTCTGAAAACTGGGATACCTTACCCTTTGAGCAAAGAAATTATGTAGGGTGAATTTTTTTTGTGGGCCAAAGAGGTTGTTGGAACTTCCACTATATGTACTAGAATTAGTTGTTCACTATAAACTCCTATTATTAAAAAAAAATCTATATATTTTGAAACAATTGCTCTATAGATCTTTGATTACTTCTGAACTCAGGCAGCCTAGCCCTTTCAGGTTTTACAATGTTTGGACTAAAGTCACTAAACGTCTTTCTTTTTCTTGATGTCGTGACAAGTAGTTGGACTTTGGAGTCTAAAGGTCCAAGGCACCCCTATGTTCCAAGTAGTTACTAATTTTAATAAGTTGAAGAAGGCGATTTTCAGAAAGATTTTTTTTTTCTCAAAATTTGAACTTAATTAGCTTTTGTTCAAAGCTTCCATTTGAAAGTAATAATATATAGCATCTAAATTCATACCACCAAATATATCATCCATGGCGTGACGTGATTTATGTGGAAATACACCGTTAATATATTTAACTTTATGATTTGATTGACGATTTACTTCCTCTCAAATCACGCCACATGATGGGTGATATGTTGAGTGATATGAATTTGGACGGTATATATCTGAAAGAAATAAATAAATTATTTTATTTATTAACCACCCATGATATGGTGTAGGTAGTGAAATTTATCCACGTATCTCTTAAAATTTGAAATGGGCGAAATAAAAAGATAACTTACGCTAATTTGATTTCATTCTTTTTTCTGACAATCTTCTTTCTTCTCTACACAACAAAATCACACAGATCAAAATCTTCCAGGCTCTTAGGTTGTGAAGACAAAATTTCTTCTTCACAATAAGAAGTTTCACAACTAGCAAACAATCTTTTCCTCTGCTTAAGAGGTAACAATCTAAACCTCTTGCTTATATATATATAATTCTGATCCAATTATATACTTACAATATCATTACTCCCCATCTAAAACTCCCGTTTACGAACAAAAACTAGAAATATATTCTTCTAATTGACTATGAGTGATTTGGTAAAAACTATGTCTAAATAAAGTTTCCCGCTACCAATTTATGGTTACTTAAGACTCTATCAATGCGACTCAACACATTATTATTATGATGAGTGAAGAATTGACCGCAAGAATCCAAGTTCTCTATTCCCAACAAATTCTAGCAATCTATAAACTTTATGAAGTCACTTACGGTTACTACCTAACTGTTTACTCACTCATTGAAATCAAGAATGATGTTGAAATCTCCCACGAGGAGCCATAACTCATCACATGTAGCGGTATAAGAAATGAGTTCACTCCACAAAGTTCTACGTTGTTTTTTATCATTAAGGCGATAAATAAATGAAATGCCAAGAGTAATAGAGGATAAATAAGAAAAATTGGCAATGGATTGCATGGTCAATAGTCGGTAGCCTTTTAGTCTCCGCTGTATTCGGATTCCATTTCTCATTATAATAATAATTATCCGCGAATTCGCAACCACATAACATACTTTCCATAAATTGTGTGGAAATATTCCTGTTATTTTTCATCTCCAAGATTCCTAGAACCTATGATGTGGATCTCGGTTCCACGTCTAGGCGGTCGACTGGGGCCTAGCGCCTAGGAGGGATTACGCGGGGCCTAGGCGGGATTACGCGGTTTTGAATTCTGCTATGTATTTTTATATATTTAGTAATACATGTGTAATAATTATAATAATTTTATTAATGTAAGTCATAAAATCCATCTAACACCAATATATTAAATATAAAAATAATAAAATTAGAGTTATAATATCATTTCAAAATTTTTTTAGGGTTAAAAAAATTGAAGGAGGGCCTATGCGGCTATTTTTTACCATTAACCGGTGCCTAGGCGGGCTAGGCGCCTCTTCCACGACGACTAAGGCGCTAGGCAAAAACACCTAGCATTTTTACTAGGCGTAAGCGGCTGAGGGGGGAGTTTACGACTAAGCGGCGCCTAGGCGCGCCTAGGCGGCGATATCTACAACATAGCCTAGAACACACATTTCCTTGCATCATATGAGGTCGACTACCACTCTCTGTATAAAGAGTGATAGTATCCAGGAAATATATGTTTCTTACACCTCCATTCATTGGATCTATATGATTTTGGTGCTTTTTTGTAAGAAATGGTTCTGTCTAGTCCAAATTAATGAATCGATCCACGGAAAAAAGAATTACATGGGTTTCAGGTCACAAGAAGCGATTTTGGAGTGCTCTCAAGAGCAAATTTTAGACTTTTCGCATGATAGTTTGTTAGTTTACCTTTACAAGGCATACTATATCTAGAACTAGGAGAGGCTGGAGTGTGATTTGTAAGTAATAGCTAAATATATCTAGGATTTGTTGACCTCAAGTTGTCGTGGACCTTGGAGCAAATTATTCCCCCAACCAATGATAAAACCACGTCATCAGGTTAATTGGAGTTTCTAAAGATTGAGAGAAATTGCAAAGCTTTCTTGAGAGTTGACCTCCAATATAATTTTTAGTCACAATTGTTGATGTATGCTTAGCTGTGGAGGCCATGCTTGAAAATTATGTGTATTAAAAGTATGACATGTTGACTGTTGGTAAAACTAACAAACATTGATCGTAAATTGGTAATCTAAAAAATTATATATTTATTTACAAAATAAACTTACAACAAGTTATACGTAAATAAAAAAATGTTACAACAAAATTCTTAAAACATATTCCAAAATCACCGAGTAATAGCGTGACTTCTGACATCACTTCGTTAAAAATGATTTCCCGGGTATGGCCTCAAATATATTCCTATTACTACTCTAATCTAAGCTCAAAATATATTGAGAGGAGGAGAGAGCTTTTCTATTCTGGATGTTGAAGAATTTTTTTTTGTGTTGAACAATAAAACTTCGACCTCTTTATTAGTATCCTGTGAGTTTCAAAAATTCACAATAAATGTCGTCATAATGAGTCCACCATATAGTAAAAAACCGTTTCTCTTTTCTTGAAAACTAGCATGAACCTGGACGTATTCTTTGACAAGGGGGAGAACGAATATGGTCAACCTTTGTAACTCCTGAGCCATAAGTACGGGAGTTACCGTTGGGAGCATTTATGTTAACATTTGTAACTTCTAAGCCATAAATGTTGAAGTTACCAAACGAAACTCCCATGACCGACAACTCTTCAGAGGGTACGAGACGAGTTAGTTCCGACTCGATAAATACCTATTCCCAAAATATGTTTTGTTTTTCCCAAGACTTCTCAAGACACCTACGACCACGTCGCGCCACCTCCCATTTACTGGGTAGAGATATTTGTTGGGTAGTAAAACGAAACTCATCCCCAAAGTAATATTCAAAGGGGTTTGAACCATGGTTGGCTGCATTTCACATAACCTATCTTCCCATCTAGTCTAGGGCCTTAATTTCTTAAGCCTTTGAAATGTATAGAAAGAGAACATATTATAAATCAATATTTTTCCAATCTCTATTTCACATGTTGGGACTTTTCAAGGGAAAAAATCTTAGTGTCATCTTTCTACAAGAGCATGAAAACTATTAAAAGTCTTTTTATTTCCAACATGACAGTGAGAACAGTAGAAGCTCTAAATATAGGAGCTTTGTTGAGGAACCAATACCTCGAAACTAAGGTTCCTTACCAAAGAGATAATATTGGGTACAATGAGGTACTTGAGGTAGTAGATACAAGCGATTCAAACTAAAAGAAGGCTAAAATGGTAAGGATTACGAGTTCCAACTTGCCAATTCTATTTAGTGGAATCGATATGAGCCACATACTAATAAATTGGTAAGTTTGAATCCAAAATATATTGGTGAATTAGTAGCCTTTGATCAATTGACTCAACTAGTCCTTAATTGAAATGCGTAAGAAAGTGAGATGATGACCATGCCAAATGGCATCAAGAATTCTGATTCACAAAAGCTAGATGATGTTGAAACAAGTCATGAATGGGATTTAGTGTGAGACAATCACCCGAGGGTGAGAGCTTGAAAATCCTTTGGCGGGATGTGAAAACGATGGAACAAGTGTATGGATACTAGTTCATAGTCTATACCACCGTAAAGTTCACCAGAATGGGAAAGATATATCAGATTATCAAAAGATGGAGCTGAAGTGAAATGTTCATATGCATTACAGTGGGTGGATTGTGTTCAAGTTAGAGAATGACAAGGATGGTAACCAAACATCACAGCTCAAAAAGGAATAAATGGACATGTTGAAGAATATGTACTACAAAAATAGAATAGTGATGAGGCTGGTAAACATTTAAGTACTAAGGCTTGCAATGGACACATGTTATTCGTGGAAACCCACAGACTGAACATCTGTCTCATTAAGCTATGTATTTAGATGTTCTTAAACAAAAATTGATGATCCCATGGCTAAGGGCTTGTTTGGAAGTGCTTATTTTAGAGTAAATAAAAATGCTTTTAAAATAAAAATTTGAAAATATAAAAAATTATTAAAAATAATTTTAAAATCTAGAATCACTTTAGGTGCTTTTTTTAAGAAGCACCAATTTGATGCTTCTCCTAAAAGTGCTTTTCAAGGCTCAAAACACTTTTGAAATGGTAGAAGCACTTTTAAGTGCTTTTCAAAAAAGCACTTCCAAACGGGTACTAAATCATATTCCGGGTAAAGATAGAAGTGTAGAGATCAAGGGTGGGAATATAAGGGGAGAAAGCTCAAAAATTAAAAGAGTATCATGTTGAGAACACCATTTTATAGAATAATGTGGAGGAATAAGGGAAGTAATACAAAACGGTATAGAAAGAAGGGTGTGAACCCCTAACCTTTCAATGGTTATCACAACATGAAAAAAAAGGACACTTTAGTTTTCATGTGGGTGGGGGTAGGGTAGGAGTATAAATTTATCAAGCAACAAGGGAGGTGTACTTTGATATTTCGACACTCCAACAAAACTTTAAATGAATTTTTTTTTCAAATACAAATAAATAATCACGAACAACCATTTTGAGATAGATTTAATAAAAATAGACAGGAAACCTAAAATATCAGTGAGATCATATGACTCAAGATTATGAGTTAATCGACTACACAACCTTATGTGTCAATAACATAACTCACATGATGTGTTACATCTGTTCAAGGAATGTAACAAGGTCAGTGAAGTATGGAACTTAGTATGAGGCGAGGCTCAGTATAGTGAGGAAGTAAGTAGCAGCAGGTTTTTGAATTATTCTAATACCTCAGGGACCTGGAGCGTAATTTCGGATCTTGGGCCTGTGTGGGAACTTGATAGAGCACCGTCAGCTTCTTCTGGGTTGGACATGAATAGGAATAGCTGTTCTAGAGGGCCACCTTCAACTGAAACGAATCAATATGTTGTTCATAGAGTTGCGCGTACAATGGCCTCTCTTCGGGGTGGAGCTGTAACTGGTGAACATGGCAGTGATTCCGCAGTGTTTGGAGTAGCTATAGAAACAGGTTTGACGAGAGCTTCAGCAGCAGATAACGTGTGAGACGTGTGAGCTATAACAGCAGGGACTTCGGGAGGCACAACAACAGAATTTTTAAGAGCTGCAGCAGCAGGCAGCTCGAGAGTAACAACAGCGGGTTCTTCGAGAGTCATATCAGCAGGTTTTTCGAGACAAGAGTTGGGATATCTTTGGTGGAATAATAATATTTCGAGCAAAAAATTTTATTCGGGTATTCTTTGGAGTTTATTTTTCGAAACGCTAACGGATTTAATCTGGAAAGAACGAAATGACATTGTCTTCAATGGTGGGGAGTTCCCCGCTGCGATAGTATTGGTTCAGAAAGCAAAGTTTGTAGCGGCTAATTATTCAAGAGTCTGGGGCAATCTACCTGGTAGAGTATCACCGGGTTCACAACGAATTCACTTCCGTTGGTGGACAAAGCCTAACAATGGCTATAAGTTGAACATAGATGGGAGCTTTAATAAATGGCGCAAGAGCGGCAGTGGTGGTGGTGTAATTCGAGACAGAGAGGGCAACTGGATATGTGGCTTTTCGATGAAAATTTATTATGAAATACCCACTTTAATTGAGATTATTGCACTAAGTCAAGGACTCCGTATGGAATAAGATTTGGGATTGAGAGACGTAGCAATAGAGATAGACTCTTGGGAAGCGTTGGAGCTAATCCGTTCGGAGGGATATAGAAGGTGCCCGACGGCACCATGGATTCATAGCATTCAACAATCTTTGCGCACTAACACGACATTTAGCATCCGAGGTATCTATCGAGAAAGTAATGCATGTGCTGATTACTTAGCTAAATTAGGAGTAGCACAAATGGAGCGGTTCCACAAATACAATGATCCTCCTAGATGAATCTGGAACATTATCACACGAGACAGAATGGGTTGGAAAATGCCCCGATTGATACATAGTCCTGGTTTAATCCCTGATTACTAGACTAGTTGTTCTTATTTGGTTGTGTCCCACGATCCATTTTGGATCTCTATTGTAACAAAAAAAAACATAACTCACATGATCATTAAGAGTCAATAAATATTCTATGTATTGAGTAATGATATATACCACCTTATATATTACTCATAATTTGATAGGTTTTGATTATAAATAATTTTGTCGATCTATTTATTTTTTCAATTTAACTTTAATTTAATTCTAATAAATATTTCTTAGATCATGATTTATATATAAAGTTATGTGATTTTGAAATATATATATATCTTTTTTTTTAGATATTTGGGTGGTCTGTGCCGTATAGATTATTACTCTTATTTATTTTATGTGTGTCATTGATATTAAGTATATCTTAATTGAGAAATGAAAACTCAATATCAACTTATATAATTTTCTAAAATGATTGCATAATTCATAATTCACATCTTTTTATGTTTATTCACTATATTATAGAATAATGCGTCATTTTCATAACTAATCATAATGTTAATTTATTTTCGAATAAAACTTATATTACATCTCAATTTTATATTTCTGTAGATTTTTTTAAAATTCATTGCATTATGTATTTTTATAAACGGAGATAGTAAAAATTATTCAATAATATTTTGAAAAGTATTCAATTTTTATCAAACATAATAATAAAAATGATATATATATATATATATCTATAAAATACATTTTATGTTTTTTGGTATATTTTTGTATATTTTAAAATTTTTCCTAAAAATTCATGCATCATGAATTAACAATGATCTTGATCAACTTATAATTTTATTGGATTCATTCATAGGTGCAATGCAAAGGCTTCTTTGATCCATCGATCACTTCCCTCGTAAAATCGTCTACGCCTAAATCTCTTAGCAATTTGAGGAGTAATCGTGTGGATACCCTTCCATCTCACCCTTTGAGAAATCCCTGCACCTTGACCCATGTTTTGGTACTCTACGTAGTACAATGTATCAAGAGCAAAGTTTCCCATCCATGGAGACCAACCTTCGGGAGCAATAAATCTATCAATGAATGAGTTCATTATTATTGTCCTCGAGTACTCCTTCCATGGACGTCCAAGGTAGGCCTTAACCGTGGTTCCCGCAGCAAGGAAGTCTGGTGTAGCAAGAATTTTACAGTATTGTAAAATTAATGCACCAGGGCCATTTCTATCTTTTCTACCTTGAGCTGTGACCATGCAATCTTGGTTAGGGAGTGGTTTCCTGACAATGAATTTACAGTTTTGGAAGATTGCTTGTGCATCACCAAAGACAAAGTCAATTGTCCCAGTGATGGTGCAGTCTTTATAGAATTGACGTTTGTTGTGGGCATATAGTGTGTCTTGGTAACCATCCATGTTGCAGTTAAAGAAGACGGAAAAATCACCCGTAACTCGAAGTGCCACAGCTTGGTGCTTAATTGCTCCAGCAGAGTTCTCAAATCCTATGTCCTTCGCAATAAAGTTGTCGCCATCGATGACTGTATTAACGATAAGTATCAGTCCAAAATATTCAAATGATAATTAAAATAAAATAAACTTGTCAAAGTTGAGGTTTGAGGATAAATACTTACTAACGGTGGCAGTTTGAAAAGTATTAACACCATCAACATAGTTCTTGTGTCCAGTGATCGTTGTCTTTGTTGGTCCTTCACCGATAAGCACAACCCTTGTGGCACTTTTTAATATATGTACATGCTCATCATATATGCCGGCCTTGATAAAGATAATGAAAGGATTGTTGTTGTTCTTTGGAATGGTTTGGAGGGCCTCATTGATGGTCTTGAATTGTCCAGTTCCATCCTTAGCAACAATAACATTAGGTGTGGGATGGGCTCTACTTGCAAGGAGCCGACGAACTGTACCATCAACATATGAAGGAAAACCAACATCGTCGACATCTGTTTCGTCATCTTTGACTTGAAAACTTGTAGGTACGGGAATATGTAATTTCTCAAGGATATGTGTAAAGCTAGACACCATAGCAAGGCTATTGCTGGTGAGTTCACCACCCATTTTTAAAAGTTTCTTCATTTTCTCACCAGTGTCACCTGTTGTGTTCTCAAAAGCATCCAAACAAGTTTCTTGGAATGTTATTGCACCACCAATCCATGTCTTGAGATCAGCAACCGCACTACCCAACTCATTAAAATTGGATGTTTCAACTTTGTTGATAGAACTTTGGATATCTTCTACTGAAGTATCCAAGACTTCCTTGCATATGGCCATGGCCTGAGAAGTCATAGCATCCATAGAGTCCTTTTTTAGAAGAGAAGAGTTCTGAACAACTTCACCTATGTTGCTTAAGGTAGCTTGGAAGGCCACCTTTAACAAGTCTTTTGGATTACTAGTATTAGCTGATGCAAGACTTCTCTCACATGTCTCTTTGTAATTAGTCGGTTCACAAATGAATTTGATAGCTTTGTATGATGTCGATTCCGTATCATTTATTTCCTTTTCTTCAGATTTTGAATTTTTACTGGTGATACCATAACTCACACCACCCGCCACAATTACTAGGAGTACAACCGATATTCCAATGATTAAAATCTTTTTCTTCTTTCCATCTGAACCCATTTTTGGGAATAATGATATATAATAATGTTTACACTTTAATTAATATAATTTTGAATTATGATATATGAAATTTATAAAATGTTACAACATATTTATACGAGTGAGGTATGAGGTGTAAAACCGTTATCAAAATTACTACTTTCCTATTCATGGGGGAATGTAATTTGACTGCTAAAAATAGTCCAGTTGTATTTTTTATTTAGTATTTGTTATTTTTAAAATGAGTTTATTAACTATTCAAGAAGTTTTGAAAAAATTGAAGAGAAAATCTTTGAAATGCGTATTTGTTTTTTGTTACAAATTAAGTCATTGACCTATATTTTGTCTACCACCTGGAATTTTTTAATTACTATAATTTAGTTTATTATTGTTTCTTTATAATTTACATGGTATGCGAATCTTATCCTTTAGTTTATAATTTTTTCACAAACAATTCATTCGTCCAGTACTCCAATTTGTTTTTAAAATTATCGAAGACTAAATAACTTTAAGCTAAGAAAATTGTAGAGATTTATGCATTTTTTAACATAGATATATATAATTTGCCTAGTTAGTCTCATATGTAAATAAGGAAGTGAAAATAATCCTACTAAACAAAACGATATACCGCACCCGAAGAGAGGAACAATATACCGCGCCCATAGGGCGGTATACCATTGTGAGGCGTTAAGAACAAATATAAAATAATCCCTATGGATTATTACATAAAAAAACCCTAGTAACACCCTCCTCCAACTTCACTTAAACAAAAATTCCACTTTCAAACTCCATTAAAATACCATTGAAACTTTCGCATACCTTCAACACCTTAAAAACACCATCAAATTTTCCACCACGTCTGCCATAAACACATAAACTCCATCAATCCATTTCATAGCCCTACAAAACATCAAATATAATCAAGTCTTCAAGAATTCTTCCTTAGTTCTTCATAAAGCATCATACATACACCATAAAATATCCTCCTACACACAAAAACCCAAAGAAGCACCAACCATTCAAAGTTCAAGAGTCAAAACTCATACTAGGTGCATATTTGAGTTGTGGGTAAGTGGAGATGACAAGGCGAATAGATGCATTAGCGTACAAGATGGAGAAGCAAGACATGCATATGAAGAACAAAAAGTTACTCGGGGTAGTAAAATAAAAACCAATCTTCATCACTGTTGCATGTGAGAAGAATCAAAAACCCGAGGTAACTATATAACAAAAAGAGAGGTATAACATAAGAAACAAGAACCATTAGTCACTGAGCATTATTCATCCTCAACTTCGTAATAAGGGACAAAGAGTGGGTATTGATTCTGATGAAAAATGTTACCAAATTAGAGAATAAGCAATACTGCAGCATCAAGTGCCAACTAAGACAAGCGAGACAAATCGATAGAATTATAGAGAAGCTTGGGGAAGAGCAAATCCCCCTTCTTACTGCGAGTTGGAGAAGATGTTCATCAGCCAAATACCGTCTCCTAATCCCTCTCCTCAATTGCTTGTGTGCTAGTGTTATTAGTAAATTCTAATGCTTTATCGAGTCTTTTCGAGTAGAAGGGACATGACTTTGAATTTCGAGTGGTTACTCATTGTCCTCATTCCCATGTTTGTTTTAAATATATATAACAAACCATAAAATTTTAAAAATTAGTATAAGGGATAGGTGTAGAGTATAATGAATGCACTTATTAAGCATAATTTTAACAAGTCAATGATAGTAAATAGTGTGTCCTTGAACGATGTCACAACGTAAGTAAATTTTTTGCGTGAAAATATGTAATGAAGGATAGAAAAGATTAATATGCAATGCATAGAAGTTAATTTTGATCTTCGGAACGTGACTGAACTAGTGAATATCCCGCTTAGCTTATGAACTAAAAGTGAAAAATTAATGAAACCTAGTACTTAGGAAGATGATTAACACAATTATTTGTTGAGCCACTTGAATCCTTTAGCTTGATCACCCTTAAATTGAATAATTATCCTCCTTAGACCCTTTTTTATCTTTTACCCTTCTTTTGTCTCCATGTTATAAGCCATATCCCTTAATTTATAGGACTTTCCTATATGAGCTACACTCGTACAACCCTAAGACTAGTCATCTTTAGATCTTGAGTTTAGGGTGATGGGATATATCATGGGAACCCATCAAGTGGGCTTTCATATTTGTGCGTTATTGGGAAAAATTGTATTGTAACCCTTTGCTGGGGTCATTTAATAAAGGAGAGAAAATAAGTGGCATGGAATCTCACCTTAAAAAGAGTGTCATTTCCAACTTACAAAAAATTATAGAAAAGAAAAGAACTAGCAAAATGGATTAGTTTTATAAATCGTCATGAAAACTATGGGGTTAATTGGGGATGCTAAGTAAGAGCATACAAGAATGGGTTGAGTGAGAATATCTTTAAGTGTAAACTAAAGCTCTAAGGTGATTTATTGATTGGTAGTGAGGAGAGAGCCAGAAGCTCCCTTCATATTATCTAAATATACATATCCTACAGTCCCTAAGCTTACCATGTAAATGAAAATACCTTCCACATGGTAAGTAATAATTGATTAATTAGGAATAACTAGGTGGACCATTAGACGCTAGGTAGGACCTATGAACACCGTATAACCTCCATACCAACCTAAGTGAAAACCGCTCCTTCTTGCATTGCAAAGTTAATCTAATCTTGAATTTATTACATGTTTATTGCTTGTATATTATGTGTATTTGTGTATTAATTCTTAGACACCACTAAATGAGACTTGTTAGGATAGTTTCTTTAGGCGCATTCATTATCTTTCTATTTCTCCTTCTTCTTTGAGTATATGGACTAAGGACCCAATTTTTATTTTCTTTTATTTTGTCGGGACGACAAAATTTGAGTAGGGGGTCTTGATGTATCATCTTTTGGGATATATTAATCTACTCACGAGACATCTTTTTTAGGGTTTATTGGATCTAAGTGAGGGATTATTCCATAATATTCGATCAAATATATTTCCACTTATGTACAGTTCACCCAACACTGGTATGCACGGAAGCCTATTCAACTTTTATGCCAAAGCCTAAGTGAATTGTTGTAAATTAAAAATACTTTTAATTGTTTTCACTCTCTTGGAGAAGTACTTTAGGGTTTTGGTATTTGGGTCTTCGGAAAAAATTAAATAAAAATATTATTTTATTTGGAGGGATTAAAGAGGTGCTTTAATATGATGGTCAACCTCTACAATTCCAGGTGTTAAGACTCGAGCCACGTTGTTCAAAGTATCCAGATTCATTATGAACCACGAGCCAACAGAGATACATTTAATTGGACAAGGTGAACTACGAGGCCAAAAGACGTCCAAGTTCATTAGTCAGCCACAATATGTAACCACCAAGATTTAAATTCATTAATTGGAAATTTTTTTGTCTCTCATTAATGGACGGTATTTAGTTCTTTGTCTCCTTCTCACCCATATATAAAAAGTTTTTTAGCTCATTTGGAAAACACACCAACAAAATAATAAACACCAGAAAAAAGCTCTCCAGTTTCTTTCTCACTAAAAGTCATTTTCGAGTTGTAGACTAGAGTAGTAATTGTATTCGTTTGAACATACCTGTTATATCAGATGTATTTTTTTAATAAAGTAATCATAGCTATTACTCAGTATTCTGGTGCTTATATTTGTAAGTTTGTAATTCATATTTATTTATGTGAATTTTTTTTGTAAGTTTACTTTCGCAATGGATCATATAATTATTATTATTATTATTATCAATTTACGATCAGTGTTTGTTATTTTACCAACAATTTGAAAAACTTTATTATCAAGAAAACTGACCAAAAACGGTTTTCCAATTTTTTGATGTTGCTTAACTTTGGAACGCAAGATCACTTCCTAACCTTTTAAATTTAGAATCCGTAAATCATTCAAACTAATAAAGTTGGAAACAAAATCTTCTACACTGTCTTAGTGATCTTGATTCAGTTGTGTTCATCGAACGAGTCTTCTCATATTCGCAACGCAACCGCTATCGGAAAAAGAATTAGCACGACACTTCGTTTTCAAGGCCAAGTGATGTCTCCTCTTTTGTTCTATTTATATGCCTTTAGGAGACATCAAATTAGGTGATTACCTGGCTAATTCGATATACTTTTAGTAATAATATGCAATATTTCATTTTCTCTCCTTAGATTTTAGTATTTTTGATTTATTAAGCTTTTGCGCGTAACATGGTGTGTTTTAGTGAAAAGTTTGTAGGTTATAGAAGTCAAAGATCGTGTAAAGAAGTCAAAAATATCCCAAGGAGTTGACAAATTTGAGCTGAAAATCTGGAAGGCTGATGGAAAGTGCTGATTTCGAGCGACTTAAAGATGGATTTAGCCTCTGAGTTATGAAGAGGATCCGTGCCTTATCAATTTACAAATAATTAGCAAGTTGAATGAGTCAATTCAGAGTTATATTGAGAAAGTTACAGCCGTTTTCGTGAAGGGTGAACAATAGTTACGGGATTTTGGGCTTGAAGAGTGGACTTGGGCTCTTAATATTTGCTTATTCTTTTAATTAAAAGCCCTAGTTCGAATTTTGACCATATACGTTGGTTACCTATACGAAATCGGTTTAGAAGCAATGTATTGTCCTACAGTAAGAAAAGCATAGGGCCCCTCCTTGCAGATATTCAGACGCAACTTGATTGATTGCCTTTTGTGTTTTCCAGTAAACACAAGGACTTTAGTGGTAAGGTGAGAAAGAAATCTAGGCCTCGTGAGGTTAAATAGAAGAAAAAGAGTATTTTCAATAATTTACCATATTGGTCGAATAACTTGTAGAAACATAACTCTGATGTTATGCATTGTGATAAGAATACGTGTCATAGTTTACTTGGTACTATAGTTGGCCTATATTGGAAAGTGAACAAAGATATGTGAAATCCAGAAACGATTTGAAAGTTTTGAATATTATGATAGACTTGTGGTTATTCGAGGACCAAGGTAGATTGATGTTGCCTCGCGTAAAGTTTGGGATACCCCTAAACAAGCGATATTTCTTTCTTTATTGGTTGACACAACAATTAGTCTGCCGTGTAACGCAAGCGGGTTCACACTTTGGTTCACAGGATGGGTCATCGTCCATCCCTACAACTTCCAAATTATCCCGATAGGAGCAGATAGACTCTGTCACCAAAGATGCAAAAAAGGCGATGTGAAAGGGATCCTGGAGTTGGAAGACTGGTGTTGGCCCGGTATCAAATGAAAAGAGGAAAGCTCCCACCACCTCCCCATACCGTCTAACGTGCTACACAAATTTCAAGGCATGATGAAACACATCAACGAATATAAGGTGACCCATGGATTTCCACCATATGTAGTTGACACCGATCGATCGATGAGGTCAACGGCCGGCACATATCCAAATTTTAGCCTTGGTTATGTTAGTCGGTGTATGAATTGGTATATGATCATCAAACACCTAAAGGCCTGCCCACTTACAATCCCTCCCAGCGTCGCCCATCCGCTCCAGATCCTACTGCTTGAGGTCCTGATAATCCAAACCTCAAAACTATGACAATGAAAATGATATCTGGAATTGTACTTTTAATCGAGTTTCATTTTATTTTTTATTCGTACTTTAATTTGTATTTCTATTTAGACTTTTTCTTTTATTTTTATTCTGTACTTTTACTTTTATTCCTACTCGTTTTTTCTCTTAAAATAATTTTCCGCTCAATGTAGTCATTAGACAAATAAATTAAAAATAAAATTTACTGAAAATCCAAAAAAAAAAAAATTAAAAACATAAATATATTAGTTAATAAAAAAATTAAAAAAATAAAATAAAATCATTAGCGACGACATATTCGCTAATTAAGTGATGCACTAGTCACTAATTATGGCCACATTAGCGACAAAATTTGCATCACTCCTTAGAGGAAAAAATGTTGTCACAAATATTGACGTCAATAGCCATTAAATTGTCGTTCCTAATAAGGACAAGTTGTTGTCGCTAATGATGAACATGTGTCGTCACTAATAATAACTTGATAATTAGCGACCACTATTTTGGTTTTGTCCCTAATCAATTTCAACAACGAGGATAAATTAGGGGCGACTCTTTATCGACGAATTTTGTTGTACTAACAAAATCTCATATTTAGCAACGAATTTACCTATATTTAGCGATGACACGTGTCGCCTCTTTATATAATAAATGTCGCAGTGTAATAATTTATTTATCGACCATGCTCCTAGTCGGTAATTCATTTTGTCGCTATTGATGTTATTGTTGACAATTTTTCTTATCAATTGCAAAGACAAATGCCATTGCTGATGATCAAGGTGAAATACATGCAGTGAATTGGATACTTTACACATTTAGTACAGACCAAAACATTTTTCATCCCCAAACCCAACCCTTAGGTTGAATTTTCAGCAACCAGACCACCACCCACCACCACAAGAGCTTTGTCGCGTTATCACCAGAAGACCGACCTCAACGTACATGATTGGGGCCCATTAAATCATCAAAATATCATATAATTATGCAAAAAAAAGGTAAATCTAAATTGTATATTTTTCAATTGTATTTATTTTAATTATATGTATGTTTATACTTAGATTATAGATATATATTATGTATTAATATGGGTTACTTGAAGGTTATAATGCATGATTTTTATATTATGTAATAATTGCACGGTTCTTTTATTTTACAAATTTGACCCTTCATAGTAATAATTGTATGTATTATTTATATTTTACGCATTTATACATTACATGTTTGAATAAATTTAGCTAATGGATTCGCTAATCGAGAAGATTTGGATTAATTCAAAGGATATGGCTACTCGAGATTTACGAAAGGGGTGATGGATTTTATTATGCTTGCAACAAACACATGGAAAGTATGTGTTACATTTATTGTCTATGTAAACGTTGTATAAATAATAAAAGGTTTCATATTGATGAAGTTAGGGGGCATATTCTAAGGTTTGGTTTTTTCAACGTATGAGGTTCGGACAAAATACTGAGAAAAAAACAAAAAATTCTCGTGAATAAATTTATACCTATTGTATATGAAGAAATGATAAATGTAGTTGATGATTTGAGTGTCTCGATTAATGCTGGGAGTTACTCTGATAACACCAAGATGGGTGACAAGAATGTTCCAAGAAAAATTCATAGTTGTTTCAACGCTTTGTTTGAGGAAATGAAGAGTGAGTTGTACCGAGGGTCTGGGACACCGGGATCTTTAAATTTCATATCTATGTTGATGCACATCAAAGGGAATAAAATTTGATGAATAAATCTTGTACCGAACTCCTGCAATTCTTGTGTCGCAATATTCATACATGGCATAATTTTTAAATATTGTATGAAGAGTGTAACAGAAAGTTGAAAAGTTTGGGTATGGGAATCATTACGATAGACGTATGTTTGAATGATTGTTTATTGTATTATAAAGACAAAGAAAATCTTAAGCGCTTTCCCGTTTATGGTGAACATAGATGGGATTTGAAAAAGGGAAAAAAAGTGCCTCATAAGAAATTGCGATATTTTCCCATTGCTTTAAGGTCAAAACGTTTGTATACTTCGAGGTACAACGATAAAGACATAACTTGGCACTATACCTAAAAGTGTACCGACGATGATGTGTTACATCATCCAGTTGCTGGTATTAGTTGGAAAACATTTGACAAGCGGAACCATAATTTTGCACGTGAGCCGTGTAGTGTACACTTGGGTTTGGACATCGATGGGTTTTGTCATTTCTCTACACATAACAACTCTTATATCACGTGGAGGATCAATGCAACTTTCTACCATGGTTATGCATGAAAGAATCCATTTTCATACTTACTTTATTAATTTCGTGTCTGTGTAGTCTTGGTTAAGATATGGATGTCTTTCTTTATCATGTTATAGATGAGTTGAGCAAGGTGTGGAATACAATAATCCCTCTGTATAACCCACATACTAAATAAGAATTTGTCATGAAGGCTTGTGTTTTGTTTATGATTAATATATACATGACTAGGTCATACACTTTGGAATGGATGTGTTAAGGTTATTAAGTGTAACCCAAAAGCACGAATTATACGTCCTTGCGGGTGACTAAAGGTATAGTGTATTTTGATCATAGATGTTGGCTACTTATACGATATCGATTTATAAATAACGTATTGTCTTACAATAATTAGCGAGCATAGGGCCTCGCCTAAATAGTATCATCCCTCAAATATCCAGACCCAGGTTCATGGGTTTCCGTATATGTTGCCCAGTAAACACAGGGACTTTGGTGGCAAGGTGAGAAAGCAAACAGGGCCTCGAGAGTTTAAGTGGAAGAAAAGTAGTATCTTCTACAATTTTCCATATTGGTCAAATTTTTTGCTGAAACATAACAGTGATGTTATGAATTGCGAGAAGAATATGTGTGATATTTTACTTGGTAATGTAGTTTTCCTAGATGAGATGGTGAAAATGATAATCCGAAAGCAGAAAGGATTTAAAATATTTGGGTATTTGAAGAAACTTGTTGTTTGAGAGTCGAGGTAGACTGAAGCAGCTACACCCAAAGTCTATGATGCCCTCAAACAAGTGACATTCTTTTCTAGATTGGTTGAAGGTGTAAAATTTTCCCAATAATTTTGCATATTGTTCGAGAAATAGCGTTCTAATTGATACAGGAAAGGTCATCGACATGGAATCACACTACCGTCACATAATGATACATATTATTTTTGTCGTAAGTATCCCCTGACTAATCTTCGATTAAATCGGTGATCGATCCGGTAATAGGGTTGTGCAACATGTTCAAAATGGCTTGTAAAAACCTAAGTATGAATGGACTAGAAGTCGGAAAAGTAGAAGTGTCGATGCTTATGTGCAAGGTTAAAATGATACTTCTTTTAGTTTTTTTTTTGACATAATGATCCACCTAATCATGCACTTATACAAGAAATTCCAATTAGGTGGACCGGTTTGAATGCGTTAGATGTATCCCTTTGAAAGGTATTTGAAAAAGTTTCAAGAATATATTCGAAATTTGGCTAGGCCTGAAGGTCCAGTTGCTAAGGGATGTTTTGTGGATGAGTTATTGACATTTATATCATGTTATCTACAAGAAGAAAAAACTAACTCCAACAATCTTGATACATACCTTGAGGCGATCCTTGAACCAGAAAAACTATCAGTATTTAAGAGCCCATTTCAACCAATGGATAAGAAAGAGTTTTGCACGTCACCATATAAAGAAAATGAAAGAATTGATTGAAAAATTATTCACAATTGTGACATGATCCAACTTATATATGATATAAGTTATTTTATAGTTTACTTTAGTTACTTATTTCTTACTAACACTCTCGCTTATAGACAAAATGTGTCGTTTACATTGAACACAAGTTTTTGGTACGTATTCATATGGAAGATGTAGAAAAAACTCAACGGGAGTAGTTTTTTCGATGGTTTCTTGAGAAAATATACAATTTTTAGCTAGTGACTTCTTATATAATTTTTTTTCTAGTTTTAGCTAGTGACTCCTTATATTAAAAAATATTCCTAATAATACCTAGTATATTTGTAACCGGATATGCAACCTGTGAGCGATGATATTATACACGTACACATGTGTACTTGACCCAACTGGGTGAGTATTAATTTGATGAGTACCTCTGTTTCGGAGAATTTGTACATCTCTAAATAAAAATATTGATAATATTCAAAAAATACTTTATTATCAATTTTTATTTTTGCATCTTTTTGATGCACAAGCATTAAAAAAAACTAATTAATTTTCCTTTTTTTATAATTATCATTTAAGCATAAAATTATTTATTGTAATATTTATTTAACTAATTAATCAGGTTTATATTAGAAAAATTTACTGAAAAATTTAGAGATAATTTCTTTAAAAATATAAAGAAATAAATAATAGTGGATATTATTTTGAAATTGAAAAAAAAAGGATATTATTTTGAAAAAGTTGGGAAAATTAATTGGAAATAGTAAAACCTTACCACTCAACGATCCGCATAGGGTTGTAAACGAGTCGAGCCGAGCCGAATACTAAATGTACATGCTTGTTTGTTTAATCTCTCGAGACGTGCCGAGCGGAGCTCAAATTTAAACAAGCCAGGCCGAGCCGAGCTCAAATGTAAACGAGTCGAGCCCGAACTTCCAATGATCCAAATCAGAATGTTAGAACTTGTTTGTTTAACTTATAGAATAATCTTTTCTAGAGTTGATCACGAGTTGCTCATGAACAATTATGATTGAAATGAGACTTTTATGAAGGATTGGTATTTGATGGAGTGTATGGTATGAAAATATGAAATATAACATTAATGAAAAAAATAAATGTCTAAATAAATTAAAAATATCCAATTTGATGTTGAAGATTTAATAATATATTTATAAGTAGATAATATATTAATTTATAAATTCATAATTTTAAACGAGCTCACGAGCCGAGTTCGAGCAGGCTCGTTTACTTATCGAGCTTGAAATGGAGCTTGAACTTGATCTTGTTTATATTCGAGCCGATTTCGAACGAGCTTTTCTCCGAGCCGATCTCGAGCAGCTCGCGAGCGGTTTGGTTCATTTGCAGCCCTAGATCCGCATAACACAAAAAATAATTATTCTTACCTCATAAAAGGTGCAAAGATCTAGAATTTAGTAATCAGTACTTCTCTATGGAAAGAAGTAATCAAATTCAGAGTATTATAAAACCATTCACAATAAGTGATGATGTAGGAATTTGGGGAATCTCTACAGATGGTAAAGTAACATCTAAAGCTATGTACTATAACTTAAAAAAATACAAGAAGAAAAAGATAAGTTGAAAACCAAAGTATCTTCTTCTTGCTCACATGTCACCCCAAAAGCTATTTGGAAGGAGATTTGGAGCAAGAAAGTCCCTCCTAAGATAAAGAATTTCCTTTGGAAAGTTTGTAGAGGTATTTTACCTACTAAGGAACAAAAATATAAGAGAAAATGTGGGAAAAAAAATATTTGGAAAGTGTGTAACAGTGAAACAGAAAATATGGAACATTTATTCTTTGCTTGTCCTTTGGTTATAAGGGCCTTTTTGCTTATATCTCCAATGCAACTTTTATCTACACATCCTAATACTAATAATATTGGACAATTGTTACTACAGTTGGTAAAGCTTAAAGATAGTACTGATGTAGCTAATAGACGGCTTGGAGATTTAGTCCTCTTTATCCTATAGACAACATGGAAAGTTAGAAATAAATACTTGTATGAAGGAGTTATAACTGATCCAGTGCTTGCTTTATCACAGGCCTCAAAAGCCTATGATGAATATTATATATGTAATGAAATAACTTCTGAGGCTAATCATATTATTATCAAATTCAAAATCATGATCATAACATGAACAAGAAACAAAGTGATAATGTGAATAATGGTAAGACAGGGCATACTTCAAGGAATAACAATGAAGGTAGCACAAGACTAAGTGATAATAGTAATACTATACTTAATAGAAAAGAATGGCTTGAAAAAGTTACTGAAAATACACTTTTTGTTAATATAGATGCCTCCTTTAAGACAAATAAAAAAGTTTCATTTGCGATTGTAATTCGAAATAGACATGATAAACTAATCCATGGTTGTGCTTGGTCCTTTACTTGTAACAGTGCGATGAAGTTGAGCTCATTGGAGTTAGAAATTGTCTTATTTCAACAATCAATTTCCAATTTACTGATGTGAGTGTCCTCTGCGATAATAAAGTGGTTGTTGAAGTTTTGAAGTCGGTCAAATCTCCCCCTCTTGCACGTTTTAAGATTTTTTATCTTGATATTAAATCTTTATGTAATAATAGGAGTGTTAGTTTCTTTCATTTAAATAGGAAAGAATATAGAGTGGCGAATTGGGTTACGAAGCACAAACTATCGGGTATGTTGTTAAGTAATTAATTAGGTTGTTAAACCCCCTTCCCAATTAGCGTAGTTATTAGTTGCCTAGCCTATTCTTAGAGGAATAGGTGAATATATCACTACAAGAAATAGTAGCATTAGGGACGAAACTATTGTGGCAACAACTACAATGACCTCTAATGATATTTTTAAAAATCAAAATGGCCTCTAATTATATTTTTAGCGGCAAATATTGCCGCTAAAGATAAAGTTAATAGAGGCAAAAATAAACAATTTGCTATTAAAGGTATTTTTAGCGACGAACTTATAAGGGCGACAAATAACGACTATTAACGGCAAAATTAAGATTTTTAGTATTAAATTTTTTGCCGCTAAAATAGAATATCTTGTAGTGTATTGTTTTGTAATGAACTATTTTGTATTTTAATTTAATGCTTTTGACAAAAATATATTATTTATTAATGTTAACGGTAACTATGCATGCAAAAGAATGTGAATAAAGTTGGTAGAGTAGTGCATATATGCAGCAGGCTGTATTAACAGAGAAAAGACTTCTTTTGTCTTAAAAGATGTCTTTGATTCTGCTTTTTGTTACTCTTTAACACTGTAAATTCGATTCTTTTCCTACTAAGCCAAGAAAGCTATATATTATAGGCTTCTCATGAGCATAATCTTAGTTGGTTAAATTCTCACCAAAAGTCTCAATAGATTATATAGTGTGTTGCTAACGATCATTTAGCTTTAACGTATCACCATTTAGAAGTTAAGAATTTCACTCGTTGTTTAATTAAGCATATGGGACATCTTTATTGGACGAAATAAAGTTGCTTTCTTAATTATGAGAACGACGAAGTTTAAGATCAGATAAGATGGTGGACGAGAGCTATATTTTGCCTTTAGGTTGTAAAATAATTTTAAGATGATCTGTCACACGTGTTTCCACTTTAATGAGTACTACTACTAATTTTTATTCTCTGTTATCATTTTGTGATTAATGAGTATTATGCTTGTATTAATTTCTTGATTATGACACATTCAGAGAAATCAATGGAAAATACAACTTTCACTGTCATAGAGTATTTTTTTATTTTTCTCTGGTTGAATATATCTCACATTAATAAATTTGTATATAGCTCAACTGAAAGATTTACAAATAAGCCATATCAATTTGAGACTCCCTAAAAAAAACAGGGATAATATATTTATGTACAGTTTTAATTAATTTTTATATGTCTATTTTTTTTACAAGAATTAAAAAAAAAATCTTATCAATTAAGACATAGATGAAAGAAATTTAAAAATTTATAGAATTTACCTTAGTACTTTACAATATATGGTTTAAGCAATACTCCCTAAGACATCAACTTCAAGTTTATTGGAATCTCATACAAACAAAATTCTTCCATACTCAACTTTGTCAAACTTATCTATATAATTTCATTTTTGTAATATAGTTTTCATGAAATTATTTACGGCCTAATATTTTCATATCCAGAATACCCATAATATCAATATTCTTATTTCAAATAAGTTTAATTACCCCTACCTCTTATAGGGTGAAACGAACCTTTTGTATTCCAAGTTGTAATAATCATTAAATGTTCTTCAAGAGGTTAATTGCGCTCTCAACAATTGGACTTCTAACCCTCAAATAAATTTTATTTAATATTGTTTTTTTCTCACCTCACTAGAGTTTTTCGTATTTCATTAGCTTATTTCTTCTTAGTTCTTTTGCTGACCACCAATGCAAATGTATTTTCGGCCTCTACTTCCTAATTCAAACTCAAAGCATCATTATCCAAATAACCCAAATTACTCGAAATCCCCGACTAATTACTCGGAAAACCCGAATAACCCGAATCCTCAATCATGTGCTCTTTAGACGACCTTTTAACAAATCTTACATTAACCATTCAAACTCTAATAACCCCAATAAGCTCCCTAATGCTCTTTACATTTATGATAACTACAACTAATATACCTCTCACAGTCACATACTTACTATAGGAATCTCGGAAAAAATTTCCGCTTTAGTGCTACACTGTTCAGAAAGAGTTGTAGGTGCAAACTTAAAAAATTTAATAATTGTAGGGGAAATAAATCAAACAATATGCATGCAATACAAAATATGAAGGCTAGGCAATATTAGATAAACTATAAACATAAGTAAGATGCATGAATGTAAAGAGTTAAAAAAAGACAAAAAAAATTCATAGTAGTTTGGTTCCCTTACATCCATTACCAAAGGTATGCCCACCCTTAGTATTGTCAAGCTCATCCACTATAACACTTTCCATATCTTGAAGGGGATTCTATAATCCCTTACACCCTCTTCTAACAATTGCTTTGAAGAAACATTAGTGTTATCTCCTACACTAGGAAAATAACTAGACAATTTCTATTCTAGATCTCTCATTTCTCTACCATTAGGACACATATATCCTTTTCTAGAGACAAAGGAGAAAATAACTTCTTGTATTTTTGTATTAAAATCTAACATACTAGATCTATACTTCTAGATGAGTAGATATATGAAGTGTATGACCTAAAGAAGCAACCTTTTGATGAACAATGAAAGTTAGTTGATTAGTGAACTCTATCTCTCTATCTCTCTTGTGCTTAAAGAAACCATTTTTAAGCATGTTATGGGAGACGTTAAACTTTTCAAGAGCGAGAGGTCTTATATTTATAGGAAAAGATGGATCAAGAATATTCTAGTTTCTAATTTTGGATTTGAAGTTGTTGCTCGGGAGTCCTGTGAAATTTTGATCAGATACCCGTTGCTAGTATTATCCTCTCTAACGGGCAAATAACCACTATAAATAAATGACTCTATTTTGAAATATCGAGGGCTTGTTCCTTTTTTGTGTATCCAATATCGTCGATGCTAGACTCTTACATAATGTTTTCGTTGTAAGTCTGATTTAGGTTTCGTAGAGAATCTGAACCTAGTCATCTATCCTATCTTCATCTGATCTGTGCAACTTCACTCTCTAATAGATTTAGACATCCCACCATTTCTTCTACTCAGATTTCTAACCTCCATCTCTTTTCAGCTTCAATTCTCTAGTGGGTTTAGACATTCCAACTAGTCTTCATTTCCAGAGGTCAGATCTTCAGTTCTTCTCAACTTCTTTTTAAAACAACCGTTGTTGTTCCCCGTGGGGTAAAATAATAATCAACACTCCTAGAATACACCTCAGAGTGTGCGAGTCGTCACAAGAAATAAAAGTGTTAAGTGTATATATCGTTCACCATAAGGAATAAAGAGTTAAATTGCTATGTTAAAATTTGCTATTGGGTAATTGCTCACTTTAGTTCAAGTTAAATTTGACTTCCATAAATCGAAATAACTCGAAACACAAACCAAAGTTGTAGCCCTATTATTAGAGATTTAGAAAATACTATCATATAGTATTGGATGAGATATTGATCTTTCAAAGTGATAAGTTAGGACGATGTGAATTTTTTTTCATATTAGAGATCTAAAAAGATTATGTGATGTTTATAAATTGTTAATTTTGTATAATGTTTGGGTCATTGGGATACCACATTTTGTAAAGTAGGAAGGATCTAGACCCACGTCTGGTTAACACTTACAAACACTGAACTATCTGCATGGCTCATCTCGTGATCGTGAGCGTGGCTTGGTGTAGTGTGCTGCATTAGCCGGTCTTATTTAATTTATTTGGCATCTTAAAAAATTAATTATCAATTATGTTTTATTTAACTAATTATTTAATTTCTTAAAGTAACTTTTACAGAGATTATTACCCAAGGGGTCTTGAAGATACCACCTCAAGACCCAACAACACCGAGTGAATTAACTCTTCTTACTAAAGGCCACTATAAAAAATTAACACTATATGCCAAAAACCCAATTACTTTTTAACCCCTTTTTGTTTTTTATTTCCTATATGTATTAATATTTTTACAATTAATTCTAAACCTAAAAAAATCACTCACGCCTCTTTTAATCTCTCTCTCTCTCTCTCTCTCTCTCTCTCTCTCTCTCTCCAATCAATCAGCCTTTTCATCGACGGTTTTCACAGCCATCCGTCTTCTTCTTCTCCGGTGGTGCGATCGAGCTTGAAGATCCGTCATTAATCTTCCATGGTGTGAGATTCGAGGAGTTGGAGAACAGATCCGTCATGGCTCGAGTGTGAAGATCCGTCCAACAGAGCTGCCATTGCTGGAGCTTTACCTATGGTCTGAAGATTCGAGTCTAGCGCTCAAAACGGAGACGTTAAGATCCCGACGAAGCTTCGAAACTGGCTCGTTGGAGTGCTTGAGTTCGCGGAGCCCCCTTTTACTGTGAAGAGAACTTGTGTTCCAACCAGATCTTGCCGGAGAAGAAGGCAAATCTCGGTGGATCGATTTATTCAATGGGTAGCGATTTGAGTTTCATTTTTCAATTTTTTTGACTCTTTGAATTTTTGATATGATGCTTTCTTCTATTATTTCATTTTTTTCCTGTTAAATCTTGTATTGGATCGATCACAATTAATCCTTATACAAGCGGCTTTGGAATTTGATCTATTATGATAATGAGCTATCAATTCTTTTGTTTGTACATAATTAATAAAGTGTGGGGCTGGTGCTTAATGGTACGTGGTGGTGTATAGAGAAGAGCTTCACCTATGGGCTGGTGCTTGGTGGTACGTGGTGGTACAGAATTAATAAAGTGTGGAGCATTACACCGTTTGACAAAAAAAAGGGCAGCGTTTGACAAAAAAAGAAAAAGAAAAAAGCATTACAGCGCGTGGTGTATAGGGAAGAGGTTATGCTGTTGAACCATGTTAATGGTGTTTTGAGTGGGGTGAGAGTGCTTGCAATGTACTTGTACAAGATCATGTTTGATACTTATTGAATAGTATATTTATTTCTTAATGTAACACAAATAAGCTTTATTATTTTCTTTTTTAGTTTTATTTTTATTTTTCTTGTTCAGGCTTTATTACAGCTTTAGATCTTGTTCTTAATTAGATAATTGGTGTAATTAAGTTGGGGTATATTTATTGCTCTAATTTCTATTTAGCATTTTTATACCATAAACTCAACTGTTTTTTATTTAATACTCAATAAAAATCCTAAAAACTCAATTAATTTTCTCGATACTCAGCAAAGTTACTAAGCATGCTCAGCAAAGTTATTGAGCAAACGAATATGTTCAGTAAAGCGGCTCAACAAAAAAATTTGAATAATCAGCAATTTTTTTTGATACTCAGCACTTTTGCCGATACTCAGTACTTTTTCCATACTCAATACTTTATGCTCAGTACTTTTTCCATACTCAGTACTTTATGCTCAATACTTTATCCAGCGGTGGTCGAAGCTGGTTATTATTGATAGTTAATGAAGGAGGAGAGAGAAAAATTGATAAAGGAAGAGAGAGATTAATGGTATTGGAGGAGAGAGATTAATGGTAATGGAGGAGAGAAGAATCTATTTTTTTTTGTCTTATATACATTACAAGGGTAGTAATGATATTTGTCAATTTTGAGGCATCTAAGTAGGAGAGAGAAATCACTTGGTTCCTATATAGTACTATGATTCTCTTCAAGACCTTTTGAGTAATTGACCCATTTTTAAATCCTAACAGTTATTTTTTAATATTTTGCAAAACAACCAATTCAATGGTACCTTTTATGTTGCAAATCTGAACAAATACAACCTTACTTAGGGCTCGTTTGGAAGTTCTTATTTTAGATTAAAAAAACGCTTTTAGAATAAAATTCAAAATTTTAAAAAATTATTAAAATTAATTTTGAAATCTAAAATTATTTGAAGTGCTTTTTTTAAGAAGCACCTAATAGGTGCTTTTCATAAAAGTACTTTTCAAAGCCAAAAAAACTCTTAATATGCTAAAAGCATTTTTAAGTGTTTCTCCAAAAAAGCACTTCCAAACGGGCACTTTAGTTACTGCTAGGTTTGATTTTAACATGTGTGATAATACATATAAATACAAGGTCGTCAATTTTTATTTTTTCATCAAGTTTTCCAAAGTCAATTAATATAAGATATTAGTACATGATTTAAATATTTTAAAAATATCAAAGTCAATTCGAATTTTGACAAGATTGATTTTTGTTTCCGTAATTGATACATGTACACAATTTTTTTTTTTCCACAAAATATTTACCAATAACAGAATAATATCGATAACAACAATTAATATATTTGATGAAGGTCTCATTTTATGTGCCATCGTAAACTTAATTTTGGTTTCATTTTAGGTCGAGACCTTCACTTTAAACCCAATTTGCAATTTCAATGTCGAAAAATAGGAGTATTTCAGATGGACACATCTTAGTAACACCCTAAATCAAATAACCTTTATTAAAAATCAACATCGACCAGATATAATTAATCAATACAATTGATACATGTTCCCATAAATACATAATTAGGCACGAAACGACATGCCAGCCTCTAACACCAAAGATTAAATTGTAAAAGTCATAGAAAATTAATTGGGAAAATGTTAATAACTCAAGCATGAGTTCCTTGGTGGTTCAGCTTCTTTTCTTCTTTAATAGTGGCATTTCCAGAAATATAATAAGCAACTGAAAAAAATCCATGTATGAAGCACAATATCCCTCCTATCGACAAAAGACGATGGTGTGCTAAACCACAATCTTTTCTTGAGCTTGCGTTGGCCAATGTTCCACTTATTAGCATTGAGAATGCAATAACTAATATCACCCTGTATCAATCGATATAGGACTATATTAAATAATACTCAGACTTCTTAGATATATCTATCATATTATATATTTTATTTAAAAAAAAAATTTTGCTTGTTATATTAATTGATAAACAAACAAGTTAGGTAGTTGTACAATTTAATATTTTTTTTTAAGGAAATAGGTATAAATATAAATAAAAAAAATTACAGCCCCTAATTAAAAATTTAGCCTTTTTTAAATTAAAATTTATAAATTAATTTACTAAATATTAAATAATAGACCTCCCAACTCGAAAACTCATACCCTTAAATATTAAGCAAATTAAATTAGACAATCACATTATTTAAATATAATAAAATACTATTAATTTATTACTTTAAAATAATATAATAATTTTAGAGTAACACTTATTTACATATTTATTACTTTAAAAATTAATAAATAATATCTATAAATATTATTATAAATTCAAATAATTAAAAGTTGAAACAGTTTGTTACTCGAAGAAGAAGAATTTAATTTAAAAGATGGAATTAAAAAAAAAATGTTAATTTATGAATACACATATGACACATGTATAATATTATTTTATGTACTCCGTACATATATTTTGTTATATATTCTCTTTGACCACTTTTTATGTTTTCTTTGTGTATAATTTATGACCATTAATTATTCATCTGACTATAGAATTTTCCATTAAAAAATGATACTATCAACTTAGGATCGAAGTCATCGAACACAAATAGATTGCACACAAACATCTATAGTAAAATTCATAGCGCATGCACAAGACATACCATGACAAGACGAGAGAGCCAAATGCAAGCTGCTTATTAGCAGATGATTCATCAAGTTCTTCCTTGGATCGTATGCAAATGCATCGACCACTCAGCAAATTCGCAATAGCATGTGCTATGCATAGCAATGCAGTTGCAGCCAACCCAAGTTTGAAAGCCTTATAGCTTGGATCTCTGCACTCGAAAATCCATAGCCTTAAATGATCAACCTGTACAGGTAAATTAAATTAACACACAATTACGGCACTTTAAATTTCCTAATATTTATATTTTTTCGCCATGTTCATTTTATTTTTATCGAGTTAGACAAATAAGTTTGAATGGTCGGGGGATAAAAAAAAATTTAAAATTAAAACTATAAGGCCTAAACATTTGGCTAATAAGGTTAATGTTATTTATTTTTGAAAAAGGTACAAAAAATTAGATAATTTTATACCAATTTAGTAATTTATATTGAACTTACTTGTTTTATTTATTTTATAAAACTTAACATCAAACTTTACATAGAAACCAATTTGGATAAATAACATTTATAATAGTAGTATTAATAAACTAAACAATGATAGTATTTCAGAACCACCCATAAAAAATAGTTGAGAACATTGCCCTCGAATATTCAGATATTATCAAGCTCCTTCGGATTGAATTTATCTAGGTCCTCTATATTTGGCCGATGAAGTCTTTTCTCGGGGAATAATTGCGTACCTTGTTTTGGGCAATTTCTGCTTCAATTCCAAGTATGCCTGCTATAACGTCCAAAACCATGATCAAAAGACAAACCATCATGCTTGCATTTTTATCCATTTTTGCCGTGAAATCGATACCTGGAGTAACAGAAGACACGCATGTTATGTTATATAATGAATGAGCTTCAACCAAATAACTGAAAGAGAATAGGAATAAAGGGAAAGAGTAATGCAAACATGGGAAAGAATTACATTGATAGCTTAGCTAGCTGTACTAGTGGAGAAAGGTTTCCTTTGTCTTCAAAGATCAGATTTTCTCTTTATTCTGATTCTTCTTTTCCAATTCTTTTCTGAAAACTGGGATACCTTACCCTTTGAGCAAAGAAATTATGTAGGGTGAATTTTTTTTGTGGGCCAAAGAGGTTGTTGGAACTTCCACTATATGTACTAGAATTAGTTGTTCACTATAAACTCCTATTATTAAAAAAAAATCTATATATTTTGAAACAATTGCTCTATAGATCTTTGATTACTTCTGAACTCAGGCAGCCTAGCCCTTTCAGGTTTTACAATGTTTGGACTAAAGTCACTAAACGTCTTTCTTTTTCTTGATGTCGTGACAAGTAGTTGGACTTTGGAGTCTAAAGGTCCAAGGCACCCCTATGTTCCAAGTAGTTACTAATTTTAATAAGTTGAAGAAGGCGATTTTCAGAAAGATTTTTTTTTTCTCAAAATTTGAACTTAATTAGCTTTTGTTCAAAGCTTCCATTTGAAAGTAATAATATATAGCATCTAAATTCATACCACCAAATATATCATCCATGGCGTGACGTGATTTATGTGGAAATACACCGTTAATATATTTAACTTTATGATTTGATTGACGATTTACTTCCTCTCAAATCACGCCACATGATGGGTGATATGTTGAGTGATATGAATTTGGACGGTATATATCTGAAAGAAATAAATAAATTATTTTATTTATTAACCACCCATGATATGGTGTAGGTAGTGAAATTTATCCACGTATCTCTTAAAATTTGAAATGGGCGAAATAAAAAGATAACTTACGCTAATTTGATTTCATTCTTTTTTCTGACAATCTTCTTTCTTCTCTACACAACAAAATCACACAGATCAAAATCTTCCAGGCTCTTAGGTTGTGAAGACAAAATTTCTTCTTCACAATAAGAAGTTTCACAACTAGCAAACAATCTTTTCCTCTGCTTAAGAGGTAACAATCTAAACCTCTTGCTTATATATATATAATTCTGATCCAATTATATACTTACAATATCATTACTCCCCATCTAAAACTCCCGTTTACGAACAAAAACTAGAAATATATTCTTCTAATTGACTATGAGTGATTTGGTAAAAACTATGTCTAAATAAAGTTTCCCGCTACCAATTTATGGTTACTTAAGACTCTATCAATGCGACTCAACACATTATTATTATGATGAGTGAAGAATTGACCGCAAGAATCCAAGTTCTCTATTCCCAACAAATTCTAGCAATCTATAAACTTTATGAAGTCACTTACGGTTACTACCTAACTGTTTACTCACTCATTGAAATCAAGAATGATGTTGAAATCTCCCACGAGGAGCCATAACTCATCACATGTAGCGGTATAAGAAATGAGTTCACTCCACAAAGTTCTACGTTGTTTTTTATCATTAAGGCGATAAATAAATGAAATGCCAAGAGTAATAGAGGATAAATAAGAAAAATTGGCAATGGATTGCATGGTCAATAGTCGGTAGCCTTTTAGTCTCCGCTGTATTCGGATTCCATTTCTCATTATAATAATAATTATCCGCGAATTCGCAACCACATAACATACTTTCCATAAATTGTGTGGAAATATTCCTGTTATTTTTCATCTCCAAGATTCCTAGAACCTATGATGTGGATCTCGGTTCCACGTCTAGGCGGTCGACTGGGGCCTAGCGCCTAGGAGGGATTACGCGGGGCCTAGGCGGGATTACGCGGTTTTGAATTCTGCTATGTATTTTTATATATTTAGTAATACATGTGTAATAATTATAATAATTTTATTAATGTAAGTCATAAAATCCATCTAACACCAATATATTAAATATAAAAATAATAAAATTAGAGTTATAATATCATTTCAAAATTTTTTTAGGGTTAAAAAAATTGAAGGAGGGCCTATGCGGCTATTTTTTACCATTAACCGGTGCCTAGGCGGGCTAGGCGCCTCTTCCACGACGACTAAGGCGCTAGGCAAAAACACCTAGCATTTTTACTAGGCGTAAGCGGCTGAGGGGGGAGTTTACGACTAAGCGGCGCCTAGGCGCGCCTAGGCGGCGATATCTACAACATAGCCTAGAACACACATTTCCTTGCATCATATGAGGTCGACTACCACTCTCTGTATAAAGAGTGATAGTATCCAGGAAATATATGTTTCTTACACCTCCATTCATTGGATCTATATGATTTTGGTGCTTTTTTGTAAGAAATGGTTCTGTCTAGTCCAAATTAATGAATCGATCCACGGAAAAAAGAATTACATGGGTTTCAGGTCACAAGAAGCGATTTTGGAGTGCTCTCAAGAGCAAATTTTAGACTTTTCGCATGATAGTTTGTTAGTTTACCTTTACAAGGCATACTATATCTAGAACTAGGAGAGGCTGGAGTGTGATTTGTAAGTAATAGCTAAATATATCTAGGATTTGTTGACCTCAAGTTGTCGTGGACCTTGGAGCAAATTATTCCCCCAACCAATGATAAAACCACGTCATCAGGTTAATTGGAGTTTCTAAAGATTGAGAGAAATTGCAAAGCTTTCTTGAGAGTTGACCTCCAATATAATTTTTAGTCACAATTGTTGATGTATGCTTAGCTGTGGAGGCCATGCTTGAAAATTATGTGTATTAAAAGTATGACATGTTGACTGTTGGTAAAACTAACAAACATTGATCGTAAATTGGTAATCTAAAAAATTATATATTTATTTACAAAATAAACTTACAACAAGTTATACGTAAATAAAAAAATGTTACAACAAAATTCTTAAAACATATTCCAAAATCACCGAGTAATAGCGTGACTTCTGACATCACTTCGTTAAAAATGATTTCCCGGGTATGGCCTCAAATATATTCCTATTACTACTCTAATCTAAGCTCAAAATATATTGAGAGGAGGAGAGAGCTTTTCTATTCTGGATGTTGAAGAATTTTTTTTTGTGTTGAACAATAAAACTTCGACCTCTTTATTAGTATCCTGTGAGTTTCAAAAATTCACAATAAATGTCGTCATAATGAGTCCACCATATAGTAAAAAACCGTTTCTCTTTTCTTGAAAACTAGCATGAACCTGGACGTATTCTTTGACAAGGGGGAGAACGAATATGGTCAACCTTTGTAACTCCTGAGCCATAAGTACGGGAGTTACCGTTGGGAGCATTTATGTTAACATTTGTAACTTCTAAGCCATAAATGTTGAAGTTACCAAACGAAACTCCCATGACCGACAACTCTTCAGAGGGTACGAGACGAGTTAGTTCCGACTCGATAAATACCTATTCCCAAAATATGTTTTGTTTTTCCCAAGACTTCTCAAGACACCTACGACCACGTCGCGCCACCTCCCATTTACTGGGTAGAGATATTTGTTGGGTAGTAAAACGAAACTCATCCCCAAAGTAATATTCAAAGGGGTTTGAACCATGGTTGGCTGCATTTCACATAACCTATCTTCCCATCTAGTCTAGGGCCTTAATTTCTTAAGCCTTTGAAATGTATAGAAAGAGAACATATTATAAATCAATATTTTTCCAATCTCTATTTCACATGTTGGGACTTTTCAAGGGAAAAAATCTTAGTGTCATCTTTCTACAAGAGCATGAAAACTATTAAAAGTCTTTTTATTTCCAACATGACAGTGAGAACAGTAGAAGCTCTAAATATAGGAGCTTTGTTGAGGAACCAATACCTCGAAACTAAGGTTCCTTACCAAAGAGATAATATTGGGTACAATGAGGTACTTGAGGTAGTAGATACAAGCGATTCAAACTAAAAGAAGGCTAAAATGGTAAGGATTACGAGTTCCAACTTGCCAATTCTATTTAGTGGAATCGATATGAGCCACATACTAATAAATTGGTAAGTTTGAATCCAAAATATATTGGTGAATTAGTAGCCTTTGATCAATTGACTCAACTAGTCCTTAATTGAAATGCGTAAGAAAGTGAGATGATGACCATGCCAAATGGCATCAAGAATTCTGATTCACAAAAGCTAGATGATGTTGAAACAAGTCATGAATAGGATTTAGTGTGAGACAATCACCCGAGGGTGAGAGCTTGAAAATCCTTTGGCGGGATGTGAAAACGATGGAACAAGTGTATGGATACTAGTTCATAGTCTATACCACCGTAAAGTTCACCAGAATGGGAAAGATATATCAGATTATCAAAAGATGGAGCTGAAGTGAAATGTTCATATGCATTACAGTGGGTGGATTGTGTTCAAGTTAGAGAATGACAAGGATGGTAACCAAACATCACAGCTCAAAAAGGAATAAATGGACATGTTGAAGAATATGTACTACAAAAATAGAATAGTGATGAGGCTGGTAAACATTTAAGTACTAAGGCTTGCAATGGACACATGTTATTCGTGGAAACCCACAGACTGAACATCTGTCTCATTAAGCTATGTATTTAGATGTTCTTAAACAAAAATTGATGATCCCATGGCTAAGGGCTTGTTTGGAAGTGCTTATTTTAGAGTAAATAAAAATGCTTTTAAAATAAAAATTTGAAAATATAAAAAATTATTAAAAATAATTTTAAAATCTAGAATCACTTTAGGTGCTTTTTTTAAGAAGCACCAATTTGATGCTTCTCCTAAAAGTGCTTTTCAAGGCTCAAAACACTTTTGAAATGGTAGAAGCACTTTTAAGTGCTTTTCAAAAAAGCACTTCCAAACGGGTACTAAATCATATTCCGGGTAAAGATAGAAGTGTAGAGATCAAGGGTGGGAATATAAGGGGAGAAAGCTCAAAAATTAAAAGAGTATCATGTTGAGAACACCATTTTATAGAATAATGTGGAGGAATAAGGGAAGTAATACAAAACGGTATAGAAAGAAGGGTGTGAACCCCTAACCTTTCAATGGTTATCACAACATGAAAAAAAAGGACACTTTAGTTTTCATGTGGGTGGGGGTAGGGTAGGAGTATAAATTTATCAAGCAACAAGGGAGGTGTACTTTGATATTTCGACACTCCAACAAAACTTTAAATGAATTTTTTTTTCAAATACAAATAAATAATCACGAACAACCATTTTGAGATAGATTTAATAAAAATAGACAGGAAACCTAAAATATCAGTGAGATCATATGACTCAAGATTATGAGTTAATCGACTACACAACCTTATGTGTCAATAACATAACTCACATGATGTGTTACATCTGTTCAAGGAATGTAACAAGGTCAGTGAAGTATGGAACTTAGTATGAGGCGAGGCTCAGTATAGTGAGGAAGTAAGTAGCAGCAGGTTTTTGAATTATTCTAATACCTCAGGGACCTGGAGCGTAATTTCGGATCTTGGGCCTGTGTGGGAACTTGATAGAGCACCGTCAGCTTCTTCTGGGTTGGACATGAATAGGAATAGCTGTTCTAGAGGGCCACCTTCAACTGAAACGAATCAATATGTTGTTCATAGAGTTGCGCGTACAATGGCCTCTCTTCGGGGTGGAGCTGTAACTGGTGAACATGGCAGTGATTCCGCAGTGTTTGGAGTAGCTATAGAAACAGGTTTGACGAGAGCTTCAGCAGCAGATAACGTGTGAGACGTGTGAGCTATAACAGCAGGGACTTCGGGAGGCACAACAACAGAATTTTTAAGAGCTGCAGCAGCAGGCAGCTCGAGAGTAACAACAGCGGGTTCTTCGAGAGTCATATCAGCAGGTTTTTCGAGACAAGAGTTGGGATATCTTTGGTGGAATAATAATATTTCGAGCAAAAAATTTTATTCGGGTATTCTTTGGAGTTTATTTTTCGAAACGCTAACGGATTTAATCTGGAAAGAACGAAATGACATTGTCTTCAATGGTGGGGAGTTCCCCGCTGCGATAGTATTGGTTCAGAAAGCAAAGTTTGTAGCGGCTAATTATTCAAGAGTCTGGGGCAATCTACCTGGTAGAGTATCACCGGGTTCACAACGAATTCACTTCCGTTGGTGGACAAAGCCTAACAATGGCTATAAGTTGAACATAGATGGGAGCTTTAATAAATGGCGCAAGAGCGGCAGTGGTGGTGGTGTAATTCGAGACAGAGAGGGCAACTGGATATGTGGCTTTTCGATGAAAATTTATTATGAAATACCCACTTTAATTGAGATTATTGCACTAAGTCAAGGACTCCGTATGGAATAAGATTTGGGATTGAGAGACGTAGCAATAGAGATAGACTCTTGGGAAGCGTTGGAGCTAATCCGTTCGGAGGGATATAGAAGGTGCCCGACGGCACCATGGATTCATAGCATTCAACAATCTTTGCGCACTAACACGACATTTAGCATCCGAGGTATCTATCGAGAAAGTAATGCATGTGCTGATTACTTAGCTAAATTAGGAGTAGCACAAATGGAGCGGTTCCACAAATACAATGATCCTCCTAGATGAATCTGGAACATTATCACACGAGACAGAATGGGTTGGAAAATGCCCCGATTGATACATAGTCCTGGTTTAATCCCTGATTACTAGACTAGTTGTTCTTATTTGGTTGTGTCCCACGATCCATTTTGGATCTCTATTGTAACAAAAAAAAACATAACTCACATGATCATTAAGAGTCAATAAATATTCTATGTATTGAGTAATGATATATACCACCTTATATATTACTCATAATTTGATAGGTTTTGATTATAAATAATTTTGTCGATCTATTTATTTTTTCAATTTAACTTTAATTTAATTCTAATAAATATTTCTTAGATCATGATTTATATATAAAGTTATGTGATTTTGAAATATATATATATCTTTTTTTTTAGATATTTGGGTGGTCTGTGCCGTATAGATTATTACTCTTATTTATTTTATGTGTGTCATTGATATTAAGTATATCTTAATTGAGAAATGAAAACTCAATATCAACTTATATAATTTTCTAAAATGATTGCATAATTCATAATTCACATCTTTTTATGTTTATTCACTATATTATAGAATAATGCGTCATTTTCATAACTAATCATAATGTTAATTTATTTTCGAATAAAACTTATATTACATCTCAATTTTATATTTCTGTAGATTTTTTTAAAATTCATTGCATTATGTATTTTTATAAACGGAGATAGTAAAAATTATTCAATAATATTTTGAAAAGTATTCAATTTTTATCAAACATAATAATAAAAATGATATATATATATATATATCTATAAAATACATTTTATGTTTTTTGGTATATTTTTGTATATTTTAAAATTTTTCCTAAAAATTCATGCATCATGAATTAACAATGATCTTGATCAACTTATAATTTTATTGGATTCATTCATAGGTGCAATGCAAAGGCTTCTTTGATCCATCGATCACTTCCCTCGTAAAATCGTCTACGCCTAAATCTCTTAGCAATTTGAGGAGTAATCGTGTGGATACCCTTCCATCTCACCCTTTGAGAAATCCCTGCACCTTGACCCATGTTTTGGTACTCTACGTAGTACAATGTATCAAGAGCAAAGTTTCCCATCCATGGAGACCAACCTTCGGGAGCAATAAATCTATCAATGAATGAGTTCATTATTATTGTCCTCGAGTACTCCTTCCATGGACGTCCAAGGTAGGCCTTAACCGTGGTTCCCGCAGCAAGGAAGTCTGGTGTAGCAAGAATTTTACAGTATTGTAAAATTAATGCACCAGGGCCATTTCTATCTTTTCTACCTTGAGCTGTGACCATGCAATCTTGGTTAGGGAGTGGTTTCCTGACAATGAATTTACAGTTTTGGAAGATTGCTTGTGCATCACCAAAGACAAAGTCAATTGTCCCAGTGATGGTGCAGTCTTTATAGAATTGACGTTTGTTGTGGGCATATAGTGTGTCTTGGTAACCATCCATGTTGCAGTTAAAGAAGACGGAAAAATCACCCGTAACTCGAAGTGCCACAGCTTGGTGCTTAATTGCTCCAGCAGAGTTCTCAAATCCTATGTCCTTCGCAATAAAGTTGTCGCCATCGATGACTGTATTAACGATAAGTATCAGTCCAAAATATTCAAATGATAATTAAAATAAAATAAACTTGTCAAAGTTGAGGTTTGAGGATAAATACTTACTAACGGTGGCAGTTTGAAAAGTATTAACACCATCAACATAGTTCTTGTGTCCAGTGATCGTTGTCTTTGTTGGTCCTTCACCGATAAGCACAACCCTTGTGGCACTTTTTAATATATGTACATGCTCATCATATATGCCGGCCTTGATAAAGATAATGAAAGGATTGTTGTTGTTCTTTGGAATGGTTTGGAGGGCCTCATTGATGGTCTTGAATTGTCCAGTTCCATCCTTAGCAACAATAACATTAGGTGTGGGATGGGCTCTACTTGCAAGGAGCCGACGAACTGTACCATCAACATATGAAGGAAAACCAACATCGTCGACATCTGTTTCGTCATCTTTGACTTGAAAACTTGTAGGTACGGGAATATGTAATTTCTCAAGGATATGTGTAAAGCTAGACACCATAGCAAGGCTATTGCTGGTGAGTTCACCACCCATTTTTAAAAGTTTCTTCATTTTCTCACCAGTGTCACCTGTTGTGTTCTCAAAAGCATCCAAACAAGTTTCTTGGAATGTTATTGCACCACCAATCCATGTCTTGAGATCAGCAACCGCACTACCCAACTCATTAAAATTGGATGTTTCAACTTTGTTGATAGAACTTTGGATATCTTCTACTGAAGTATCCAAGACTTCCTTGCATATGGCCATGGCCTGAGAAGTCATAGCATCCATAGAGTCCTTTTTTAGAAGAGAAGAGTTCTGAACAACTTCACCTATGTTGCTTAAGGTAGCTTGGAAGGCCACCTTTAACAAGTCTTTTGGATTACTAGTATTAGCTGATGCAAGACTTCTCTCACATGTCTCTTTGTAATTAGTCGGTTCACAAATGAATTTGATAGCTTTGTATGATGTCGATTCCGTATCATTTATTTCCTTTTCTTCAGATTTTGAATTTTTACTGGTGATACCATAACTCACACCACCCGCCACAATTACTAGGAGTACAACCGATATTCCAATGATTAAAATCTTTTTCTTCTTTCCATCTGAACCCATTTTTGGGAATAATGATATATAATAATGTTTACACTTTAATTAATATAATTTTGAATTATGATATATGAAATTTATAAAATGTTACAACATATTTATACGAGTGAGGTATGAGGTGTAAAACCGTTATCAAAATTACTACTTTCCTATTCATGGGGGAATGTAATTTGACTGCTAAAAATAGTCCAGTTGTATTTTTTATTTAGTATTTGTTATTTTTAAAATGAGTTTATTAACTATTCAAGAAGTTTTGAAAAAATTGAAGAGAAAATCTTTGAAATGCGTATTTGTTTTTTGTTACAAATTAAGTCATTGACCTATATTTTGTCTACCACCTGGAATTTTTTAATTACTATAATTTAGTTTATTATTGTTTCTTTATAATTTACATGGTATGCGAATCTTATCCTTTAGTTTATAATTTTTTCACAAACAATTCATTCGTCCAGTACTCCAATTTGTTTTTAAAATTATCGAAGACTAAATAACTTTAAGCTAAGAAAATTGTAGAGATTTATGCATTTTTTAACATAGATATATATAATTTGCCTAGTTAGTCTCATATGTAAATAAGGAAGTGAAAATAATCCTACTAAACAAAACGATATACCGCACCCGAAGAGAGGAACAATATACCGCGCCCATAGGGCGGTATACCATTGTGAGGCGTTAAGAACAAATATAAAATAATCCCTATGGATTATTACATAAAAAAACCCTAGTAACACCCTCCTCCAACTTCACTTAAACAAAAATTCCACTTTCAAACTCCATTAAAATACCATTGAAACTTTCGCATACCTTCAACACCTTAAAAACACCATCAAATTTTCCACCACGTCTGCCATAAACACATAAACTCCATCAATCCATTTCATAGCCCTACAAAACATCAAATATAATCAAGTCTTCAAGAATTCTTCCTTAGTTCTTCATAAAGCATCATACATACACCATAAAATATCCTCCTACACACAAAAACCCAAAGAAGCACCAACCATTCAAAGTTCAAGAGTCAAAACTCATACTAGGTGCATATTTGAGTTGTGGGTAAGTGGAGATGACAAGGCGAATAGATGCATTAGCGTACAAGATGGAGAAGCAAGACATGCATATGAAGAACAAAAAGTTACTCGGGGTAGTAAAATAAAAACCAATCTTCATCACTGTTGCATGTGAGAAGAATCAAAAACCCGAGGTAACTATATAACAAAAAGAGAGGTATAACATAAGAAACAAGAACCATTAGTCACTGAGCATTATTCATCCTCAACTTCGTAATAAGGGACAAAGAGTGGGTATTGATTCTGATGAAAAATGTTACCAAATTAGAGAATAAGCAATACTGCAGCATCAAGTGCCAACTAAGACAAGCGAGACAAATCGATAGAATTATAGAGAAGCTTGGGGAAGAGCAAATCCCCCTTCTTACTGCGAGTTGGAGAAGATGTTCATCAGCCAAATACCGTCTCCTAATCCCTCTCCTCAATTGCTTGTGTGCTAGTGTTATTAGTAAATTCTAATGCTTTATCGAGTCTTTTCGAGTAGAAGGGACATGACTTTGAATTTCGAGTGGTTACTCATTGTCCTCATTCCCATGTTTGTTTTAAATATATATAACAAACCATAAAATTTTAAAAATTAGTATAAGGGATAGGTGTAGAGTATAATGAATGCACTTATTAAGCATAATTTTAACAAGTCAATGATAGTAAATAGTGTGTCCTTGAACGATGTCACAACGTAAGTAAATTTTTTGCGTGAAAATATGTAATGAAGGATAGAAAAGATTAATATGCAATGCATAGAAGTTAATTTTGATCTTCGGAACGTGACTGAACTAGTGAATATCCCGCTTAGCTTATGAACTAAAAGTGAAAAATTAATGAAACCTAGTACTTAGGAAGATGATTAACACAATTATTTGTTGAGCCACTTGAATCCTTTAGCTTGATCACCCTTAAATTGAATAATTATCCTCCTTAGACCCTTTTTTATCTTTTACCCTTCTTTTGTCTCCATGTTATAAGCCATATCCCTTAATTTATAGGACTTTCCTATATGAGCTACACTCGTACAACCCTAAGACTAGTCATCTTTAGATCTTGAGTTTAGGGTGATGGGATATATCATGGGAACCCATCAAGTGGGCTTTCATATTTGTGCGTTATTGGGAAAAATTGTATTGTAACCCTTTGCTGGGGTCATTTAATAAAGGAGAGAAAATAAGTGGCATGGAATCTCACCTTAAAAAGAGTGTCATTTCCAACTTACAAAAAATTATAGAAAAGAAAAGAACTAGCAAAATGGATTAGTTTTATAAATCGTCATGAAAACTATGGGGTTAATTGGGGATGCTAAGTAAGAGCATACAAGAATGGGTTGAGTGAGAATATCTTTAAGTGTAAACTAAAGCTCTAAGGTGATTTATTGATTGGTAGTGAGGAGAGAGCCAGAAGCTCCCTTCATATTATCTAAATATACATATCCTACAGTCCCTAAGCTTACCATGTAAATGAAAATACCTTCCACATGGTAAGTAATAATTGATTAATTAGGAATAACTAGGTGGACCATTAGACGCTAGGTAGGACCTATGAACACCGTATAACCTCCATACCAACCTAAGTGAAAACCGCTCCTTCTTGCATTGCAAAGTTAATCTAATCTTGAATTTATTACATGTTTATTGCTTGTATATTATGTGTATTTGTGTATTAATTCTTAGACACCACTAAATGAGACTTGTTAGGATAGTTTCTTTAGGCGCATTCATTATCTTTCTATTTCTCCTTCTTCTTTGAGTATATGGACTAAGGACCCAATTTTTATTTTCTTTTATTTTGTCGGGACGACAAAATTTGAGTAGGGGGTCTTGATGTATCATCTTTTGGGATATATTAATCTACTCACGAGACATCTTTTTTAGGGTTTATTGGATCTAAGTGAGGGATTATTCCATAATATTCGATCAAATATATTTCCACTTATGTACAGTTCACCCAACACTGGTATGCACGGAAGCCTATTCAACTTTTATGCCAAAGCCTAAGTGAATTGTTGTAAATTAAAAATACTTTTAATTGTTTTCACTCTCTTGGAGAAGTACTTTAGGGTTTTGGTATTTGGGTCTTCGGAAAAAATTAAATAAAAATATTATTTTATTTGGAGGGATTAAAGAGGTGCTTTAATATGATGGTCAACCTCTACAATTCCAGGTGTTAAGACTCGAGCCACGTTGTTCAAAGTATCCAGATTCATTATGAACCACGAGCCAACAGAGATACATTTAATTGGACAAGGTGAACTACGAGGCCAAAAGACGTCCAAGTTCATTAGTCAGCCACAATATGTAACCACCAAGATTTAAATTCATTAATTGGAAATTTTTTTGTCTCTCATTAATGGACGGTATTTAGTTCTTTGTCTCCTTCTCACCCATATATAAAAAGTTTTTTAGCTCATTTGGAAAACACACCAACAAAATAATAAACACCAGAAAAAAGCTCTCCAGTTTCTTTCTCACTAAAAGTCATTTTCGAGTTGTAGACTAGAGTAGTAATTGTATTCGTTTGAACATACCTGTTATATCAGATGTATTTTTTTAATAAAGTAATCATAGCTATTACTCAGTATTCTGGTGCTTATATTTGTAAGTTTGTAATTCATATTTATTTATGTGAAATTTTTTTGTAAGTTTACTTTCGCAATGGATCATATAATTATTATTATTATTATTATCAATTTACGATCAGTGTTTGTTATTTTACCAACAATTTGAAAAACTTTATTATCAAGAAAACTGACCAAAAACGGTTTTCCAATTTTTTGATGTTGCTTAACTTTGGAACGCAAGATCACTTCCTAACCTTTTAAATTTAGAATCCGTAAATCATTCAAACTAATAAAGTTGGAAACAAAATCTTCTACACTGTCTTAGTGATCTTGATTCAGTTGTGTTCATCGAACGAGTCTTCTCATATTCGCAACGCAACCGCTATCGGAAAAAGAATTAGCACGACACTTCGTTTTCAAGGCCAAGTGATGTCTCCTCTTTTTTTCTATTTATATGCCTTTAGGAGACATCAAATTAGGTGATTACCTGGCTAATTCGATATACTTTTAGTAATAATATGCAATATTTCATTTTCTCTCCTTAGATTTTAGTATTTTTGATTTATTAAGCTTTTGCGCGTAACATGGTGTGTTTTAGTGAAAAGTTTGTAGGTTATAGAAGTCAAAGATCGTGTAAAGAAGTCAAAAATATCCCAAGGAGTTGACAAATTTGAGCTGAAAATCTGGAAGGCTGATGGAAAGTGCTGATTTCGAGCGACTTAAAGATGGATTTAGCCTCTGAGTTATGAAGAGGATCCGTGCCTTATCAATTTACAAATAATTAGCAAGTTGAATGAGTCAATTCAGAGTTATATTGAGAAAGTTACAGCCGTTTTCGTGAAGGGTGAACAATAGTTACGGGATTTTGGGCTTGAAGAGTGGACTTGGGCTCTTAATATTTGCTTATTCTTTTAATTAAAAGCCCTAGTTCGAATTTCCCACTATAAAAGGGCTTTTAGACTTCTATTTTCACACACAATTCATTATTCACAAAGTAAAAACATCAGAGAAGGAAGCAGAAGCAAGGAAGAGAAGAAGCCAAGAGTTGGAGAAATTTAACGTCTCCAATTTGCAGCCGAATCAACTCCTCAATTAGGTTTCTTTATCTTTTATTCGGTAAAACAATTATAAATTCCTTTAATTTTAATTTCTTAGTTTTTACAATTATGAGCTAAATTCATACAATACGTGCATTAATGGGTTAAGCCTTAATCTATTTCATTCTATGTTTTTGGTTTTGGGATTATTATAATTGAAATCGAATTGGGTAATTAATATTTTTCATTAATTTGCATTTATCAACTATTCTTGAAGTAGCTAATCTGTAATTGGACTTAGTAACTATGCTATTCCATTTAGTGGCGAATGGATCACCTTGACGGGGGGTCTAGGTACGGAAATAATTAATGAATGTAGGATAGAAATTATTTGACCATGATAGGCTTAATTAATCCTATGGCCAATTGGGTAATTAGAACTTAGTGATTCGAAGGTGGACTATATTCACCCTGACGGGGGTTGTAGCACCTAAGAATAGCTCCTTAGTCCACCCTAACGGGGGTAAGGAGAATATCGAATCCCGACCACTATTATTTACCAATTCGTCCCTTAAACAATACATGGAATGAATAGATTTAGGTGAAATCCTAGTGTTACTCAAGTACTACCTTTCATACCTTGCGTCTGGCTATTTTATCTTCTTGCGTCTAACTTAATATTTACATTTCTTTAGTCTTTTAACTGACTGTCTTAGTTATAGAAAAACAAAACAAACATTCTTAAAACTGCTTATTTGCTTTTACGTGCAATTATTCACTATTTGATAAGCATTAGAGTCAACCAATCCGTCCTTGAGAACAAATCTGTTTATCACATATATTACTTGGGACAACTGTACACTTGCAGTTGTGGTTCTCTTTTCCTTATTGCATTATTTTTAGAACACACAAGGGTCAACCACCAAGTTAAAGAATAGTATTTAGATAGCTAGAGGATAGCTCCTGAAAAACATGATAAACCTGTTTTTCATATCGGTCACTAAAAGAGTCCTCAGTTACAAAGACTAATATAGTTAAAGACAGATTCAAAGGCCGTGTTATTAGTTGTGGATGAAGAAGAACCTAATGTCAACTTTTGTGACCAAAGAAAGTATCAAGCTCCAAGACCCAATAGTGACCAGACTAAGACTGACGAGGTGAACTCCGATATGATGGTTGAGGAGGATCAAATAAGATAATAGATTCTAAGAATAGAACATCAAGACACACACACGGTCAAGATGTTCGAGGAAGTGGTTGATGGAGAATGTGTTTAACTAGGAAACTCAATCATTGTCGTCATCCTTCCAAAGATTACAGGCTCTTCTACAACTTACCTCAGGAATAACTTAGAGTTAATTAGTGTTATTTTTGTTCCCTCGCTAGTCTCAGCATAGTGGTCGTTAAAAAGTCTCCATGGGTGTGATCCCCCATACTTTCCATGATTATCACAACATGGAAAAAAGAAGACCATTTTTGTTTTCATGTGGGTGGGGTAGGGGGTATAAATTGGTCAAGCAACTAGCGAGGTGTATTTTGGTATTTTGGCACTCAAACAAAATATTCAAATGAAGATTTTATTTTTTTCAAATATAAATAAATAATTACAAATGACCATTTGGAGAAAGATTTGATAAAAATAGACAAAAAATCTAAAATATCAGTGAGATCATACAAGTCAAGGTAATGAAATTATGAGTAAATCAACTACATAACCTTATGTGTCAATAACATAAATCACATGATCATGAAGAGTTAGTAAAAATTTATTTATTGAGTAATGATATATACCACCTAATATATCCTTCATATTTGTTAGGATTTGATTGGAGGTAAATTTGTTGAAGCCTAATTTACCTCAAGTCAAATTTTACCAAATCATGAATATTATATTAAGTGATATTATTTCAAATACTACATATATATTATTACTCTTATTTATTGTATCTGTGTCGGTTATAATAAGTTATATCTTAATCGAGCAATAAAAACTCAACATAAAAGTCACATTTTTGAAATGTGATTTCACAGTTATTTTTTGGACGCGGAAGAAATTTCAGAAAATTACACAGAGAATTAACCTATATCAAGTATAGAGAACCGATCTATCAAAGTTGTCGCTGATTCGTATTCCCTTCGTTGCCCTATATCTGGCATCTTTAGCTAAACTGTCTGCTCGACCACTAAATCTTCACAGTTTACATTTTACATATTTTTATCATTTAGAGATTTATTCACAATATTATATTGAGTCATTTCCATAACTTTTTTTGGACAAAGTGACAATATTACAAAACCGTAAACCAATAAAAACACATTTAACCAATTCCAAGGCGTGGAAAGTTTGGAAGAAGTTGATGAATCTCCTTCCCAAGAAATGTCCTCTGTTTAGTTTTACCCGTAATGCAGAACGAAATTCCATTGAATAAATTATACATTAAATATCTATTTCATATATTTATTCTTAATTAGCATTGTATTGTGAAATTTTATAAATAGAGATAATATAAATTGTTCATTAATACTTTTAAAATCAAATAACTATTTAATTTTAATCAAACATAATAATAAAAAATGACATATATATTAGATCTCATATTTTATTCTTTTTTACGTACAATTTTATTATTTTTTTTTTTTCTAAAAAAAGCATACATCATGAAATAAGAATGATATTTGTCAACTTATAATTTTATTGGATTCATTCATAGGCGTAATGCAACGGCATCTTTGATCCATTGATCACTTCCCTCATAAAATCGTCTACGCCTAAATCTCTTAGCAATTTGAGGAGTAATATTGTGGATACCTTTCCATCTCACCCTCTGAGAAATCCCTGCACCTTGACCCATGTTTTGGTACTCTACGTAGTACAATGTATCAAGAGCAAAGTTTCCCATCCATGGAGACCAACCTTCGGGAGCAATAAATCCATCAATGAGAGAGTTCATTATTATTGTCCTCGAGTACTCCTTCCATGGACGTCCAAGGTAGGCCTTAACCGTGGTTCCCGCAGCAAGGAATTCTGGTGTAGCAAGAATTTTACTGTATTGTAAGATTAATGCACCAGGGCCATTTCTATCTTTTCTACCTTGAGCTGTGACCATGCAATCCTGGTTAGGGAGTGGCTTCCTGACAATGAATTTACAATTTTGGAAGATTGCTTGTGCATCACCAAAGACAAAGTCAATTGTCCCAGTGATGGTGCAGTCTTTATAGAATTGACGTTTGTTGTGGGCATATAGTGTGTCTTGGTAACCATCCATATTGCAATTGAATAAGACGGAAAAATCACCCGTAACTCGAAGTGCCACGGCTTGGTGCTTAATTGCTCCAGCAGAGTTCTCAAATCCTATGTCCTTCGCAATAAAGTTGTCTCCGTCAATGACTGTATTAATTAATGATAAGTATCAGTCTAAAATATTAAAATCAAATTTAAACAAAATAAACTTGTCAAAGTTGAGGTTTGAGGATAAATACTTACTAACAGTGGCAGTTTGAAAAGTATTAACGCCATCAACATAGTTCTTATGTCCAGTGATCCTGGTTATTGTTGGTCCTTCACCGATAAGCACAACCTTTGTGGCACTTTTTAAGATATGTACATGCTCATCGTATATGCCAGCCTTGATGAAGATGATGAAAGGATTGTTGTTGTTATTTGGAATCGTTTGGAGGGCCTCATTTATGGTCTTAAATTGTCCCGTACCATCCTTAGCAACAATAACGTTAGGTGTGGGATGGGATCTACTTGCAAGGAGTCGACGAGCTATAACATCAACATATGAAGGAAAACCAACATCATCCACTTCTGTTTCATCGTCTTGGACTTGAAAACTTATAGGAACGGGAATATGTAATTGCTCGAGAATCTGTGTAAAGCTAGACACCATGGCAAGGCTATTGCTGGTGAGTTCACCACCCATTTTTAAAAGCTTCTTCATTTTCTCACCAGTGTCACCTGTTGTGTTCTCAAAAGCATCCAAACAAGTTTCTTGGAATGTTATTGCACCACCAATCCATGTCTTAAGATCAGCAATCGCGCTACCCAACTCGTTAAAATTTGATGTTTCAACTTTATTAATAGAACTCTGGATATCTTCTACTGAAGTGTCCAAGACTTCCTTGCAAATGTCCATGGCTTGAGAAGTCATGGGATCCATTGAAGACTTTTTTAGAAGAGAAGAATTCTGAACAACTTCACCAATGTTGGTTAACGTAGCTTGGAAGGCCACCTTTAACAAGTCTTTTGGATTACTAGTATTAGCTGATCCAAAACTTCTCTCACATGTCTCCTTGTAATTAGTCGGTTCACAAATGACTTTGATAGCTTTGTATGATGTCGATGTCGAATCAATATTTCCTTTTTCTTCAGATTTTGAATTTTTATGGGTGACACCATAACTCACACCACCCGCCACAATTACTAGGATTACAACAGATAATACAATGATTAAAATCTTTTTCTTCTTTCCATCTGAACCCATTTTTTTAGGATAATATTTTTTTATATTTGTTTACACTTTAATATAGATAATTTTGAATTATGATATATGAAATTTATAAAATTTTACTAATATTTATACAGATGACGTATGAGGTATAAGACCGTTAATAAAATTACTATTTTCCTATTCATGGGGAATTCAACTTGATTGGTCAAATTAATTCGGTAAATTTTGTTATTTGGTATTTGTTACTTTCAAAATTAGTTAATTAATTAATTCAAGAAGCTTTTAAAAAATTGAATAAAAAAACTTTGAAATGTGTTTTTATTTTTCGTTGCAAATTAAGTCATTGAGCAATATATTGACTTTCACTTAGATTTTTTAATTAATCTAATTAGTTTTATTGTTATTTCTTCATAATTCAAATCCCACGTGAATCTTCTCTTTCTTTGGTTTAAAATGTTTCACAAACAATTCTTTCATCCAGTACTATAATTTATTTTCAAGATTAACGAAGAATAAATTATTTTCATGAGCTATGCAATTTGAAGAGATTTTTGATAATATTGATATATTAAGATGATAGGATCATTCTCTTAAGAGTTTATAAAAAAAGAGGTATAGATTATATATATATATATATATATATATATATATATATATATATATATATATATATATATATATATAATCTGCCTAGCAATTTTTTTAGTCAAGGTTGAAATAAATACATAAAACTAACATACGTCTCTTTTTTTACAAACTTTTACGAGAATGATCATGTCATTTTAAGATATCAATATTTTCCTAACACATTTGTCAAGTGTATCAACTGTTCCATTAAAGTATTTTTTGATGTGAGAGACTTTTTAATTTTTAAATTTAATCAAGTATTTCTAAATTTCATCAACCATGGGTTGGGTATTCAAGTAAATTCCAATCTTTCAGAAAATACTTTGAACGATTTCAAGATTATCAGAGTAAAAAGATTAATTCTTAAAATTAAGGTCAACTGCTGATCTCCTACCTAACAAATCTCATATATAGATAATTAAGTGAAATAATCCAACTAAAAAAACTTGAACACTAATGCTCAAATTTTTGTAAATTAATTTTTTTTTTTTATAAATTTAGACTTTGGGTATATGGGTTTTTAAATTTTTTTAAATAAAATATTATTTTATTTAGATGGTATAAAGAGGTGCTTTAATATGGTGGTCAACCGCTATAACTCCAAGTGTTAAGACCCGAGTCACGTTGGTCAAAGTGTCCAGGTTCATTGTAACCACGAGGCGAATAGACATCCAGGTTCATTGGCCAGGCTGGACTATGAAGACAGAAGACATCTAGATTCATTGGTCATCCACAAAAAATGTGTAACCACCAGACTTTAAATGTATCAATTGTGTAGTTTTCGTCACCCATTAATGGACGCCATTTAATGTTTTGTCTCATTCTCACCTACTTAAAGAGTTTTTTTACCTTATTTGGAAAACACACCAAGTAAATTTACAAACACCCGTAAAAAACTCTCCAATTTCTTTCTCTCTAGATTTCGTTTCGAATCGATGACTAGAATAGTAATTGTAGTCGTTTGAAGATACCGGTTATACCAGAATTTTTTTGACAAATTTATCGTAGCAATTACTTAGAATATTGGCGCTTCTATATGTAAATTTGTAATTCATATTCATTTACGTGTTTTTTTCTTGTAACGTTACTTCTGTAGTGAATTATAAAATCTTTACTATAATTACCATTTTCCGAATGGACTTCGCTATTTTACCAACAATTTCAAAAATATTTTATTATCCAAAACACTGATTGAAAATGGTTTTCCAATTTTTAATTGTTGCTTCACGTTTGAATGTAAGATCACTTCCCAAAGTGTTACAGTTAGATTCCAAGAATGATTCAAACTAATAACTTTGGGAACAAAAACTTCTAATCTTTCTCGACTTGTGTGATCTTGATTTAGTCGTATTCAACGAGTGTTCTCCTATTGACAATGCAACCACTACTGGGATTGGAATTGACAAGGTACTTCGTTTTCAAGTCCAATTTCAAGAATAGTATCTCGGTAGCTAGAGTGTGGCTCATGAATAACATGAAGAAACCGTTTTCAAACTGTTCACCACGGAGGAGTCCTCAAAGATCATTTGAGGGACACTTCAGAAGAATGTCCTTCAAAGAATGATTAGTAATTTGAAAGTCGAATTGGTAAATATTATAAAGGATAAGTGTTTATAATTTATTACTAATACTTCAAATATCAATCTAATGAAATACTTATTCAGAGTTCGTGCTATAACCTGTGTGGGAAGAAGACCTTAAGGCCAACCTGTGTGACCAGATAAAGGATCAAGCTCTAAGACCCTTTTCTGACCTGAATGAGACCAAAAAAGTAACCTACGATGTGATGGTAGAGGCAGATCCAATAGAGAACAAGAGAATGGAATCTCAAAACTAGAATATCCAGACTATCCCGGTCAAGAATTTTGAGGAAGTGGATGATGAAGAATGTGTTTACCTTGGATATTGACGTCCCCTCTTTTGTGATATATTAGTCTACTCATGAGACATACTTTTGAGGTTTTATTGGACCTAAGTGAGGGATTATTCCCTAATATTCGACATATCCTACTTTTCCCTTTTATTTTTGACATATTGCTATTTATAAAAGGTTTTGTATTTTAATTGTGTGTTAAGTGCTTAGCTTTTTTAGGTTCATGGTTAATACTAGACACGACAATGATGAGGAGAAGTCAGTAAGTCGAGTCCAAACCCAAGCAAAGGCGTAAGAAGATCTAAAAGTCACTTTGGAGAAGTTAGAGTACTTATTGGAAAAATCCTTGATGTCACTTCTTTCAAAGACCACTAATTATTTGTTTGATTTGACAATTTTCCTTTTGATTTGGATAGAGCTTAAAATCAGTGACGCGTGAGAAGTGACATAAGTCAATTCGGAGTCGGGATTATGAAGTTATGCTATTTGCTTCCAACGTGACTCAAAATTGGCCACCACTAGCTAAAAATAGGCTGGGCTAACTTTAACCCATCTAATTGAGCCCATAAGGCCCCAAAAACGTCTTTAGCTAGGTATTTAAGAATTTTAGAAGCTCATTATTCAGCACACAATAAATTTTACAACAGAGAGAAGAGCTACACACCTAGAAGAGAAGAGAAGGAGGGTTTTCACCCAAGTTCATCATTTTTCACCATTCCACATCCATTTCTGTCCAACCATTAGGTTAACTTTATTACATTTTATCTTCTAAACATGATCTTGGAATTATTTATCTCTAGATTTTTAGTTTTACCTTATGAAGTAAACCTCTTGTGCTTGATGATAGCTATGGGTATAAACCTTAAGTAATTAATTTTATGTTATATTTGATTTTGGGATATTTATATTGAAATAAATTGAGATAATTTTATATTGATTATATATTTATGATCAATTCTAATTGTGCCCTGATCAAGTATTAATTAGTGTTAGGAGCTTCAACTATCTCCTAAGAGGGGGGGTTGGATTACATAATTAGTATATAAACACTTGGAATTACTTCTAATGATCCAATTCTTTTCAAGTACTCTCTTCTAGTGATAAAAACTGGTATTCAAAGGTCCAACTACGTTATATGGATTTTCGGCCCATTTTAAGTGACCTAATCCAACCCAAATATGTTTTCAAGGAAAATTCGACTAGTTCGAGCCACAATAACTGCAACTTCAATGAATTGTTCAATTTACCTCTAAATAATGAATTGTTAGTTCCGATTTGTTTCTAAGTTCATGTATTATCTAGAAACTAGAGGAATCCTCCAAAATCTTCATCAATTTCACGTGGTGACACCAACAAGTAGATTTTTATATCTGGCCGACAACTTCTCTCTCTTTCCACAAGTGGCTTCTTGATCCTTTAACACCTTGACTTGGGTTTAAACTTCCTTTATGGACTTCTTATCCTTGTATTGGGATCTAATAGCATCCAAGTACCTACGAGTTTCATAATTAAAACCCAAATATCTCTAAAAGTAACAATTCCCCAAAAATAGAGAAGAAAATATCAATATATGGGGAATAGTTCCTCAACTAAGAATAATATAACCCTAAAATGATGTCTTGTGACTAGGTTAATCTATCACAATAAAGTAGACATCATATTACCTCGAAAAACTCCTTATAATTATAGTATTCCTGCATGTAGAAATTTTAAGCTGTGGTATCCCATAATGAATATGCTTAATTTATAGGAAGAGTGGTGTTATTAATGAACTATACTAAACAAAATATTGCCTATGTTGTAAATAGACTCAATCACCATACGCATACCCTGAGTAGTGAGCACTATGTTAGTCTTTGTCACTTATTAAAAGTACATGAGAGGTATTATTTATCTAGGTCTACACTTAAATAAATTTCTTACCATTCTTGGAGGATTTTGTGATGAAAAATAGATCCTAGATGATGATTAAGAAAACTCTGCCACTGGCTATGTGTTATCCTTACAAGGAAGTGTTATATCATTGAATTCCTCTTAACATCCTTGTATAGAATGATCCTCCATGGGGTCCAAGTTCATAGCACTAGAGTTGGCAAGGAAAGAAGCTAAGTAGTTAAGAATCTCCTAACGGATGTGCCACTATGTGAAGGAAGTGCCACACCAGTATGTATTCATTATGATTTGCAAGCAGCAAATGGAGTTGCTCAAAATAGTGTCCACAATGGAAACATGAGACATATTATCATCAAACATGGTTAAGTAAAATGGTTACTGAAGAATGGTGTGAAAGCCTTGGATTATATATAATGAGAGAAGGACCTGGCAGATCCATGTACTAAAGGCTTAACCAATAGAGAAATAATGGAAACGCCGAGGGGGTGGGGTAAAATCCCACTGATGGGAAACATATGGTTGATGAGATAATATGATGCACTATCGTCTGATCCTTATAACATAAAATTGTTCAAACATAAAGTGTATTAACCCCTTAATGATTTCAAATTCATTAGTGGTCGTTTTATTGAGAAGGACTAGATGATTTCACTAATGGGATTAAGGCTTATTGCTCTTAAAAGAGCGTAAGGATGAGTTTATAACTCTTAATAAATTCATATCCATTAAATGGTTGTGCACCTATGATATTTAGATTCATTGTTCATAATATGATTTCAAGGAGATGTCTCTGATGATCCTATTAGGATGTGTTTATAAATAAACTCTGAATTCACATCTTGTAGTATTGGTCCTACTGAGAAGGACTTGATGAATTTGTGACATGATGATGTTGAGCTCTAATTATATTAATGATCTCGATATTTGAGAGGGGTTGGATAATATGGGTAGACATTCTTGGAGATCACCTATGTGTAATAAAGGGTGATGATCAAGGAATCTGTAAATACTAGCGGGGAGAGTATGTGTTGTGAGGATATTGACTGAAGACCGTCAAGTTCCAGAGTACGTTCACTTGGCAGGATTTGGTGGTTGCCTTACTTCACTACATGTCAGTTTAGATAAAAAATATTTCCATTTATGTACAATTTACCTGACGATGGTATGCACGGAAACATGTTCACCTTTTCGCCCAAAGCCTGAGTGGCTTGTTGGAAATTCAAAATACTTTTAATGTTTTCATTCTTAGAGAAGGGCTTTGGATTTTGGTTATTTTGGTCTTTAAAAAAAATTAAATAAAAATTAAATAAAAATATTATTTTATTTGGAGGGATTAAAGAGGTGTTTTAATATGGTGATCAACCTCTATGATTCCAGGTGTTAAGACCCAAGCCACGTTGTTCGGAGTATCCAAATTCATTTTGAACCAAGAGGTCGATAGCCATATATTTAATTGGTCAAGATGAACTACGAGGACAAAAGACGTCTAGTTTCATTAATCAGCCACAAAGAATATGTAACCACCAGACTTTAAATGAATTAATTGGTTAGTTTTTTGTCTCCCATTAATGGACGGTATTTAGTTCTTTATCTCCTTCTCACCCATATATAAAAATTTCTTTATCTCATGAAAAACACACCAAACCTAATTACAAACACCAGATAAAAGCTCTCCACTTTCTTTTTCTCTAAAAGTCATTTTCAAGCTGTAGACTAGAGTAGTAATGATATATTCGTTTGAAGTTACCGGTTATATCATATATCTTTTTTAACAAAGTAATTGTAGCTATTACTCAGAATTCTTGTGCCTTCATGTGTAAGTTTGTAATTCATATTCATTTACGTGTAATCTTGTTGTAAGTTTACTTTTCAATTAATTATATAATTTTGATTGTCATTATTATTTTATGATCGGTGTTCGTTATTTTACCAACAATTTTTAAAAAAATTTATTATCAAGAAAACTGACCAAAAATGGTGTTCCAATTTTTGGATGTTGCTTTACTTTGGAATGCAAGATCACTTCCCAACATGTTAAAGTTAGAATACCTGAATTATTCAAACTAATAACGTTGGGAACAAAAACATCTTATTTGTCTTGAATAGAGTGATCTTGATTCATTTGTGTTCAACGAGTCTTCTTATATTGACAACGCAACCGCTACCGGAAAAATAATTGGCACGACACTTCGTTTTCACGGCCAAGTTCAAGAATAGTATCTCGATAGCTAGAGGATGGCTCCTGAACAACATGATAAACCCGTTTGTCAAATTATTCACTAAAAATGATCCCTCAAAGATAATTCGTGAGACACTTCAGAAGAAGATCCCTCAAAAAATGATTAGTTATTTGCAAGTTGAATAGAAAAATATCCAAAAGGATAAGTGTTTATCTTTTATTACTAATACTTCAAAGACTAATCTAGTTAAAGACAAGTTCAAAGGCCGTGTTATCAACTGTGGAGAAAGAACAACCTAATGTCAACTTGTGTGACCAGAGAAAGGATCAAGCTCCAAGACCCGTCAGTGACATGACTAGGACTGGCGACGTAACCTCCGATATGATTGTTGAGGAGAATCAAATTGAGAACAAGAGAATGGATTCCAGAAATTGAACATCAAGCCTTTCCTGGTCATGATGTTCAAGGAAGTGGCAAATGGAAAATGTGTTTAACTAGGAGACTCAATCATTGTCGTCATCCTACAAAAAAGAACATGTTCCTCTACAACTTACCTCGAGAATACCTTAGAGTTAATTAGTGTTATTTTGGGTCCCTCCCTAGTTTCAACATAGTGGTCGTTAAATAGTCTCTATTGGTATGATCCCCTAACCTTTCCATGATTATTAGCGAAGACCATTTTCGATTTCATGTGAATGGGGTAGGCGGTATAAATGGTCAAACGACTAGTTAGGTATATATTGGTATTTCGGCACTCAATTTTTTTAAATGAATAATTTATTTTTTCAAATATAAATAAAGAGTCAACGACCGTTTTTGGAGAAAGACTCAATAGAAATAGACATAAAACCTAAAATATAGGGTGAATTATACTTAGGGTCTTGGAGACCATCTTTCTTCTCTATAGAATATGGTCCATGAATTCCTTTTTATTAGAGACCTCTGTTTTGACAATTGTCTTTCCTACCCTTACTAACACTGAAAGACAAAAAAGTGTGATGTCACTATTTCTCTCTCCACTACCTACCACTACCCACATACCTCCGACCTCCGACCACCTACCACCGACCACCGACCACCGAACTTCGACCTCCGACCACCGACCTCCGACCACCAGTCACCGGTCACCGGAATAAATATAGAGTATCGGCTAATTTTGATGAGTATCGGAAAAAATTGATGAGTATCGGAATGAAATAATGGAGTACTCTATAAATTTTGATGAGTACTCTATATATTTTGATGAGTATTCTGATAATTTTGATGAATACTCTGATAATTTTGATGAGTATTTTGTAAATTTGTTGAGTACTACCTAAATTCGATGAGTACTACCTAAATTCGATGAGTAATCTATAAAAAGTGTTGAGTATTTAAAAAAAACAAAGAGTAGATAGCAAAATAATAATTTATTAACTTTTTGTACAAATTCAAATCAACCACAAATAAAAAAAATACCTGCCTAATCTAACTAAATAGTTTACCAGATCTAGTCAACAGTGAACTCATCTACACGTTTACACATTAAAAAAACACATCGGAGCTCGACGAAACAAGCATCAGCGAGCAGCGTTTTCTAGTAGCAGATCGGAGCAGCCATGGCCACGAAAACCACCACCGCGATTCGAGCTCTCACCACCTGCTAAAGCCCCAGCGTGAGAAGCTAGAACAGATCTGAACTCACCTAGAATACTCCGGCGAGCACGAACGGCGGTGTAAATCTGCCGCTAGGTCGATTCATTCTCCAACGAGCAAGGGTCCAACAGAAGAAGGCGCATAGCTCAAGATCAGGCCTCTTCACGCGAGTTCAAGACTCCTTCAGAGAAGCTTCGAGCATCGGAGATGGAAGCACGGTGGTGCTACTGGATCCGTGGAGCCATGAACGGAGTGGAACAAGCCTTCACCATGGCTGCTGTAAGCTGAAGCTGCCGGAGATGGGAAACGGGAAAACGAGAGAAAGAGAGAGGTGGAGCTGTGATGGAATCTGCTGCGATGGAGGTGCTATGGTGGAGGTTCATGAGGGAGGAGGGAGGTGGTGGTGCTATGGTGGAGGTTACTAAGGGAGGAGGGAGGTGGTGGTGCTACGGTGGAGGTTCATGAGGGAGGAGGGAGAGCTTTTGGATGAGTAGAAAGAGAGATAAATTGTTGACGGTAAAGTGAGTAGTTATTAGGTTTAGAAATAATATATTTAGTATATAGGGAAAAAAAGGGGGTATAAATGTAATTAGATTTTTAGAGTTTAGTGTAATATTTTATTTGAGGTCTTTAGTAAGAAGAGAATGTTAGAGAGGTTGGGATTGAGCAGAGGGGGGTGTCTTCAAGACCCTAAGGCTCATTTTCTCTAAAATATATGTGAGATCATACAAATCAAGATTATGAGATTATGAGTAAATCGACTACATAACCTTATGCGTCAATAAAATTAATCACATGATCATGAAGAGTAAATAAATTTTTATTTATTGAGTAATGACATATACCACCTAATATATTTGATAAGATTTCATTGGAAGTAAATTTGTTGATTTATTTATTTTTTCAATCTAAGTCTAGTTTACTTTAAATCAAATTTTACCAAATAATGAAAATTATATTAAGTGATGATTTTAAATGGTATATATATCATTACTATTATTTATTGTAAGTGTGTCGGTTAAAATAAGTTATAACTTAATTGAGTAATGAAAATACAATATACATGTCATATATTTGAAAAGTAATTTAACAGTTCACATTTAACATATTTTTATCATTCAGAGGTTTATTCACAAAACTATATTGATTCATTTACATAATTAATACCAATGATAATTTATTCTAGAATAAATTGTACATTGAATCTCAATTTTATATATTTATAAACTTTTTTAATTAGTATTGTTTATGTCTCCATATTTGTGATGAATTAATCCACTCATGAGATATTATATTTGGTGCATTACATTAATTGTTAAGGGATTTTTCCCAATAATAGATAATTTCTTAATTCATGCCTTGATTTGGAGATTTGTGACTTTTGTAGCATTTCTGTTATAATTTGTGTGTTAAATATGAAGCTCTTAGGTAAAAGAAAATAATTAGATTCCAAATCAATGTCAAGCAGTTAAGGAAAGAAGATCGAAGACGAAATTTAGAGTTGAAAGGAAACAAAATTGAATTAAGAAAGGTAAAGCTGCCAAATAAATCTGCCAAAGGTGAAGAGACGTCCAGTTTTTTGGATACTGTAATTAATCTATTACGAATCTAGAGGATCCCTTTTATGAGCAGATTTATCATTGAAATGCGGCCGTTTCCATATAAAGTACGCTGAAATCCGATAAGAAGCGAATACGATATGACCAAATTAATCTGCAGTGTTTATCCCGTCCTATATTTTATGAACGGTTTTGAATTGGAAGAGGACTCCAATAACTTGCCTTCCGTTCCAAGATTTTGACCTAGGGTTATCTAGAACCTATAACTACATCTAGTTATCGTTGTAACATGTCCTTGTTTAATTATTAGTCCTTAGTCTCAAATAGCAACAACAGGAGAAGCAAGTTGACAAGTATGTACCCATCTTTTAGTTTATTTCAAACTAGTATGAACTAATTCTTTCATAGCTTGGGTTTTGCACATGTATAATCTTTTAATTCTATTTCTTATATCTATGTCATTTGGGAATAACCTTCAAATTGATTAAGCTACTTATTTATTTCATATATTTGTTTATGTGCCTTGATTTAATGACGGTAGTCTTGGTTAGTGCACGCGTATAGGATTAACCCATTAGAAGTTGAATGGTCACCCAGAAGGGGTATTTAATTGTAGAAATATCACATAAACGTCTAATGTGTAGTAGTTATCCTGACGTACTTGATTTAATGACGGTAGTCCTGGTTAGTGCACGCGTATAGGATTAACCCATTAGAAGTTGAATGGTCACTCAGAACGGGTGTTCAATTGTAGAAATACCACATAAACGTCTAGTGTGCAGTAGTTATCCTGACGGACTTGCCTAGCTAGATAGTTTCTAGGTTTGAGATTAAACACTAATCATTGTGCAGAGTCCCCAGACCCATTTCCCTTGGTTTTTGTTAGGCTGCCACCTAAGTCCACCATGAAGGGAGTTAGGAGCAATATAGAATTCTGACTAATTCTCTCTAAGAGTTTTAATCACCATTATAACTGGAATATAGGGTTTATAGGATAAGTGCATACTAGCAAACTTATGATATATCTCTCATCTCCATTCTATTTATATTTATTTATTTGCATTAGTAGTTAATAATTATTCTCTGAATATTTATCTCTTCAATAATTTGTCATTTAATTTATCAATTAATCTATACTACACTTTCATTCCTAAACACGATTCTCCGCTAACATGCTTAATCACTGCGAACGAATCATACGTACTAACCAAACTAACAAACGATCTGTAATACTTGCACTAACTTTCTCGTGGTAGTTAAGGGTGTGTGTCCTTTCATTATTTATCTTTTTATTTATCACACCTTTCCTCCCACCAAGTTTTTGGCGCCGCTACCGGGGATTTTCCTCGTTAGTTATTGTGTTTAGTTTTAAGTGTAGTAGTTTTTAGTTGTTCCAAGTTTACGCTTTTTTTTTTTTTTTGTCTTTTTCAAGTTGTTTTAGGTATTGGTGTATGTTCTCAGACCCCGAGGATATAATAAAGGCTTATAGGAAACGCTTGAGAGGAGAAAGGAAGAAGGAAGCCATGTTTGGAATAGTAGTATATAACGCAAATCCACCTGGAGGGAACAACATCAATAATAATAACCAACAAGTTCCTATCCCCCCCACCGGTAGCAATACAAGTAGTGAATGCCCATAATAATCAACGTCGTGAACAAGATCTTCCATGAGGGGGAGCATCTTTTTGAGTTCAGCACGTAGAGATATGCCCTCCAGTTATCCAAGCCGCAAAATTTTGGCCTGATCAGGGTATGCTTAGTTAGTTCACGAGCTATGGAAACTACAGGGGTGCAACATAACAAGATCCCATAAGATTGGTCCAGAAGTTTATGCAAATTTGTGATGCCTACATTACTCATGGTATGTCACGCGAGCAACTGTATTACTACGTGTTTCTGTTTTTCTTGACCGGAGGTGCTGGTGAATGGTTAGATAGAGAAGCACCAAATACACTTACAAATTGGGAAGAGCTGCAAGTTGCATTCTTTAGCCGTTATTATCCGAAGAGTATTAGATTAAAAGATCAAATTGAACTTGAAAGTTTCTGCCAAGAGAATGATGAAAGTGTAGGAGAGGCACGGACATGGTTTCAACAAAAAATATCAAGATGTTCACTTCATGGTTACACCCCAGCACTTCAGTTAGAGATGTTCTATCAAGGTATTGATGCAGAAGGTAAATTAAGGGTAGATAATCTTGGAAGAGGAGGATTTAGGTACAAACTCTGCTTTTGACGCTAAACTATCCTTGATGGAGAATCAAATTAAGCAGATGTCACTCACGATAGAGAAGCATCTTCAGAGTAAGCTAGTTGAGATGAAAGTAGTGCAAGAAGCACAAGGTTGTCCGCGCTGTGAGGTTAACTATCATGTCTGGGAAGAGTGTAAAGGCAACCTGAAATCAGTTTACTTTATACCAAATCAAGGGAATTACCAATTTGGTAATAGAAATCATCTGGGTATGCAGTATTCTAATCCGAGTTAAGAAGGAGCTACCACGTAAGCTTCAAGATCTGGGAAGTTATAACCTTCCCATTCAAATTAGTGGTACACTCAAGGTGAAAGCCATGTGTGATGTGGGTCCGAGTGTGAATCTTATGCCCAAGTCTTTGTTCAATAGGCTTGGCATCATGAAGGAAGAAAAAGCTCCCGTGAAACTACAATTCACAGATAGCTCGATAACAAAGACATGGGAAAAAGTGGAGGACATTCATGTCCAAGCATGTAACTTAACCATACCTACTGACTTTGTTATTCTTGATTATGATGCAGTGAAGCAGGTTCCGATCATACTTGGAAGGCCGTTCTTGGCCACAAGTCAAAGCATCATAAACTTCCAAGAGGGAAAAGTGACCCTCCGCGCTAGTAACGTATCCGAGACATTCCATGTCTTGGGTAATAAACCAAGGAAGTTAGCCCCCACAGTTCCTATCATCCTCATTGCAACTAGGAATAAAGTCCCAGAATAAATCCATGCAAAACTTGTGGATACCAGGCCAAAAAGTGAGTTTGGAGTAGGCAACGAAGTTGTATGGAAGGACCTCAAACCCGAGGACAGACCACGAGGTTACAAGAACTCGTGGTTGGGACCCTTTGTCGTTACACAAGTTGTTTCGGCAAAATTTATTGATATCAGACCCCAGAGTGGTCTAAAACGGATATTAGTAGATGTTATAGCCTCGCCCGCTGTTGGGGAGGCTACATACGTAAAAGTTGATAGAGGTTACACGTCTAACTTTGAAAGACGTTAAACAAAAGTGTTATTCGGAAGATAACCCGCAATTTTTTATGTGTTTTAATATTTTAATTTTAGTTTAGAGTAATTGTTTTTAATAGATATTGCAGTATTGAGGAACGTATTAGTGTTTCTGATATGAAAGTAAAGTACAAATTGAGTTTGGGGTGAAGAAGTTTGCGGAAAACAAGGGTCATGCATAGCGGACCGGCCTACCAATCACACCACCGGCCTACCAGTCCCGCTCCAAGGGTTGCGGCGGTCAACAATACGGGCCAAGTCAGAAGTTCTTAAGCTCTGAGCGGCATGCCGACCCATACGAGAGGTAGCCGATCCCCAAACCGTATCGTCATTCGCAGAGAAGGGTCGCGACGGTATAAGACGAAAGTCTTACCGACATTACCGGTCCCACGACCGGCCTACCGATCCATGAAGAAGGGCCATGACGGTTTGCCTACGGTTCGCAACAGATTTCTATGAGAACAGGACCGACATAGGCCTACCGACCGCCAACAATGTCGAGATTTGCGAGGCAAGGGTCGCGAGGGTGCATGACAAAATCATTGAAGATCATGACTGTCATACTGGTCCCCTAACCGGTAAGCCACTGTGCGCCGCGACAGGGTTTCTTGAAGAGGAGGTTTGTTCATATTTCACTTTATATTCTACAAACCTTAAGCCTCCTTCTTACCCAAACTACCCTAACTCCATGAATAACCATTAAAGCCTCATCAAACCTTTACCTCACATCAAAACACCATCAAATAACCATCAATTCATATCATGATCCTTCCATACATTCCAATAAACAAGATTCAACAACCCAAATTATTCTAAAACACCTAGAATTCGAGAATCAAGATCCACAATTTTCCAAAACCTTTTCCAAATTTTCTTAAATTTTTTCAACCATGCAAAATTCCATCTACCCATATAAAGTTTGTAATTTTTGCGGTGCGCAACGTATAGATTACCCATTGGGAGATAGAGAAGAATCAAAGCAAGGTATAGGGAGAAAGAAAGAGATAAATTGGCAAAGGTAAGAACAAAGGATATCTAGAGCTTGAGGATTGATTGTGATGGAGCACAAGAGGAGGTAAGGGAATGCGTATATGGTGATACAAGAAGTTTACATACAAGATAGGCACTGCACCCTAATATAGGTATTGATCATGCGAGGCAATAGCCTCGAGAGTATGTTTTCTTTCTTCCCTACCATCTTTCAGTACTTGCAATATATGTGTTAGTTTTTAATTTTTATCAAGTCTATGTTTCGAGTCGTGGGAACATAGCTCATTTTTTAGTGTGGGGTGTGGGGGTTTGTTGTCCCTCATCTCTATTTTATGTGATTTATTGTTTTTTTAGGAGATATCAAAATTTTTGATAGATGGATTGAGATGTAGAAGGTGTTTAATAGCTTAAAAGCACAAATTTAGTAAGTTAATTATAGTAGGTAATCTATTTATGATATGGTTAATTTTATGCTTAGAGTATGAACTTGAAAACCTATATTAATAGTAAAGAAAAGATTAGTGAGCAATGAGATATAAGTATGTTTGATCTTAGGGCGCCTTGAGGGTTACGTAGGCCGTGAGATCTAAGCTAGTTGATAACCCATTTGATGAACATGCTAGAGGTGAGAAAGTAACAAAATTGCATAGTTTAGAAAGTGATTGAGGCGGTTCTTTGATAAGCCCCTTATTTCATTTTAGCTTAATTTTTCCATCAAATTATTATATTTATATCCTTCTTATCCCCTTATAGCCTTTCTAAAGCCTTTTTATTAGCCACGTTATAATCCACACCCCTTAGATCTTAGGACTTTTCCATATGACCCGCACTCGAATCGCGATGCTTAGACAATCGTTTTAGAGCTTGAGTTTGAGGTGGTGGGTTCACATTATGGGAAACATTGCTGGGTTGGTTTTTTGAGATTATTATGTATTTATGCCCCTGATGAGTATTCACTGTTATATATTGTAACCCTTTACCGAGGTAAATTAAAAAGAAAAAGTTGTGAAAAGAAAAGAAATATTGAGGAAGGAGTAGCATAATATCTCACATTGAAAAGGGAGTCATAGCTAGCTTAGAAAAGAAAAAATTGATATGAAAAGAATTATACGATTAAGGCCGGCAAAGTGGAATTTTTATGTGATCATCTTAAAGCTTTATTATAGGTTTATTTGGGATGCTACTTAGTGCATCAAATCATTGGGTTGAGTGAGAACATTTATGAGAGTAACTCAAGCTCTAGGGCGATTTGTTGATAGCTAGTGAGGAGAGAGCCAAAATCTCACTCTAAATTATCTAAATATACGATCATAACGCCCCTAAGCCAACATTACAACCTTAAAGAACTTATGATTCTTTGTTAAGTGATCTAGGAGTAATTGAATCAGTAGAGAGTAGTTAAATGGATAATTAGATACTAGTTAGTATTGGGGAACAATCTATAGCCTCCTTGTTAAACTAAGTGAAGAACCTCTCCTTCTTGCATTGCAAAGCTAATCAGATCTTGAATTTAAACCGTGTTGATTGTTTGTATCATAAGTGTATAGATAATTTAGTTTGTAGATATTATTACATGAAACTTGCTAAGTAGTTGCTTTAGGATTATTACTCACATTCTTCTATCTTCTTTCCATTGTGCTTAACGACTTAGGTGTATTCTTAGAGACTTCTGTATCTTCTTATTCTTTATTAAAATCGGGACGATACAACTTGGAGTCAGGAGTCTTGATGTCTCAATATTTCTGATGAAGTAATCCACTCATGGAATATCATTTTTGTTGAATTACATTAATTGTTAAGGGATTTTCTCCATTATTAGATAATTTCTTAATTCATGCATTGATTTGGAGATTTGTTACTGTTGTAGCATTTTTGGTATAATTTGTGTTAAATATGAAGCTCTTAAGTAAAAGGAAATGGAGTTAAGGAGAGAAGATCCAAGGCGAAATCTAGAGTTGAAAGGAAACAACGTTGAATTAGGAAAGGAAAAGGTGCCAAATAAATCTGCCAAAGGTGAAGAGACGTCCAGTGTTTTGTATACTATAGGAAATATAGTACAAATCAGGACCAACCCTTTTATGAGCAGTATATCTTTGAATTGAGGTCGTTTCCATATAAAGTATGCTGAAATCCGATAAGTAACGAAGGCGATACGACAAAATCAATCTGCAGTGTTTACCATGTCCTATATTTTAGGAAACGAATTTGAATTGGAATAGGACTCCAATAACTGCCTTCCAATCCAAGATTTTTAACGAGGGCTATCTAGAACCTATAAATACATCTAGTTATCACTGTAAACATGTCCTTTCTTAATTATTAGTCCTTAGTATCAAATAGCAACATCAAGAGAAGCAAGTTGACAAGTATATATCTATGTTTTAATTTATTTCTTTCTAGTATGAAATCGTTCTCCCATATCTAGGGTTTTGCACATGTATAATCTTTTAATTATATTTCATATATTTATATTATTTAGACAAATATAATTTAAATTGATTAAGCTACTTATTTATTTCATATATTTGTTTTATGTGCTTTGATTTAATAAATGTAGTCCTTGCTAGTGCATGAGTATAGGATTACCCCATTAGCAGTTGGATGATCACCTGGAAGGGGTGTTCAATTGTAGAAACACCACACAAATGTCTAGTGTGAGGTGACGATCTTGAAGGGATTGCCTAACTAGATAGTCATTAGGGTTTGAGACTAACCACCGATCATTGTGCAGGGACCCCTTACCCAAGTCCCCTGGTAATTGTTAGAATGCCACCTAAGTCCGACGGGGGTTAGGATGAATATAGAATCCTGACTACTTATCTCTAAGAGCTTTAATCACCATTATAACTGGAATATAGATTTAGAAGGATAAGTGCATACTAGCAAACCTAAGCTATATCTCTCATCTCCATTCTATTTACTATTATTTATTTGCATTAGTAGTTAATAATTATTCTCTCATTAATTATTTGAAATTTTATTTAGCAATTAATCTCTACTACGCTTTCTTTCCTAAACACTATTCTACGCTAACAGTTTTAATCCCTGTGAACGAATATTACTTACTAACTAAACTTGAAAACAATCTACAATACTTGCAGTGAGTTTCTCGTGCTAGTTAAGGGTGTGTGTCCTTTCATTATTTATCTGTTTATTTATCACACCTTTGCCCCCACCAATTGTATTGTGAAATTTTATAAAACTTATTCATTAATACTTTAGAAATCAACTAACCCTTTAATCTTAATCAAACATAATAATAAAAATGATATATAGATCAGATGTCATGTTTTCTTCTTTTTTGCGTACATCTTTTTTATATTTTAAAATTATTCCTAAAAACGCATACATCATGAAATAACAATGATTTTATCAACTTATTATTTCATCAAATTCATTCATAGGTGCAATGCAACGGCCTCTTTGATCCATCGATCACTTCCCTCATAAAACCGTCTACGCCTAAATCTCTTAGCAATTTGAGGAGTAATGTTGTGGATACCCTTCCATCTCACCCTTTGAGAAATCCCTGCACCTTGACCCATGTTTTGGTACTCTACGTAGTACAATGTATCAAGAGCAAAGTTTCCCATCCATGGAGACCAACCTTCGGGAGCAATAAATCCATCAATGAGTGAGTTCATTATTATTGTCCTCGAGTACTCCTTCCATGGACGTCCAAGGTAGGCCTTAACTGTAGCTCCCGCAGCAAGGAATTCTGGTGTAGCAAGAATTTTACAGTTTTGTAAGATTAATGCACCAGGGCCATTTCTATCTTTTCTACCTTGAGCTGTGACCATGCAATCCTGGTTAGGGAGTGGTTTCCTCACAATGAATTTACAATTTTGGAAAATTGCTTGTGCATCACCAAAGACAAAGTCAATTGTCCCAGTGATGGTGCAGTCTTTATAGAATTGACGTTTGTTGTGGGCATATAGTGTGTCTTGGTAACCATCCATATTGCAGTTGAAGAAGACTGAAAAATCACCCGTAACTCGAAGTGCCACGGCTTGGTGCTTAATTGCTCCGGCCGAGTTCTCAAATCCTATGTCCTTCGCGATAAAGTTGTCTCCGTCAACGACTGTATTAATTAATCATAAGTATTAGTGTAAAATATTAAAATTATAATTAAAACAAAACAAACTTTTCAAAGTTGACGTTTGAGGATAAATACTTACTAACTGTGGCAGTTTGAAAAGTATTAACACCATCAACATAGTTTTTGTGTCCAGTGATCCTGGTCTTTGTTGGTCCCTCACCAATAAGCGCAACCCTTGTGGCACTTTTTAAGATATGTACATGCTCATCATATATGCCGGCCTTGATGAAGATAATGAAAGGATTGTTGTTGTTCTTTGTAATGGTTTGGAGGGCCTCGTTGATGGTCTTGAATTGTCCCGTTCCATCCTTAGCAACAATAACATTAGGTGTGGGATGGGCTCTACTTGCAAGGAGCCGACGAACTGTACCATCAACATATGAAGGAAAACCAACATCGTCGACATCTGTTTCATCATCTTTGACTTGAAAACTTGTAGGTACGGGAATATGTAATTGCTCAAGGACCTGTGTAAAGCTAGACACCATAGCAAGACTATTGCTGGTGAGTTCACCACCCATTTTTAAAAGCTTCTTCATTTTCTCACCAGTGTCACCTGTTGTGTTCTCAAAAGCATCCAAACAAGTTTCTTGGAATGTTATTGCACCACCAATCCATGTCTTGAGATCAGCAATTGCGCTACCCAACTCGTTGAAATTTGATGTTTCAACTTTGTTGATAGAACTCTGGATATCTTCTATTGAAGTGTCCAAGACTTCCTTGCAAATGTCCATGGCCTGAGAAGTCATATGATCCATAGAAGCCTTTTTTAGAAGGGAAGAGTTTTGAACAACTTCACCTATGTTGGCTAACGTAGCTTGGAAGGCCACCTTTAACAAGTCTTTTGGATTATTAGTATTAGCTGATCCAAGACTTCTCTCACACGTCTCCTTGTAATTAGTCGGTTCACAAATGACTTTGATAGATTTGTATGATGTCAATGTCGTATCATTATTTCCCATTTCTCCAGATTTTGAATTTTTACGGGTGACACCATAACTAACACCACCCGCCACAATTACCAGGAGAACAAGTGATAAACAAATGATTAAAATCTTTTTCTTCTTTCCATCTAAACCCATTTTTTGGGATACTATTTTTTTGTTTGATATTTATTTACACTTTAATTAAGATACTTTTGATTTATGATATCTGAAATTTCTAAAATCTTACAACATATTTATACGTGTGAGGTATGAGGTTTAAGACCGTTATCGAAATTACTACTTTCCTATTCATGGGGAATTTAACTTGACTGGTCAAATTATTTCGGTAGTTTATGTTATTTGGTATTTGTTATTTCAATATTAGTTTATTAACTATTCAAGAAACATTAAAAATATTGAATAAAGAAACTTTAAAATGTGTTATTGTTTTCCGTTACATATTAAGTCATTGAGCTAAATACTGATTTTCACCAAAACTTTTTAATTAATATAATTAAATTTATTGTTGTTTCTTATACTTTAAATCCTACACAGATATTTTCTTCCTTTGGTTTAAAATGTTGCATAAACAATTCATTCGTCTAGTATTCCAATTTGTTATCAAAATTAACGGAGATCAAATTACTTTTCTAAGCATGCAACTTTTAAGAGATTTTTGCATTTTATAATATATATATATATAAAATCCGCCTAACAAATCTTTTTTTGGTCAAGGTGGAGATAAAAACATAAAATCAACCTACATCTCTTTTTTTACAAACTCTTGTCAGAAAGCTAAAAGAACCAATAATGATAAGAGAATAATCATGTCACCTAATATTATCAATATTTTTTCGAATACATTTGGCAAGTGTATCAACTGTTCCATCAAGGTATCTATTGATGTGAGAGACTTTTTAATTTTAAAATTCAATCAACCATTTCCACATTTCATCAACCATGGGTTGAGTACTCTAATAACTTTCGGCCTTTTTATGGATACCTTGAACGATTTCAAGGTTGTCAGAGCAGAAAGATCAATTCTTAAAATTGATGCCAACTACTGATCTCCTGCCTAACAAATCACATATGTAGATAAGTAAGTAAAAAAAATTTAACTAAAAAAAACTTGAACACTAACGATCAAATTGTTAAAGATTAAAAGAACTTTTAATAGTTTTATACTATTGATAAAGAAATTTGGACTTTGGGTGTTCAGGTCTTTGGAAGAAATTAAATAATATATTATTTTATTTGGATGGATTTAAGAGGTTCTTTAATATGGTGGTCAACCGCTATAACTACAAGTGTTAAGACCCGAGCCACGTTGGTCAAAGTGTCCAAATTTATTGTAAAACTGATACCAATAAACATCTAGGTTCATTGGTCAGAGAGAACTACGAGGACAATTGACATCTAGATCCATTGGTTAGTCACCAAAAATCTGTAACCACCTGACGTTAAATGCATCAATTGTGCAGTTTTTTATCTCCCATTAATAGATGTAATTTAGTGTTTTGTCTCATTATTACCTATATAAAGATTTCTTTATCTCATTTATAAAACACACCAAGAAAAAGTATAAACACCAGAAAAAAAACTCTCCACTTTCTTTCTCTTTAGAATTCGTTTCGAGTTTTAAACTAGAGTAGTAATGGTAGTTGGTGTCGCCTAGGGTGTGATAAAAATATGATAAAATAAAGTCTAGAAAACTACGCACTCTCACCCTAGACAGGCACAGTAATGCAAGTATTACAGGACGTATGCAAGTTTTAGTTGATAAGTTGAGTTCGTCGTCAGAGACTTAAGTGTGTAAATCACGTGGGTAGAAATAACGAGTAAAAATAAACAATTAAAGACAGAAAATAAAAGCAAATAGATTTCGAATTAACTAATTAAAACTAGGAAAATAAAGACAATAAAATAAAATACGAAGAATATGAGATGAGAGATATAGCTTAGGTTTTGCTAGTATGCACTAATCCTTCTAATTCTTTCTATTAGATTTAGTTTATAAGGGAGAATATTAGCTCTTGTATACTTAGTCAGGATTCTAAATTCCCATTCCTTAGACCTTGAGAGAGACTAAGGGGGCTACGACACAACAAAGAAGCTGTTTTAAATAGGGCTATCAAACGCTACTAAGGTCCTAAACAAACAATTCATTCAATTGGTGATATGGTGATTAAATTATACCCTAATGACTATCTAGTTAGAATCAGTTTTGTCAGGACTAATATCGACACTAGACATTATGTGGTGGTTCAATAGTTAAACACCCAGCTAAGGTGACCATCTAACTACTATTAAAACAATCCTAAAGTGATCTGTTCTAGGAAAGACAATAAATCAAAACACATAAACAAATATAAGAGTAACAAGCTAATTTCAGATTAAAACATGAAATTCCCAAAGAAACTTAGATAGAAGAATTAGAATTCATAGTTTATACATGATGCAAAACCCAAGCTATGGGAGGTTTAGTTCATACCTGATGGAAATAAACTAAAAGAAATTACAAAAGACATCATCTTGCTCTCTACAAATAAACTGGAAGAATAAAACCTTAAGAACTAATTACTATGAGGCAAGGATGATTTTACAAGTGATATAAGGATGTATTTATAGGTGTTTAGAAGACCTAATTCGTTTTCTCGAGAGAGAAGCAAAGTAGTGGACTCCAAGCCCAACTCGAATTTGTATGGAAATAAAGACAAATTCTGCTGAACTATTTTGAGCCTATCTTCTTCATTATTGGTCGGTTTTTGCTCCACAATATACCAAAAGAATCCTCAGCGAATTATCTACATCCCTATGAAAGGAATTTACCAAAATCGGCTTCTTTTTGGAGTTATCACCACTTCTTTAGGTGTTGCTGCAGAAATTCAGATTTAGGCAGCTTTTCCTTTTCCATATTTTTAGCTTTTGTTTCCTTATCTCCAATTACCATGCTAATCTATTTCCATATATTGTAGTCTTTGACTTGGACTCTAATTAATCTCCATAATTATCTTTAAAACTTCACACGAAATAAACAATTAAACCCAATATGCTCTAAAAATATTATTTTACTAAATCAAGACTCAAAATAGGAAAGTGCACTATTTCTCAAGAAAATCGACTATTATGACTTCTAAATCAATAAAAATGATGTCTCATCCTAATATAAATCTATCACAAATGAGGAGACATCAATACCCCCAACTCAAAGTTGTATCGTCCCGATACAATAAAGATAAAAACAAAGGGAAGTCTATAAATACACACTTATAAAATTCTCAACATAATGGGAAAAGCATAGAAGAATATATAGAATAAACCTAAAGCACGTAACTCAGAAAATTTCATGCAATAATGTTCATAAACTACGTACCTGCACACTTCTCATATCCACAGTCAACACGGCTTGAATTCAAGATCAGATTAGTTTCGCAATGTAAGAAGGATTGGGACTTTACTCAGTTCCCCAAGAAAGCTATAGATTGTTCATCAAACCTCACTAGTATTCAAAGATCCACTTAACTATTCTCTAATGGCTCAATTACTTCTCAATTACTTCTCAATTACATAGCAAAGAATCAAAAGATCTTTAAGGTCGTAATTTAGGCTTAGGGACGGTATGATAGTATATTTGGATAATTTGGAGTGAGCTTTTGGCTCTCTCCTCACTAGCCATCAACGAATCGCCCTAGAGCTTGAGTTACTCTCACAAAACGTTTCTCACTTAACCCAATGAATTCCTTGATGCACAATTTAGCATCCCCAATAACCCAATAAGATGTTCACTTAAGAATTCCACTTTGCCGGTCCGAATATATATATTTTCTTTTCTTTTCAAATCAATTTTTCTATAGCCATGACTCTCTTTTCATTGATGATATATCACGCTATTTTCTCGTATATATATTTTTCTTTTAATGCCCTTGTCGGCAAATTTTAGCTCGTAGCTTCTTATTCATTCACTATACCCCGGCAAAGGGTTACAATAAAATTTTGTGAATCATCATCAATCTAAGCACGAAGCACAATTAATAAGCTCAAAAATCCCATCCCATTAACAATTCCCATAATGGTGGACCCACCACCCCAAACTCAAGCTCTAAAACAACTGTCTATGCATCGCGATTCGAGTGCGGGTCATATGAAAAAGTCCTATAATCTAAAGGGGTATGGCTTATAACGTGTTTCAATAAAAAGGCTTTAGAAAGGCTAGAAGGGGCTGAGAAGGATATAGCATATAAAATCAAAAATCACAAGGTGAGAAGGTATAAAAAGGCTTCAAGGGCTTCCAATATGAAAGAACCGCCTTAATCACTTTCTATACTATGTAATTTCGTTATTTTCTTACCTTTAGCACTTTCATCAAATGGTTTGTCAACTAGCTTGGATCTCACGGCCTACACAATTCTCAAGGTTCCCTGAGATCGAACATACTCTCTATCGCATTTCTCATTAATCTTTTCTTTACTATCAACGTGTGTTTTCCTGCAAATACTCAAAGCATAAAAATAAAATAGCTCATAAACATACTACTTACTATCATCAATTCACTGAGCTTATGCTTTCAAGCTATTAAACACACTCTACATCTAATTCCCATGTATCAAAAATTTTAATTTCTACCTAAAAACAGATAAATGGAGATGAGAGACAACGAATCCCCACACCCCCAACTCAAAAATGAGCCGTGTCCCCACGACTCGAAAAAGACTCGAAACAGAAATTAAAATTAGCAGATAAAAGCATTTACAGAAATGGTAAGGAAGAAAGAGAACATACTCTCGAGGCTATTGCCTCGCATCATTGACATCCAAGGTTGGATTTACTGGACCTTTCGTTAATTGCTCAAGGAGTTTCATGATGTGCACTTGATTAGCGTTGATTTGTGCCACATCATTGACTAAGGAAGTTTGAGCTGCTTCGAATTTCGTTAAACGCTCCTCCATCTTCTCTTGCCAACTTTGCTCCTTTTCTTCTTTCGAGACTTGCGTAGAACCCGCTCTTCGAAAGATATCCTTGATCCAAGCATTATCAATATAACTCGTCTTAAATTCGAGTTTCTCTTCTTCACCCAATATAACATTCACTTTTCGCACAAGACACGTGATCATAGTAGGGAATTTAACATTATAGACTGATTTAGGAGAGACCGAAAATCGCATCACCTCCTCATAGATCAACTGTGCCACATCTACTTCTTCTCCTCTCAAAATACAATCCAACAGTAGAGCGTTCTTCATAGTCACATCCAAAGTTCGTGTGTTTCCAAAGACATTAGGAATAAGGAAATTGTGCCGAATTCTCGCATCCGATTGAAGATATTTGTAAGGCCAAGGTGCCTTCAATTCTCCCTTATGTGATTGCACTTTCTCCTTGTCTAAAACATGCTCAAAAAGCAATTCCTCATCAAAGATTTTTCGTTTAGCAACCTCTTCATCAAATTTGCAACAACCTTTCAATTTCTTAAACTTGAAGTGGTTTCTAATCTCATCAACTGTGAAAGGAACTAGCTTTCCTCTAATCGGAACACAACTTTTACTATCTCGGCTAAAGAGGCCTAAATAGAATTCCAAAACTAACTCATGACATAATTTAGAACGTCTTACCATGAACGTAGACCAACCTAATTTCGCACCAAGCTCAAAGAATCTCTTGTATTCTCCTTCACCAACTTCTTCCTTGAATACTTTCTCATAAGCAAAATGTAGCTCTTTTAATTGTTTCTCTGCAGAAGCTTTCAGGGCCCTTGAAGCTTCCTCTTTCTCCTTGGGTGTAGGACCTTGTATAGTTGTGTTTTCTCCTTTGCATAAAAGTAAAGCTTTTTACCATTACGATCACACAAAGTTATACCTCCATCTTCAACATCGTCTTTACCTTTTGACTTAGAACTAGAACCTTTGTTATTTGATTTCTTCTTGATTGTATCCAATACCTTGCTCTTCTTCACCTCCATCTTGCTAGCTAATATTGTTGTTCTATTAGTCATCCTCAATTAACCCCCAACTCAAAGCTTTAGCAACCCTTGAACTTTGAACTTGTGAATTTTTGGTTGAACAAGCTTGATTTGGTTTAGGAAAGATGAATGGATGATGAATCTCTATGTGGGTGAGGTGGATTCTTGATGGATTGGCTTGGATTTAAGAAATTGTAGGATGAATTTTGAAAATTTGAGCTCTTGATTCTTCAATTTGATGGATTTGGTGAGAATTGGGTGCTTGAATCTCTCTTGTAATGATGTGGAGAGAAGATTTGATGTGTTTTCCTTGATGATTGGGTAGTGTTTTGATGATTGGTGAAGGTTTTTATGAGCTTCAATGGAGTTGGGAGAGTTTTGGAGAAGAGAAAGAGGCTTGAGGTTTATAAAATTCAGAATAATAAGCTTTATACCTCTTTTATAACCTAAATCCCGTAACGTTCTCTCTCTATCTGCGCGGCGCGGTGCATGGGTGCGGTACATGGGTGCACCGCAGCTTCTGTAGCTCAAAAAAAAATTTCGCTTTGGCAAAATACACGTGGTAGCACCCCGTGGCACGGGTTTTGGGCGTGCGGTATAGGGGTGCGGTACAGGGTCCGGTACACCGCAGCCAATGCTGTGATATTTTCTCGTCTAGGTATAAAACCCGTGGCTCCTACCCGTGGTGCGGGTTTTTGTCCTCTGCGGTACACCGCGGGTGAGGTGCGGTATACCGCACCGATGGTGTATCCTTTCCGAAAACTTTGTTTCTTCCCTAACTCGATTTCTCCAATACCTAAGCATCAAAAACACTAATACCTTTCTCAAATATGCATTATCAACTAAAAACAACTAAACTAAACATAATTTAAAAACGTAAAAGACATAAAAACTTAAAAAATTGCGGGTTGTCTCCCGTACAACACTTTTATTTAACGTCTTTCAAAGTTAGACATGTTACCTCTATCAAGATTTGCGAATATAGCCTCCCCAACAACGAGTTAGGCTATGAACGTCAACTAATCTGCGCTTGATCCCCGTTTTGGGTCGAATTTCTATCACCTTGGCTGAAACAACCTTAGTGACAATGAATGGTCCCATTCACGAGTCTTTGAAACTTCGTGGCCTATTCTCGCATTTGTGAGCTTTCCATAGAACTTCATGGCCAACCCCAAACTCAATGTTTAGCTCAGTATCCACAGGCTTTAAGTGGATCTTCTCATGAGGGACCTTGTGATGTGAAAGGCTGTGGATTACAGGAACGGTGGGATCTAACTTCCTCAGTTTCTTACCCAAGACATAGAAGGTCTCGGATACATTCTTTGCATGAAGGGTGATGGTCCCTTCTTGGAAGTTGATGACACTTTGACTAGTGGCCATGAAAGGGCGTTCAAGTATGATTGGAACCTGCTTATCTGCATCAAACTCAAGTATAACAAAGTCAGTAGGGATGGCGATATTACCTGCACGGACTAAGACGTGCTCCACTGTTCCCCATGTCCTCGTAACTGAGTTGTCAGCGAACTGCAACTTCACTGGAGTTTTCTCTGATTTCTGAAGTCTAAGTCTCTCGAACACGGACTTAGGCATAAGATTCACACCAGAACCCACATCGTACATAGCTTTCACCTTGAGCATACCATTAATTTGAATAGGAAGGTTGAAACTTCCCAGATCTTTAAGTTTTGTTGGTTTCTCTCATTCACTTCTTCTTGAAACTCTCAGGTTCTCTCTTGGGATCTCTACACTCGCTTCTTTCTCAGGAATAACTTTTGTAAAAACTTGTTGCGGTGTGAGTCCTTTCTTTGCAATCTCAAGCATTCGGGCATTGATATTTTCAGGTGTATACGCCTCTACAAATGTCTTGAGTTCAGTGTCATCCTTAGGATTTGTCTCAGGAATAGTTGATGACACTGGTTGAACAATAGGTGGCGATTCCACCTTCTCTTCTTCTTTCTCTTCTTGCACAACAGGTGCAACTTCATCTTCTTTCTCTTTCTCTCTATCTAGCTCAGCTTGATAATCCATAACCGATCGAATTTCCTCTTGCATCTTCTTCAGAAGTTGTATAAACTCGGCTTTTTCTGGATCGTCCTCCACATAAACCTCAGAACAGTCAGATTCCACGGGGCTAGACTTGGTTGGTTCTTCTTCGGTACTCGGAACTTCCACGGCACTAACGGCAGCATGCGGTACTTCCTCTTTAGCTTCAATTTCAAGGCAAATAGTCTTACAAGCTTCGAACCCAACATTGTCATCACCTCCTTCGATTGCCTTCACTTCTTTATGTTCCATTAAATTTGTTAGAACTTTGTTTAATTGTTCTACTTGAGTACCTAAAATCTGAAGTGCGGCATCTTGTCCTCGGACTTTCTCTTCCTGAGCGCTCATATTTGTGGTCAAACGGTTCAAGATTTGTATTATTTCTTGATTGTCCATAGATCCTTCTTGAGGATACTGAGGTAAATCTTTCTGATCTAACGAATCGGTATAGGCATCTTGAACAGGTTGTTGAAGGGGAGAAGGTCTATTTTGATATTGATTCTGATACTGACCTCTCGGTTGGAAAGAGTTGTTCTGGGGGCGCGGTTGATAATGACCAAGATTAGCGGCCCCTTGTGGATTTGAGTACTGCATACCCAGATGATTTCGGTTACCCCATTGATAGCCTCCTCGGTTGGATATGAAGTAAACAGATTGTGGATATGATTCACACTCTTCCCATGTATGATTGTTAACCCCACATTGTTGACAACCTTGTGCTTCTTGTACTACGTTTGCTGCGGCTAAATTCTTTTGCATCTCTAACTTCAGCTCTTTGATTTGATTTTCTAATGCGGATATTTGAGCTGAGTTCGCGGTTTGTGCATCTAAACGAAGCGTTCCTCGTGTCTTTTCTATAGGAGCTCGCGTTGAAGGCCAACTCCTTTCTTGTTCAATAATATTTTCCAAGACATCGGAAGCTTCATTATGATTCATGGACACGAAATTACCCTTTCCAATGTTATCCACCTTCTCTCTACCTTTATCAATAAGACCTTCATAGAATATAGCAAGTTGTAGAGCGGGTGTATAACCATGGAGAGGACATCTAGCTAATTTATGTTGAAACCTTGTCCATGATTCTCCTACTATTTCTCCATCTTCTTGAAAAAATCTTGCAAGCTCGGTTTGATCTTTGAGTCTCATGCTCTTCGGATAAAAACGGTTAAAGAATGCGGCTTGAAGTTCTGTCCAAGAATTAATTGTTCCAGGTGGTTGTCTTTCTAGCCATTCGCTAGCTCTACCGGTTAAGAAGAACGAAAACATATGACAATACAGTTGCTCGCGTGTAATGCCAGGAGTAATATAGGCATCACAAATCTGCATGAACTTCTGAATCGATCTTACCGGATCTTGAATTGCTGTACCACTGTATAGTCCAAAACTTTGAAATTGACTAAGCATACCCGGATCGGGTCTAAATTTGATATTCTGGATCTCTGGAGGACGATAACCGATTGGTTGAACATGGAACGGTACATGAAGACCAGGGAGGTCTTGCTGTACTCGATTATGTTGATTATTAACGTTATTCTGCCCATTACCTCGTCCTAGTGGTAGTTGTACACCGTGTTGTCCACCACCAGGTGGTGGTGGACCTCTTGGATTTACTCCAAGTTGGTCATCAAGTGGTGGATCTTGGTGGGCTGCCATTACTCTTCTCAAGGATCTTTCCTCACGAACACGTTTGTTGTAAACTCTGAAGCCCCTCTCAGGCTCTGGTAACGGAGGCCAAGAATTAAACACTCTGAAACCTGAAAAAGACTAAAGCAAACCACAAGCGTAAATCCGGAAAAATAAAAACTAAAAAACGAAAAATAAAAATTAACTAAAAACTACTACTCGAAATAGATAACCCACACGCTAACGAGACACAAGTCCCCGGCAGCGGCGCCAAAAACTTGGTGTCGCCTAGGGTGTGATAAAAATATGATAATATAAAGTCTAGAAAACTACGCACTCTCACCCTAGACAGGCACAGTACTGCAAGTATTTCAGGACGTATGCAAGTTTAGTTGATAAGTTGAGTTCGTTTGCAGGGACTTAAGTGTGTTAATCACGTGGGTAGAAATAACGAGTAAAAATAAATAATTAAAGACAGAAAATAAAAGCAAATAGATTTCGAATTAACTAATTAAAACTAGGAAAATAAAGACAATAAAATAAAATACTAAGAATATGAGATGAGAGATATAGCTTAGGTTTTGCTAGTATGCACTAATCCTTCTAATTCTTTCTATTAGATCTAGTTTATAAGGGAGAATATTAGCTCTTGTATACTTAGTCAGGATTCTAAATTCCCATTCCTTAGACCTTGAGAGCGACTAAGGGGGCTACGGCACAACCAAGAAGCTGTTTCAAATAGGGTTATCAAACGCTACTAAGGCCCTAAGCAAACAATTCATTCAATTGGTGATATGGTGATTAAATTATACCCTAATGACTATCTAGTTAGAATTAGTTTTGTCAGGACTAATATCGACACTAGACGTTATGTGGTGGTTCAATAGTTAAACACCCAGCTAAGGTGACCATTTAACTACTATTAAAACAATCCTAAAGTGATCAGTTCTAGGAAAGACAATAAATCAAAACACATAAACAAATTTAAGAGTAAGAAGCTAATATCATATTAAAACATGTAATTTCCAAAAAAACTTAGATAGAAGAATTAGAATTCATAGTTTATACATGATGCAAAAGCCAAGCTATGGGAGGTTTAGTTCATACCTGATGGAAATAAACTAAAAGAAATTATAAAAGACATCATCTTGCTCTCTACAAATAATCTGGAAGAATATAATCTTAAGAACTAATTACTATGAGGCAAGGATGATTTTACAAGTGATATAAGGGTGTATTTATAGGTGTTTAGAAGACCTAATTCATTTTCTTGAGGGAGAAGCAAAGTAGTGGACTACAAGCCCAACTCAAATTTGTATGTTAATAAAGACAAATTCTTCTGAACTGTTTTGAGCATATCTTCTTCGTTATTGGTCGGTTTTTGCTCCACAATATACCAAAAGAATCCTCAGCGAATTATCTACATACATATGAAAGGAATTTACCAAAATCGGCTTCTTTTTGGAGTTATCACCACTTCTTTAGGTGTTGCTGCAGAAATTCAGATTTAGGCAGCTTCTCCTTTTCCATATTTTTAGCTTTTGTTTCCTTATCTCAAATTACCATGCTAATCTCTTTCCATATATTGTAGTCTTTGACTTGGACTCTAATTAATCTCCATAATTATCTTTAAAGATTCACACTAAATAAACAATTAAACCCAATATGCTCTAAAAATATTATTTTACTAAATCAAGACTCAAAATAGGAAAGTGCACTATTTCTCAAGAAAATCGACTATTATGACTTCTAAATCACTAAAAATGATGTCTCATCCTAATATAAATCTATCACAAATGAGGAGACATCAGTAGTCATTTAAAGATACCGGTTATACCGAAAAATATTTTTTAACAACATAATATTAGAAATTACTCATAATTTTGGCACTTCTATATGTAAGTTTCTAATTCATATTCATTTACGTGTAATATTGTTGTAAGCTTAATTTCGTAGTGAATTATATAATTTTTATTGTGATTACCATTTTCTTAATGGTGTTCGCTATTTTACCAAACATTTTAAAAATATTTTATCATCCAAAACACTAATCGTCAATGGTTTTCCAATTTTCAGTTGTTCTTCACTTTTGAATGTAAGATAACTTCCTAACGTGATAAAGTTAGGTTCCAAGAATAATTCAAACTAATAACGTTAGGAACAAAAACTTCTAATCTGTCTCGACTTGTGTGATCTTGATTTAACTGTGTACAACGAGTCTTCTCATATTGGCAACACAACCGCTACTGGAAAATTAATTGACAAGGTACTTTGTTTTCAAGGACAAGTTCAAGAATAGTATCTCAGTAGCTATAGGGGGGCTCGTGAACAACATGAAGAACCCGTTTTACAAACCGTGTACTAACAAGGAGTCCTCAAAGATCATTTGGGAGACACTTCAAAAGAAGATCCTTTAAAGAATGATTAGTCATTTGCAAGTCGAATAGGTAAATCTCCTAAATGATAAGTGTTTATAATTTATTACTAATACTTCAAAGACTAATCTAATCAAATGCATGTTCAAAGGTTGTCCTATAACTTGTGCAAGAAGAAGACCCTAAGGCCAGCCTGTTTGACCAGATAAAGGATCAAGCTCCAAGACCCGTCGGTGACCTGAATGAGACCAACGAGGTAATCTATGATGTGATGGTCTAAGTAGAACTAATAGAGAACAAGCTGTTGGATTCTCGAAACAAGAACTACCAAACAATCCAGGTCAAGAAGTTCAAGGAAGTGGATGATGGAGAATATGTTTACCTTGAATACTGATGTCTACACCTTTTTGATATATTAATCTACTCACGAGATATATTTTCAAGTTTTGTTGGACCTAAGGGAGGGATTATTCCCTAATATTCGACATATCTTACTTTTCTCTTTTATTTTGGATATACTGTTATTTATAGAGCTTTTGTGTTTTAATATTTTGTTAAGTATGTAGCTTTTGAGATTTGGCTAGATCTTGAAATCAATGATGCGTGAGAAGTGATAGAAGTCAATTCAGAGTTGGGATGAAGACGTTATGTTATTTTCTTCCAACGTGACTCGAACTTGTGCAACACTTGCTAAAAAAGGGTTGGGCTATCTTTAACCCATCTTAGTGAGCCCTAAGGCCCCAAAATGTTTTTATCTAGGTATTTAAGAATTTGAAAAGCTCATTATTCAAAGCACAAGAAATATTACAGCAGAGAGAAGAACTACTCGTCTGGAAGAGAACAGAAGGAGGGTTTTCACCCAAGTTCATCCTTTTTTTACCATTCCTCTTCCATTTATGTCCAACCATTAGGTTAAATGTATTTCATCTTATCTTTTAAACAGGATTTTTGCATTATTTATCTCTAGCTTTCATTTTTACCTTATGAGCAGAACCTCTTGTGCTTGAGGATCTCTATATGTATGAACCTTATATAATTAATTATATTTTTTATTTGATTTTGGGATATTCATATTGAAATAAATTGAGCTAATATTCCATTGATTATCTATTTATGCTAATTTCTAATTTTGCACTGATCAAGTATTAATTAATATTAGTAGTTGCAACTATCACCCGAGAGGGGGGTGAATTACAGAATTAGTATATAAACACTTGGTGTGTATTAGTGAAAGAAGGGGTTGACTAACCAAGTCTTCATTAGGGGTTTAATCAATTAGTGTTTGAAAGCACTTGTAGGGCCACCCAGGGTCTCTAGTGTCGTAGGCTAGCTTCCTATCTACCCGGGAGGGATCTAGGAAGACCTTTGAATCCATACTAGTGTGAAAAGACCAATTTTCCCGTATATAAAATAACATATAAAGTTAAATTTAGGAATTACTAGCAAGAATCAAGCATATCTCTCATCCATTTCTACTCTCTTTAGCATTGTAAATTGTATTTAATTTAATTAATCATTCACTTTATTGCAATCTTAGCTTATAAACAAAATCCAACAAAAAATTTTATTTACCTTATTTGTCATTTATGTTGCAACTTATCCTATTACACTAGTAAACAATTAAATCATAACTTTTATGGTCCCTTTTTATACTTATCTTTTATTACTTTTCAATGCCCCGTACATTTGTAGGTAAGAATCCTTCCATTGTGTTGATTTATATCACACTTGGGAGGCGAACAAGTTTTTGGCGCCGATGCCAGGGGAATTTATCGTTATATTTTTGTGTTTTTAGTAGTGTAGTAGTGTTTATTTGTTTTAAGTATTACTTTTTTTATCTCTCTATAGATTTAATAGGTCTCGTGTAAAGACCAAAGAAGAAGAGAAAGAGAATGACAAGAAGAAACGGTCGTTGTGAATGTGAATGGAGGGAATCCACCAATTGAGCAGAATAATCAAGTTCAAGGTATTCTTGAAACATGGGTCCTTTTTCGAGTTCAATCTCTAGATATTTGCCTTACAACCATTCAAGTCGTGTGATGTCTCCCTAAATGTTCTAATTTTATGCCCTTGGGAGACATCATTTTTTGTGTTTATTTTGTTTATTTTGATAGACTTTTGGACTAAATATGCAATAATCCAATTTTCCTCTTTTATTTCTAGCATTTTTTATTTATTAAGCTTTTGCGCGTAATATTGTTTATTTTAGTGAAACGTTTGTAGGTTTTGAATGTTAGCTAGAAGAGGAATCCGAGAAGAAAGTCAAAGATCGCGATATGGAGTCAAACCTTGAAGAAAAATCCCGAAAAGAATTAGATTTTGAAGCTGCAAATCTGGAAACAGGCCAAATATTGCTGATTTCGAGGCACTTACGAGTTGATTTAGCCGCTGACCTTTTAAGAGATTATGTTCCTTATCGAGTTACGGAAATTTAGCAAGTGATTTCAGGTCAATCGGAGTTATAACGAATCGGCTAGATCAGATTTAGTGAAGGTGGTGCAGCAGTTACGGGATTTTGGGCTAAGCTAATGGACTTGGGCCTTTATTCTTTCATCTAATTAGTAACCTAAAGGCCTGGTCCGAATTTATAAGTATAAAAGGGGCTTTTGACTTCTATTTTACACAATTCACTTTTTACAAAAGAAAACATCAGAGAGAAGTCAAATTAAGGAAGCAGGAAAGCTAGAGAACCGGAGATGGTCTATATCTCCAACTCACAGCTAACTCAATTCCGGAATTAGGTTTTTCTTTAGTTTCATTCTGTAAAACAATATGAATTCGTCTTTTAATTCAGTATTTATTTTTCCTTTAATTATGAGCTAAATCCTTTTAGTATTTGAGAATGCTTAATGGGTGATCCCTAAAACTATTGAATTTCATATGTTTGAATTTGGGTTTTTATGAATTAAATTGGGTCATTTACATTATTCGGTAATTTATGATTATTTACTGTTTTTGGAGTAGCTAACTAAGAACAGGAGTTAGTACCTAGACTATTCCACATATGTGGCGTGTGGATCATCCTGACGGAGGGTTTAGGTATGGAATCAATTACTCAATATAAGGTATAAACTATTTGACTTTGACGAGCGTAGTTAATCTTAGGGCCAATGAGGTAATATAAACTTAATCATTTGAAAGTGGATCATATTTACCCTGACGGGACTAGTGACACTCTAGAATAGCTTTCTAGTCCACCCTGACGGGGGTACAAAGACTCTTGAATCCCGACCAATGTTATTTGACCGATTTGACATTTAAACAACATATGATATAAAATAGAATTAGGAGGATCCTTTGCATTTCTCGAGTACTGCCTTTCCTTTCTTGCGTCTAGCTATTTATTTGATGTCTCCTCATTTGTGATAATATAATATACTTCAGAGACATCATTTTAGGCTTATTTATTAGTTTATAGGTCGATCTTAGCTTCGTTTAGTGCACTTTCCTATTTTGAGTCTTGATTTGTAGAATTATTATTTTTAGAGCATATTGGGTTTAATTGTTTATTTAGTGTGAAGCTTTAAAGATAATTATGGAGATTAATTAGAGACCAAGTCAAAGACAACAACTTATGGAAAGATATTTGCATGGTAATTGGAGATAAGGAAACAAAGGCTATAAAGATGGAAAAGGAAAAGCTGCCTAAATCTGGGATTCTGCATACACATCCAAAGATATGCGTTTTTACCTAAGAAATAGGCCGATTTTGGTAATTTCCTGCTTCAGGGTCAAGATAATTCTGTTGCGATTCCTTTGGTATCTTATGGAGCTCAATCCGACCAATAACGAAGAAGATATGCTCAAAACGGTCCAGCAGTGTTTATCTTTATTTCCTTACGAATTTGAGTTGGACTAGGAGTCCATTACTTTCCTTCTCCTTCAAGAAAACGAATTAGGTCTTCCTATACCCTATAAATACAGCCTCTTAACACTCAAAAATCATCCTTGGCCAGACCCTAAGGCCAAGAGGAAACTGCAACACAAGAGAAGAAGTCTGGAAGGAGCTGTGCAACAACTATGTCTCCTTCAACCTCTTATTTGTAATTCTTTTCTCTTCTCTTCTTAGTATGAATTAATTCCTTTTAGTTTGAGTGTTTAGCATATATGTATGAACCCTAGTTTTGATTGACATCTATCTAATTTGGGAACTTAATGTTTTAAATTGAATTATAGTTTTTATTCTCTGTTTATGTGTTTGGATTTATATTCTGTGTTCTTGTGGATGCGCGCCCATATAGAACTACCATCTAGTAATTAGGTCACCATTGACAATGGTGTTTAATTGCATGTTTAGCACATAACGTCTAGTATTAGGTCTGATCTGACAACCCAACCTAGCTAGATAATCAGTATGGTTTAGTTTGTGTGACTATTTACCAATTACAGGAAAAGTTTGCTTAGGAAGCCTTATTGACACAGGTAAATCCTATTTTAAACTACCGATAGCATATTGGGACCGATTAGGGAAATACTACATAATTTACCCTTACATGTTTAGAACGGCAAAAGTAGTGGGGATTGCATGCTAATAACTCAAGCTAACTTTCATACTATCTTCTTTCTTTTATTTATTTTCTGTCTTTAGTTTATTAGTTTAGTTTATTTATTTAAAAAACCAAATAAATATTTGTCTATCTTTTCTTTCTCTTGCGTATTATCTTTCTATCTTTAATATCTGCACTTGATAATTTGCATAAGTTCTCTCTAACTTTCGTCAGTCCCTGAGGAACGAATCTTCTTATCATTAAAACTTGCATACGTCCTGTAATACTTGCAGTACCGTGTTAGCTTAGGGTGTTTATTTGCACTTATTTTATACATCTTTTTATCACACCTTAGTCCACACCATTATTATTTGCATTTTGTCATTTATTTACATTTTCATATTAGTCTTAATCATCTTAGAAACTATAAAACCAACCAATCAATCATTATATCTTTTATTTGCTTTCATAAGTGCAATCATTCATTAATCGATAAGCATTGTAGTAACCAAACCGTCCCTGCAAACGATCCTAGAATCATTATTACTACTTGGGACAACCGTACACTTGCGGTTGTGGTTCGATTACTTTTGCATCATTTTTAGAACACACAAAGGACCACCATCGTGATATTTAAGCCCGATACGGGTATGTTAATTAAATTCTCTAATTATGGGAATTATAGTGGAGCAGCACACCAAGACTCGGTATAAGCCGTTGGGAAATTCATGCAAATATGTGATGCCTAAATCACTCAAGGCGTTACAAGGGAATTTGTGTACTATTTTATGGGCCAATTTTTTTTTCAGCGGGGGTACAAGTGAGTGTCTAGACCGTAAACCATCCAAGGCAATCCAAAATTGGGATGCAGTCTAAGTGAGGTTTTTGGATCGTTTCTATCCACAGAGCATGAGGATTAAAGATCAAGTTGATCGTGCTAATTTCATTTAAGAATCTGTCGAAAGTCTAGTAGCAACATGGACAATATTCCAAGAGCAATTGAAAAGGCTCCCTTTTATTGAAACACTCCTTTGATGCATCTACCTATGTTTTACAAGGAACTTGATGAGAGATCAATTATAAGAGTCGATAATATCGGAAGTAGTGGTATTGTATCACGAATCCTATTCAAGTAGCCAACTGTACGGATAAATTTATAGATACCGAGAGGATTTGACAAATATCGCAAGCCCTAAAGAGTACGTTACATGTTAATAGTGAAACCGTGATAGATTTCAAGTTCTTTACGTTGAAAAAAAAATCAAGTGAAGTAATTGAAGTTGGCTGTGAAAGAGGGATTAAAGAGTAGACAACCAAAGTTAAAAGTGGTACAAGAATCGTATGGATGTTCTAATTGAGGAGTCAATTTTCATAATTAGGAAGATTCCGAAACAATCCAGAATTTATGTTTTTTGTGTCTAATTGAGGTAATCATTTCTTGAGTGGTTAAGGATATGGTCAACCAAATCGTAATCATTCCAAATTTCAATTGTCAAATCCTATTGGGGTGGTAGATTAATGAGTTTATCAATATTCCCCCATGAAAACAACTTTGAAGCTCGACCTCAAAATCAATATCAAGGAGGTTAAAATCCTATTCAAGAGCCTTACAATGAAAGTCTTGTCCGAAAAGAACCCCCACCAAATCTACAAGAAGGTACCTTTTATGTTCTACAACAAGCATTAAGTTCATTTATTCTAATAACACAAGAAAATTTGAAGTCAAATCAAGAGACATGGAAGCTCAATAATGAGAGGATGAATGAGTATTCTGCAGCGTTGAAAATGCTTGATATTCATGTATCTCAAATTGCTAATAAATTGAATATGAGATTGCAAGGTCAAATATCTAGCAATACTAAAACTCCGCGGAATAATGAAGATTGTAACGCGGTTTCATTGAGGAGTGGAAGAAACTACCCCCACCCTTCCCTGTTACACAAGAAAAAAAGTTGACTTCAAACCAAGATAATGTACAAGATGATGTTGAAAAGACAATTGAGCGAGTGATTGTTTATGAGCATATTGAAAAGAAATTGGACAAACAAAGAAAGAAGAAAGAGGTAGTCGTGAATGAGAATCGACATCCTCCACCATTCCCTTCACGTGTTCAAAATTGACACGAGGACAAAAAGTTTAAGAAGTTTGTTGACATAGTTAAAAAGTTACAGATCAACTGTCATTTTTCAAGCATTTTAAAGAATGCCCATATACTTGAAGTTCATGAAAGATGTGCTTTCCAACAAATGTAAGTATATCGAAGGGGAAATGGTTGGTCTACCTGAGGAATGTAGTGCAATTTTCCGAAGTAAGTTGTCGTTAAAGTTGAAGGATCCTGAGATATAAAATTCCTATATACATTGGTGAAGAATGGACCGGGAGAGCGTTATGCAATTTAGGTACAAGTATCAATCTCATGCCCCGATCGTTGTTTGAGAAGTTGAAGATTGGGAAAGCAAGGTCTACTACCGCGATTTGGCAAACGGAGGATAGGCCTATCTCCCTTCCTGAGTTAAATATAGAGGATGCGCTCATCAACATATGTAATTTTATATTTCCATGTGATTTCATTATTCTTGACTACGACGCAGAGAAGTATATGCCAATCATCTTGGGGCGGCCATTCTTAACCATGGGGCATAGTTTGATTGATGTAGAAAATAGAGAATTGATTTTGCGAGTACAAGATGAAGAGGTCATGTGTACAAGGCGATTAAGTATCCCGATTATAGGGACGATTGTTTTTGTGTGGACATCCTCGATCGTGTCACACAAGAAGTATAGGATGAAAATAGTTTTAATGATATTTTGCAGGCCGCCTTGACACTAGATTTTCACGAGTTACACGAAAAGATATCTGATGTTGTGACAGCTCTAAATTCAGAAGGCGGAAGGCCAAGAAGTAAAGGTTATGAATAAATCCAAGATTTGGGGGAGATAGAGCCACCAAATACACCACCTACTGAATCTCCTCTGAAACTTGAAAGGAAACCACTACCTTCCTATGTGAGGAACTAATTAAGATGAAATGATATATTACTTGTTATTGTTTCCTCTAACTTGACAGGTCCTCAAGAATAAAAGATGTTGTGTGTGTTTCGAGTTAAAAAAGAGACAATTGGGTGGACTATTGCTGATATCAAAGTAATTATTCGTACCATTTTCCAGCACAAGATCATTCTTGAAGATGAGAGGGCACGGTCAGCTAAGGTTCAAAGCAGACTTATACCGGTAATGAAGAAAGAAGTAAGGAAGAAGTTTATCAATCTATTAGATGCGGGGATCATCTTCTCCATATCTAACAGTGAATGCGTGAGTCTGGTTCAATGTTTTTCGAAGAAAGGAGGAATGACTACCATCCTAAATTATGATAATGAAGCCATACCGTCAAGAAACGATGTGGGCTGGAGTGTGTGTATGGACTATTATAAATTGAACAAGGCCACGTAGAAAGATCAATTTCCTTTACCGTTCATAGACCTAATGTTATAAAAGCTTGTGGCGATAGAGTATTATTGCTTCCTTGATGTCTATTTGGGCTACAATCAAATCTGTCTGGATCTCTCTGATCAACATAAAACCACTTTCACATGTCCATTCAGAACCTTTGCCTTTCGAAGGATGCCATCTGGGTTATGCAATGCAACCTCCATATTCTAGCGGTGTATGATGGTGATATTTTGGGACATGATTGATTAGTTCTTGGAGTTATTCATGGATGACTTCTTAGTTTTCGATGATTTTGATGATTGCCTCAACAACTTGTAGAGGGTTTTAATTTGTTGTAAGGAGACTGGTCTTGTTTTGAATTGAGAGAAGTGTCATTTCATGGTTCGTGAGGGGAGCGTGTTGGGGCACAAGGTTTTCAGTAAGGGTATGGAGGTTGACTGTGCAAATAGCGAGGTAATCAAAAACCTTCCACCTCCCATTTCCCTTAAAGGTATGAGAAGTTTCTTGGGACATGCGGGATTATATCGCCAATGTATCAAAGAGTTTTCTAAGATCACCAAACCGTTATGCAATATGCTTGAGAAGGATGTCAAATTCCAATTTAAGGATACATGCATGGAAGCACTTTTGGCCATCGAGGAAAAGCTTTTCTCCACACCAGTTGTGACTACCCATGATTGGAGTCTTTTGTATGAAGTTATGTGTGATGCAAGTGGTCTTTCCATGGGTGCGCATTGGGGCAACGCAAGGATAAGGTATTTCATACTGGTTATTATACGAGTAAAACTTTCACAGGTGCACAATTGGAATATACAGTGACTAAGAAGGAGTTGTTGGCCATGGTATATGTGTTTGATAAGTTCAGCTCCTATCTTCTTGGAGCGAAAGTTATAGTTTACACGGAATATTCCCGAAGGAAACCTTATGGAGAAAAAGGATGCAAAGCCGCGTCTTATTATCTCGCTTCGAAGGCTCTAATGTCAACAACAAATCCGAGTTTGTCAAGGAGGTATTTCACAATGAGAATTTACATATGATGATTGTAAGTATTGTTACTTGGTATGCAAATATTGCTAATATTAATATGAGTGGGTCATTTCCTATTGGAAGCAATCCATAAGAAAAGAAGAGACTTCTTCATTATGTGACAGTTATTTTGGAAGATCCTTTCATGTTCAAGGTATGTAGTGATCAGATGATTCGAAATTGTGTACCGGATCACAAAATTCATTATGATGTCGCGAGTGGTCATGGTTTATGGAGAAATTTCAAGGGTGATCGGACCGCCTCCAAGGTACTTCAATCTGATTTTTATTGGCCTACAATTCATAGATATTGTCATGAATGTGTCAAGCAATGTTCACGATACCAGTTCACCGGAAATGTTGCGAAGAGAGATGAGATGCCACTCACCAATGTGTTGGAATTGGGGATTTTTTATGTTTGGGGTATTGATTTCATGGGGCCGTTTGTGTCATCCCATGGGAATTAATACATCTTGCTACCCGTTGATTGTGTGTAAAAATGGGTTGAAGTTGTGGCTTTACCAACAAATGATGCAAGAATGGTGATTAAGTTATTGAAATCAAATATTTTCACAAGACATGGGACACCGAGAGTAATAATTAGTGATGAGGTATGCATTTCATGAACAAATACTTGAAGGTGGTGCATGTAAAGTATGTAGTGAGACGTAGAGTGCCTACCTCTTATCACCCACAAACAAATGGAGAAGCCATAATCTCTAACCGAGAGACAAAATATATTCTTGGTAAGACCATGGGACCAACGAGGATGTATTGGTCAAGAAAGTTAGATGATGCACTATGGGCTTATAGAACAGCTTTCAAAATGCCCCTAGGTGCATCTCTGTATCAAATGATGTATGGTAAAGCCTGTCACTTACCACTTGAGCTTGAGCTAAGTGCATATTGGGCGATAAAAGTGTTGAACTTTGGCCCTATATTGGCTGGAGAGAAGCAATTGATGCATTTGAATGAACTTGATTAGTTCCGCTTTCATGCATATGAGAATGCAAAACACTACAAAGAGAAGACCAGGAAATGGCATGATAAGTGGCTTCACGCGAAGAATATTGATGTAGGAAAAAAGGTCCTCAAGTACAACTCCATGTTCACCAATTATCCATAAAACTGAGATCAAAGTGGTCGGGTCCATTCATTGTTACCAAGGTTAAGCCTCATAGAGCTATAAATATTGAACATCCAACCAAACACCAAACATTCATGGTGAACGGTCATCGATTTAAGATTTATCATGGAGGCGAGGATACCTTTGTGGGGAGGATCGAAATCGTGGGAAGGTCAGGTACCTCCTCAAAGCCGAGTAGCACGAGAGGTAACCTGTCAAGTTTAACGACGTTAAACAAAAGCCAATAAGGGTGAAAACCCATTTGAATTTAGTTTATTACATTTCATGGTGTATATTACTTTTAGTTTTGTGTTTATTAATGTGTAATAGGGTATATTGAAACTAATAAAAGAGAAAAGTATAGAGTTCTGTTATGTAGCTAGGTACATCTTGAGTTTGGGATGTAATGTTTGAGAAAATAGTGCTCACAGCAGGTCCAACGGTATACTGTGCCCTACAGGAGGTATACCGCCGCTCCACAACCCCGTCATTACCATATTACTACGGTACAAGAAGTCAACATGTTGAGGCCTCGAGCAGTAACACCGCGCCCTACGAATGATATACCGCTCCCCAAGAAGACTGTCTCGACAGTGACAACACTATTAAAACAGAAACAACACTAAAGGGGTCCAACGGTGTCAGTCGAGCTTTTTAAGAATCATTGAAATTAGAGGGTCAGTCACGCGTACTATATTGTATAATAAAGCCCATCCATACCCAAAAATGTGCCTATATCGTGCCCTACAGGCGGTATACCATTCCCCACAACACAATCAAGATTATGTGGCCACGATGTGCGAAGTCAAAAATATTGAAAGGGCCAAATAGTATATACCGTGCCCAACAGGCAGTATACCACTGCCATCGAGTATTCACATCCGCGATAGTTGTTATTACAAGACCTAGAACTCAACAGAGGAACGATATACCACACTTGAAGGGGGAATACCGCTGCGAGGTGGTAAGAAAAAATATAAAATAATCCTTAGGGATTCTTACATGACAAAACCCTAGTAGCAGCCTCCTCCAACTTCACTAAAACAAAAATTCCACTTCCAGGCTCCATTGAAACATCATTGAAGCTTGAGACATCCTTCAACAAAACACCAAAACACCATCAAATCTTCTACCACATCTTCCATAAACACATAAACTCCATCAATTCACTATGAAACACCAAAAATAATCAAGTGCAAGATTTCTTCCTTCATTCTTCATAACCATCACCGTCGGCATCTCTCCCACACTATTCAACAACCATTCACCGCCGGCATTGCCCCACACTATTCCACCTTCGCCTCTAATCACTTTCGCCTTCGGTCTATGAAAATCGGCGCCACTTGAGGACCATTCCCACCATCATCAACCCTGCTTGGCTATGCCATCAACAATTGAAGAACCCAAATTAAGGTAAAATGATTTACTTCCTAATCTCATCACTTTTATAGTTTTTTAAAATGATTTGATTTAAGTGTAACTGTTTACACCAAGCTAAGAAAATCGGCGCAACTGGAGGACCATTCTCCATCATAATAAACCGAGCTTGGGCACGCCATCAACAATCGAAGAACCCAATATAAGGTAAAAAAATTGATTTACTTTTTAACCTAATCTCATTACCTTCATAGTTTTTCAAAATAATTTGATTTAAGTGTAATTGTTTATTATTATTTTATACAAATCCACACCATCTTTCTAAATTAGCGACAATGATGGATTATACCTCTAGAAGATAGGTGTTTGAGTGTATATGCAACGTAGGGTGTTTCAGTGAGTTTGATGTTTTCACACATTTATTTGAGGTTTTCACTAATTTATTCTGGTTTGATCGTCCATAAAAATTCACTATTTTCATGGTTTATCGGATGTTCTTGGTTCTGCAGGCCCATTTCTTCTTCCAATAACTCACATCAAGAGTCAGCTATTGTCATGCAATGGTTTGTCATTAAATCACTTGTTCATGTGAATTAGAGTTAGATTTAATAGAAAATATATATATCTTTCCAAATATTTTTTCTTTTTGTATAACAAGTATGCCACCACGATTTAAAACATTCGTTATCTAACTCCTTATACAACTAATGACTTGAGGCAATATTTCTTATCGCTAAGCTTCAAGTGTAAAGAAATAGAGGCCTTACAAGGTGAATCAACTACTGTTACTAAGAACTGTGACAAGACTTACGGTAGTATTGTGAAACTAAGGAAACAACATGATGAACTATGACAAGACTTACGGTAGTCCTTTATATTGTAAAAGTAACATTTTAGTCCCTTTTCAGCTGATTACTTGTTTTATCTGAATCATACGACCTTGAAGCAAAGAATAATATCGAAACGCTAAAATAACTCTCTGTTTTCGAGGTTTGTTTCTAAAGTTACTTTTTTTGGGTTGTGAAGAAGATTGTGAAGAAGATTCATATAAAACAAAATGTATTCTTTTAATTATTGACTAAATAGTTGTTCGACCAAAAGACTAATTCACTATCATAATTAACGGTTGGTTTATAGTGACAATTTCTCCGGTACATGAAAATAAAATGGAGAATATCTCAATAAATGGAATAAATATTAAAAAATATCAGCAATTATCAAATCCTATATTCTAAACCTTGAATCATGCTATTGAATCATGATATTGATACAAATTATCTGAAAACATTGATATATTTGTAATAGTTTATTAAAATAAAATTTTATAGGTTATTGCTTAAACTAAACTAAATTATGATTTATAATCAATGCTAATCCAGTAATGAAAAAACTTATAATCAATTTTGCTAAAAATCATATCAATATATAAATAAATAGATTTAGAAATCTCTCTAAATGACACGAAGTTTAAAAGCCGCTCTTCCATGCAAGGAAAAAAAAAAAGTCTCTCTCAATATTAAGTTATATATACATTATTATTATTATTATTATTATTATTATATATATATATATATATATATATATATATATATATATATGAGATATCATTCCTTTACAGTTTTTTCTATTCAATATTGGACCCAAACAAAATTTCTCTAAAAATAAGAATCCATAAAATGCATTGATTCAGAATTGATTGTCCATGTTTTGCAAAAATGTGAGAGTTTGTTTGTACGCGTAATAACGTTTTTTTATCAGAATAATTTACGTATTAAATTATTTATTTGTTCTTGTACCTTTATCGTCTAAAAGGATAACCAAACTTTTAACCAATTAAATTCACTCCAATTGGTAAGACTTATTTTAGAACATTCACATAAAAATTATAGAATATATTATTTTGAATTAATATTTCTTTTTAGTTATATATGTAAAAAGGCAAAGTATATTTATTTTGACGACCCAAACATCCTACATAAGTAGTAAATAAGGTCGTCTATACTTCGTTAAAATTCATATCTCTCTGTTAAAATATCTTACTTTCACCAAGATACCTGGGTTTGATTCCCTATCTTTTTTTAAGTGTCTTCAGACACGGCTCAAATTGTCCATATAAAAGACGACCAGAAACATTTTACACCCCCTTTTTACTTCTTCTCAAATTGATAGGTTGTCGTCCAGGTTTCTCAAATTGGAAGAAATGCATATATTGGTATAACGACATGTTCTAAAGTTATGAGATCTATGTACTGATATTAAAAATTCGACGATGTACGACTCACACATTTCAATAGCATTACATATTAATTTTTTTTTAAAGTATTAATTGGTTGTTTGATAAATTATATATACACATGTTTTATGATTCATTTGTATTTGATAACCTGGAAATTTTATTAGATTTTTGTGTAGATTATGTCTATTATTTGTGTTGTTTTCATATTCGAAATAGCATATCATTTTACTTTTGTTGATATTCATGCTTATACTAAATCATCTCCTTCAGTTCTTGGTTCAGATGTAGTTTCATTGTATATTAAGCATAATTTGTGAATTATTAGCATGTTTTTATTTTTTTGTAGTGCCTTCAGGCATGAGAAATACCTAGTGTGTATATATACTCTTATTTATTGTTTGTTTGTCGGTTATAACAAGTTATATCTTAACTGAGTAATGAAAACCCAATATACAACTGATATTTTTCAAAAGTGTTTTCAATGTTCACATTTTACATCCTTTTAACATTTAGAGGTTTATTCACAATATTATAAAACATTGAGTCATTTCCATAAGTAATACCAATGTAAATTAATTTTCAAATAAATCGTACATTAAATCTCAATTCCATATGTGTATAGATTTTTAATTACCATCGCATTGTGAAATTTTATAAATGAAGATAGAAAAAATTATTCATTAATAATTTGAAAATCAAATAACCATTCGATTTTTATCAGGCATAATAATAAAAAATGACATATATATTAGCTTTCATGTTTTCTTCTTTTTCTTCGCGCATTTTTTTATATTTTAAAATTATTCCTAAATGTTTATACATCATGAAATAACTGTAATCTTGATCAAATTATAAATTTATTGGATTCATTCATAGGTGCAGTGCAACAGCTTCTTTGATCCACCGATCACTTCCCTCGTAAAATCGTCTACGCCTAAATCTCTTAGCAATTTGAGGAGTAATGTTATGGATACCCTTCCATCTCACCCTTTGAGAAATCCCTGCACCTTGCCCCATGTTTTGGTACTCTACATAGTACAATGTATCAAGAGCAAAGTTTCCCATCCATGGAGACCAACCTTCGGGAGCAATAAATCCATCAATGAGTGAGTTCATTATTATTGTCCTCGAGTACTCCTTCCATGGACGTCCAAGGTAGGCCTTAACTGTAGTTCCCGCAGCAAGGAATTCTGGTGTAGCAAGAATTTTACAGTTTTGTAAGATTAATGCACCAGGGCCATTTCTATCTTTTCTACCTTGAGCTGTGACCATGCAATCCTGATTAGGGAGTGGTTTCCTGACAATGAATTTACAATTTTGGAAGATTGCTTGTGCATCACCAAAGACAAAGTCAATTGTCCCAGTGATGGTGCAGTCTTTATAGAATTGACGTTTGTTGTGGGCATATAGTGTGTCTTGGTAACCATCCATATTGCAGTTGAAGAAGACGGAAAAATCACCTGTAACTCGAAGTGCCACGGCTTGGTGCTTAATTGCTCCAGCAGAGTTCTCAAATCCTATGTCCTTCGCGATAAAGTTGTCTCCATCAACGACTGTATTAATTAATGATAAGTATTAGTGTAAAACATTAAAATGAAAATTAAAACAAAACAAACTTTTCAAAGTTGAGGTTTGAAACTAAATACTTACTAACTGTGGCAGTTTGAAATGTATTAACACCATCAACATAGTTTTTGTGTCCAGTGATCCTAGTCTTTGTTGGTCCTTCACCGATAAGCACAACCCTTGTGGCACTTTTTAAGATATGTACATGCTCATCATATATGCCGGCCTTGATGAAGATAATGAAAGGATTTTTGTTGTTCTTTGGAATGGTTTGGAGGGCCTCATTGATGGTCTTGAATTGTCCCGTTCCATCCTTAGCAACAATAACATTAGGTGTGGGATGGGCTCTACTTGCAAGGAGCCGACGAACTGTACCATCAACATATGAAGGAAAACCAACATCGTCAACATCTGTTTCATCATCTTGGACTTGAAAACTTATAGGAACGGGAATATGTAATTGCTCAAGAACTTGTGTAAAGCTAGACACCATTGCAAGGCTATTGCTGGTGAGTTCACCACCCATTTTTAAAAGTTTCTTCATTTTCTCACCAATGTCACCTGTTGTGTTCTCAAAAGCATCCAAACAAGTTTCTTGGAATGTTATTGCACCACCAATCCATGTCTTGAGATCAGCAATCGCGCTACCCAACTCATTAAAATTTGATGTTTCAACTTTGTTGATAGAACTCTGGATATCTTCTACTGAAGTGTCCAAGACATCCTTGCATATGTCCATGGCTTGAGAAGTCATAGGATCCATAGAATCCTTTTTCAGAAGAGAAGAGTTATGAACAACTTCACCTATGTTGGTTAACGTTGCTTGAAAGGCCACCTTTAACAAGTCTGTTGGATTACTAGTATTAGCTGATGCAAGACTTCTCTCACATGTCTCCTTGTAATTAGTCGGTTCACAAATGACTTTGACAGCTTTGTATGATGTCGATGTCGTATCAGTATTCCCCTTTTCTTCATATTTTGAATTTTTACGGTTGACACCATAACTCACACCACCCACCACAATTACTAGGAGAATAACAGATAACCCAATGATTAAAATCTTTTTCTTCTTTCCATCTGAACCCATTTTGGGATGATATTTTTTGATATTTGTTTACTGTTTGATCAAGATACTTTTGAATTATGATAACTGCAATTTATAAAATCTTACAACATATTTATACAGATGTGGTATTATGAGGTATAAGACCGTTATCGAAATGACTACTTTCCTAGTCATGGGGAAATTTAATTTGACTAAAAAAAAAAGATTGGCATTTTTTGTTATTTGGTATTTGTTATGTTTAAAATGAGTTTATTAACTATTCAAGAAGTTTGAAAAATTTGTTTTTTTTGGACTGGAAAAAAAAGTTTGAAATGTGTTTTTGTTTTCCGTTGCAAATTAAGTCATTCACGTATACTTTATTTTTCACCTAGAATTTTTAACTAATCTAATTAAGTTTATGGTTGTTCCTTTATAATATACATCCCACGTAGATCTTATCTTCCTTTGGTTTAAAAATGTTGCACAAACAATTCATTCGTCCGTACTCCAATTTGTTTTCAAATTTAACGAAGACTAAATTACTTCTCTGAGCTATGCAACTTTTAAGAGATTTTCGCATTTATATATTTGCCTAACAAATTTCATATGTAGATAAGAAAGTAAAAATAATCCTACTAAGAAAAACGTGAACCGTAACGATCAAATATATTTACACTGCGTTGTTTGTTATACACACAATGTAGATGTAAGACATGATTTTTCTTTTGTCTTCTCCATTTTTAACAAATTTATGTAACCTTTGATAATCTTGTCTGTTAAATTTATGCCATCTTAATTTTTGTCAGTCAATTTATAATATGTTAGTTCATTTCTTTATTTACGGTGTCATTGTGTTCATCTTCTTATTTATAGTTTTCAGTGTTGAAATTCTATGGTTTTGGTTTTAAGGGTCTCCGATTCTAAAGTAATAGACCATCATATTAGTCTTTTTTCTAATTTCTCTGTTATTTTGTGTGACCCATTAATACACAAAACTAAGTTTTTTCATTTTTTTATTGTTGAGGTTTATGGTTTTTAGTATTGAAGTTTTATGGATTTTAGTGATTAGGTTCTCCGATATTAAAGTAATAGATACAACTATATTAGTTGTTTTTCTACTTTCTATGCTATTTTGTATTTTTTTTAATAATATACAAAGCTAAGTTTTGTGTATTACGGGAACATACAAAATCACAAACTCTATCATATTAGTTTTTCCCTTTCTCTATGATTTTGACACACAAAAGTACTAAGATTTTGTGTTTTTGTATTACACAAAATATAAAAATAGTCCTGAACACATTTTTTGTTTATTTTCTTTTCACCCTTGACCTTTTTTTGACTTAACATACATTCATTGATAGATTAAAAATTTAAATGAAGAAATATCTATTATTAGCACTCCTTAATTCAATATTATTCGCTCATATTCTCACGACAAGAAAAGAGGACACGTTTAGCTAATACAAAATAAGTGCAGGGACTTTCTTTGCAATGAACCAACTCCTGGAGAATATTATAAGTACTGATCGATCAGTACTTTAATGCCGGTGTTGCTCGGCAGTAGTTTATGAACCGACGCCGCAATAGCTTCTTGGACGAGAGATCATCGCTGGCAGGGGGCAGGTCCGGCCAATGGCTGCACTTCAACTCGGAGGACTGATTCCAGGAGGCAACATATCTAGAATCCCGTCTACTCATCGGCGATCAGATGCAGATGTGGGAGCTGTAACTGTAGGAAATAAAGTTGGAACTGTAATGGTATTTTAAAAAACTAAATACGAAAATAAGCTTTAACTGATAAGTACGGAAAATAAATATTAAAGACAGAAAAATAAAAGACGAGAAAAAATACGAAACCAAAAACTAGAGAGGATAAACGGAGTGTAGTGTCATGGAGGAGCCACTGCCTTAAGAATGAATTCCAGAACAGCAAAGATGCTATACTGTTTTACGGAACGTTCCCCAAGGTTTAAACACTACTACCTACTCTCGTGTGCACTCGCAAGCGTAGGTTGGAACATGTATATATTTTGCACTCAAGAGCAGAAAGAAAGAGGGAGGAGAACAATATGTTTGATGTTGAATAATTTCGTGATAGAATTTTGTTTTCTAAAGTGAAGAAGAACTCTTTATATAGGGAAGAAACGGATTTGTTACAGCATCAGACAAGCTGTGATCATGGGAAAAAAATCCGCAGGGAAGAAATCCGCACAAGTTACAATAGTCAAAAGCATTTTATAAAACGTGGGTAAAAGGTTTGACAAACGTGGAGAGAGAATCTTGGAATTAATTGCGTTGACAAAGTCAGGAAAAATAAATAAAAGCTGGTATAAAAAAATATTTATTTTTATTTTTTAGTTCCCCGGGACCCGGACCGGGCTCGGGCCGGATGGATGGTGCGCGCATGTGGGCTTACCCATTATCTTATCATGTACATAGGTGTTACATCGTTTAAAGCTTACAGTACCACAAATAATATAAGTAGTGTAAAACCACTTGTTACCACCGATGTGGGATACATCACTTACGCAAACAAGTGATATCCCACTTCTACAGCCAAGCGTGACCAAGTAAAAGCTCCATCCAATAAATATATTGTGGACAATCAAATGAGTCCTACAATAACGACATGGTGGGAGTAAATTTTTTTTTCTAATAAGTTGCTTTTCGTTGGAGTGCCTTGGTGTGTTTTCTTTGGTCATTTGGTTGACACCTTGTGGAAGGGACGTAACAATATTGGATTTAATGAGTCCCCTTTGTTGGAGGGGAAAGCGCGATTATAAGGAAAGCTCTATTCCAGGCCACGAATGCTATAAAAGTTTGTAGTAATATTTTTGGTAAAGTGGTTCATAAGAATGCGGTGGAATTTATTTTGGGTGGTGTAAGTAGAACCGCGGGTTTAAGCTAAATGTAGATGAAATTTATAATAATTGGAATAATTTGGGTGGAGCATGAGGTATCATCAGGGACATCGAGGAAAGTTGGGTCAAAGGATTTTCGATGAGATTCGAATGTTTTACTCTGGTTATTACATAATTGGTTGCCTTATACGAAGGCTTGAAGTTGGAGGAGGAGCAGCGGATTGGTGTATTATCTGTGGAAGTTGATTCAAGAGACGCTATGGAGGTGGTCCTCCAAGCGACAAGAGGAAGGACGCCCTCGGCAACTTGGATTCAGAAAATTAGGGTGATCTTTGAAAGAAACTTGTGTTTTTCAATTAAGAACATCTATCGGGAAACAAATTCATGCGTGAATTGCGCGAATTGGATACCACACCTAAGGATGCGACATGAATTGGTACATAGAGGATATGAGGACCCCCCGGATGGTATTTGGGATAAATTTACACCGGATAGGTTCGGGTGGAAGACTCCAAGATTGATCTTAAGCCCGAGTTTGATTTGTGGACTGTTAGACTAGAATACCACGATCCATAGGACCTCCTTTGTAAAAAAAGGAAAAACTTGTATATTGTTCGTCAAAAAAAGAACATGTATATATAACTAATAAGGTAATGTTCAGAAAATTGCTTCTAAGCTTGGATTTGTTACTGATATTGAGCTTCCTAAACCGGATAAGTATAAGGAAAATTCTAATGTTAGAGTGAGCATCAATTGCTCTATTTCTAAACCCCTTCTTTCTGGGTATATGTTCAAAATATCTAATGGCCACTCAGTTTGGATATCGTTTAAATATGAGAAGCTATTTGATTTTTTCTATGTATGTGGGATAGTTTCACATGATGAGCAGAAATGCGATAACCCAGATAAGCTAGTCAAGAAATTAGGAAATTGGATTAGATTTTCTGTGATTGAGAAGAAACAAAAAGAATTTGTGTTGAAGCTGAGAATGCTAGTTATTCTGCAATGAAAAAAACAAAAAAAACCGTTGAAAAACAAGAATAAATTACAGTCATCGAAATCTGGTATTAAAGAGGACAAGGTTGTTGAGAATATAGAGGACGTGGTACAAGAAAATATGGTCCAATCTTTACTCATTCTCCCCGAAGTTAACCTGGGCCCTAAGTGTTTGGAGGGGGTTACCTTTTCTTCTTCTATTAGGCCTTTAAACTCAGGAGAGGTAAATGAACTTTGTGGGCCAATCTCAAGCCCAACTAAGAACACTAGCCCAATGGTGGTTATCAACTCTTCTATTACAGCTAACTCTGATAAAAACATCTGTTTTGGATCTCTTGAAAGGAAGAAAAACCAAACCCAACAGGTCAGAGAGGATCTAGGGTTACCAATTGAAGATGATATTATCTCTCAAGTCCCTGCAACTCTCAGCAACCCTATTAATGGGGAAGATGATGAAATGGTAGAGGCAAACCTCTTTGATAAAAATGAAAGTGCTGATTATGAGGACAAGTGGGATTATGAAGAGAATTCAGAAGGTATATAGACTGAAGTGGTTTGCGGGGTTGACCCACATCAACCCCAACTCAATCAATGATCCTTGCCTGGAACTGTCAAAGGGTTGGAACTCCCTTGACAGAAATGAGCCTTGCAGATATGGTTGAGGTTCATCATTTTGAGGTAATTTTTCTTTCAAAAACTAAAAATAAATTGCTTAATGTTTCTAAACTTAGTACTAAAATTAATATGAGTCGTGTAGCTCATATAGACCCTGAAGGTTTATCTGGTGGTTTGGCATTTTTTTTGCTAAGAACTCTGACAATTTTAAGGTTAATAGCCTTAACAAAAATATTATATTCTGTTCCAATGAGTTCAATTTAATGGGATTCTGTGAAATTTTGTTTGTTTATGGCCCACCTTTGGATATTGATAAAACTAACTTCATAGAAACTCTTTCAGATCTTCCAAGTACAGCTAAGTGCAGATGTATAATGGGGGATTTTAATATGATAAGGTACCCCTCTAAGAAATTGGGGGGGGGGTGATATTGGTACCTCTTATAAAATAATATGGACTTGTTCAATTCTTTTATAAACAAGTATAATCTTGTTGAGCTTATAAGTAAAGGATGTAATTTCTCTTGGTCAAATAAGAGGAATGGAAACCAACTTATTAAGCAAAAACTTGATAGAATACTTGTAAATTCAGAATGGATGCTGAGACTTCCAAACTCTTGGTGATCATTCACCTATCATACTTAACCCTGGAATCACTATATTGTGTAAGAATAGTAGATTTATTATTGATAAGAATCGTCTTTTGGAAGACTCTTTTTGTCAAATTATTTATGATAAATGGAAAACTAAATTTTTTTATTCTTGTACAGGTCTGAGAAAATTTGGTAACAAAATCAAACACATTAATAAATATGTTTCTCTCTAGGCTAGAAAGAGATTTCTGAACAACAGACTACTCATAACATCTTATCTAGCTCAGATGGAGAAGCTATTTAATGCCCCTTACGAAGATTCAGATAAAGTTGACATGGAAAACTTGAGTAAGAATTTGGAAATTGTTTGGAAAAGGAGGAAGTTTATTGGGCAGTTAGATCACGAAATTCGTGTCTCAAATTGGGTGATAAGAACACAAAATATTATCATGCTTTGACAAAGATGAAAAGAAATATTAATCGCATTACCTCTATTAAAAAAGGAAACGGTGAATGGATACATGAGAAAGATGAAATTGTACATGAAATTGAATCTTACTATAATGAGATTTTTAAATCCAATGGTCAGAGATTTTATGATCCTATTCTTTGTAAGATCAAGAAAATGGTTACTGATGAAATGAATAATAACTTGATCAAAAAGTTACACTTGATGAAATTAAAGAAGCAGTATGGTCCCTTGGAAGTGATAAATCACCAGGACCTGATGGTTATGGAGGTTTTTTCTTTAAAAAAATCTGGGAAGAAATTAATCTTGATCTGTTGGACTTAGTGGAGGATTTTATGAATAATAGTGCATCTCTCACTGAAATTAATGAAACTATTATAGCCCTTATCCCTAAATGTACTAATCCAGATTTGGTCAGTTCATTTAGGCCAATAAGCTGTGCTAATTTTATATATAAAGTTATTTCAAAATTTTTATCTAATAGACTTCAAAGTTGGATAGGTATGGTGATATTTGAATCTCAAACAACTTTTATACCAGGAAGATCTATATTGGAGAACATTATTATTGCTCATGAGACTTGTCACTTTCTGAAAAATAAAAGAACATAAAAAAAAGTGTTATTTAGCTGTGAAAGCTGATATGAGTAAGGCCTATGAGAACATTAAATGGGACTTCCTTATTGACCTTTTAAAACAGATGGGTTTTCATTTAACATGGGTTGAGTGGATTCATAACTGTGTATCTTCAGTGACCTATAAAATAAAAATAAAGTGGCAACTTCACGATATAGATAAGCCTCAGAAAGGTATTAGGCAAGGAGATCCCTTGTCCCCATACCGGTTTTGTTTGGTAACTGAAGCCTTATCTTCATTAATTGATTATTATGTGCAAGTTGGGCTTTTGCAAGGTATTAGAATTGCTAAAAAAGCCCCAATGATTACACATCTCATCTTTGCAGATGATAACTTATTTTTCCTTGAAGCTACAGAGTATAATGTTGAAATTTTCATTACAACACTTAACTGGTACTGTTTTGCTTCAGAGCAGAAAATTAACTTAAATAAAAGTGGTGTGCTTTTCAGCAAAAATGCTCCAACATCTCTAAAAAATGAACTTTGTAACATCATGAGGATGAATCAATTACAAGATTTGGGGAAGTACTTAGGTATTCCTTCATCTTGGGGTATTTCTAAAGTTAAATCTATGGAATGGCTTATTGAAATGATTTTTAAAAGAATGGAAAGTTGGGATAGAATTATATTATCTAAAAGTGGGAAAGATATTCTTATCAAGGCCATTATTGGGTCAATTCCAAAATTTAATATGTCTGTATTCCTTATCCCTAAAAAAGTAACTTCTCACATTACTTCTTCGGTGGCTGACTTTTACTGGAATAATAAAGGTGAGAAGAGATGCCATTGGATTAAATGGCAGACTCTAATGACATCAAAAGGTGATGGAGGTTTGGGGTTTAAAGACTTTCACACTCAAAATCTCTCTCTATTGGCTTCTAATGCGTGGAAGTTGATGAATAATGAAAACTCTCTAGTTTTTAAAGTCTTAAAAGGGAAGTACTTTCCAGATACAGATTTTATTAATGCAACTCTTCAATCAAACTGTTCCTGGGGATGGAAGAGTTTGATTGAAGGTAGAAATTGTTTAAAAAAGTTTTGACTTGGGTTATTGGAAATGGAAATAAGATTAATGTATGGAATGATAAGTGGATTCCATCCAATGTTCAAGTCATGAAGCCTACTGACTGTGTAGTGGAATATGTTTTTGATTTATTTTGTGATGATAAAACTTGTTGGAATGTTGAGTTATTACATGAAGTCTTTGAATCTCAAGTTGTAGCAACCATAACTGAGATAGAAATTCCATTCCGTCCTTGTGATGACACTCCAGTCTGGATGTATTCAAACACTGGAGATGTGACAGTCAAAGGATGCTATCAAAAGTTATGGAGGGCTCAACAATATGCTGAGGCTGAGAAAATCAAAAATAAAGGAAGCCCCTCTTTTAAACTTGAAACTCAGGACTAAAAATATATCTGGAAACTTGAAATTTTACCAAAGATAAAAAAATTATATGGAAGTGTTGTGAGAATGGGCTAGCAACAAACCTTAATAGGTTTAAAAGGCGATCAATTCAATCTCCTTTATGTGATATGTGTGGGAATCATGAAGAAACTGTGGAGTATTTTATTTTTTAATGCCCATGGGCCAGAGCATTCTGGCTTGCAAGTCCTTTGAATTTCATCTCTATAGTTGAACCATCATATAACTTTAACAAATGGATATCATTTGTGAGAAAATGCTCTATTGATATAGCAGATATTTCACCTGATTTGGGAGAAATAGCTTGTTTTATTGCTTGGTTTATTTGGAAAGGAAGGAATGAATATGTGTTCAAAGGAGTTGTCCTTGACCCTATAAACATGATTAAAAGAATTCTTATAGCCTATAATGAGTTTGTTATAGCAAATGCTAAAAAACCTGAGGCTAGAAATGAGGAAACTCATCAATCTTATGTTCCTAGAAATCTGACTTTCATCTCAGGAGCAAACGTTAACTTGGCTGACCCTTCTTGCTTAGCTGATACTGATAGATGGACCCCCCCTTTAGTTGGAAATATAAGATTAACTGTGATGCATCAGTTAATGTTAAGACTAATATAGCCTCTTTTGCTTGTGTTTTGCGCAACTCTGCAGGTCAGATGCTAGAAGGTTTTGCTAAAAAAAATATCCACAAGTTCAGTGGTGGAAGCTGAGGGAAGGGGTGTCTTAAATGCGTGTAAAATAACTTCATTTTACCCAAGTAGAAGCATCTCTATTGAAACTGATAACCTTTCTTTTGTAAATTAAGTTAATGAAAAGTGTAAACTAGATAATCTTATTAAGGTTTTAGTTAAGAGTGTTAGGCATTGTAAAATGTTGTATAATCTTCAAATCTCGTATGTTAAAAGATCTAAAAATAGGGTAGCTGATTGGATTGCTAAACAAACTCTAGTTGGGGTTTGTTTGGCCTTTGGAATTTGTTCCCTCCTTTCCAATTAGCTAAATTGATTAACAATGACTTTAAAGAAACTGGTATTGGCTAAAAATGTAATATTTTGATTTTATGGAAGTTCATTTTCAAAAAAAAAAAAAAAAAAAATTAATAATGTTACACACAAAATAGGAATACATAAAGGGACTGTCTAGGAATAAATTGAGAGATGGACAACGGTGCAAATACAAAAAATACTTGCATTATTCTTTTTTCACTGCGGGTCCCTGAATTTTAAAACCCCAAAACATCAACTTCATGAGTTCCAACAACTTTAATAATATTTTCACTATTATGAACTCCAAATTTAGTTCAATCTTTATTTGCATCACTGGTCCCTATCCGAGCTCGATAGCTTCCATCGGCATCTACTCTAACACCATCTTCATTATTTTCTGTATTTGCACTGTGGTCCCTGTCTCAATTCGAACCCCACCAGATACATTTTTCTGAATATTAAATGCAGCCATTGAGGTATTAAATATACACGATCTAGTACCCCTACTTTTCGACCACCAGGACATATACTTATTAAAAGTTCATTTCCAAACCCTGAATTCTTATGTATTAGCAAATCAGTCCCTGTAGTATTAATTTTGGCACGAGCATCTCCATAATTTTTTTATGTTAATTCCTAGTTCACAACTTCCTTTATCTTCTTCCTCAAGTTGAATATAAAGTTATGTTCTTCACACATTATTTATGAAAATTAATGGAAAAGATCAGAATCAATAAATCCGAATCAAACAAAATTTAACAAATAGAGATATTAAATATGAATTAGAATATATTGGAACAAATCGGAGGCAACAACTCGGAATAATAATTTTTTCTAACAAATCAGAATCAAAAACTCTGAATCATCAAATTTTCAAACAAATAGGGATAAAAAAATAGATAGTATCAATAAGTTATGAATAAATTGGAAAAAAGATTAAAAAAAAGCAAAAAAAACCTTTCATCGACATCTCTTTACACTAAGATCACCACCCCATCCAACTAAAAATATGTTAAAAATTCGTCTTTTATCTTCAAAAATCATTTCATTAATACAAATTATCTCTGAACAAGAGATTGAAATTGACCATCACTAACACTCTTATTATTCTCCGGTTGATTCGCGTTGATTTACTCGCTGATTTACCGTTCGTCTTAGAAGACTGCGATTTGGGGAAATCTATTATGATAAAAAAATAATATGTAATTAGATTACTATAACTTTATTAGAAAGAGAAATAACAATATAGGTTTGTTTTTAGGGGTTATTGTTGAAAACATCCTCATAAAATTCTCTAATTGTTTTTTTTTTTCTTCAATAATCTTATTTATAAAAAAATGCCTAATGAAGTAATTATTTATAGAAAACATCCCCTTTATATTTTCTATACCTTTACTACCCTTATTATTAAATATATTATTTTATTTTAATACAATATTAATTTTTAAATATTAAACAAATAATAGGGTACTTCTTTTTCCTCCTCCTCCTCCACCACCACCACCACCACCACCACCACCACAACCACCACCACAACCACCATGTATGTAACCACTACTACATCCACCACAACCATCACCACCTCCACCACAACCACCACCACCACCACCTACTACTACTAATTCCATCGCACGCGCGCGTCCGTGATTTTTTTTTAAAATCGTCATAACTAATTCAAAAAAAATCAGAAAATTAAAAAAATTGTATTTTTGAATAAAGCAAATTAATATTTACGTCTATGAATTTTTTTGAATTTTTTGAATTTTTTTGATTTTTTTTTCGCAGACACGGATTTTCATGTTTTAAACATGGAATTCCATGTTTTAAACATGAAATTCCATGTTTTAAACCGTGAAATAAACATGGAATTCCATGTTTAAAACATGTAATTTCGTGTCTGCGAAAAAAAAAAATCAAAAAAAATCAAAAAAATCAAAAAATTCCGAAAATTCCGAAAAAAATCATAGACGTAAATATTAATTTGATTTATCCAAATATAATTTTTTTTGATTTTTTTTGAATTAGTTATGACGATTTTAAAAAAATTTCACGGACGCGCGCGTGTGATTATTAGTTTTTTTCTTATTTTGTAATTGTTAATTATAAGGGTAATTTTGGGATGGGGCTGTTTCAATAAATATTTTTTCCTAGACACCTTTTTCTAAGTAAGTTTTTTAATAGGCATCAATCAACAATTGGCTCATTTTTTTGGGTATTGTTGAAAACATCCTCATTAAATTACTTAATTGTTTTTTTATGCCTTCAATAATCTTATTTATAAAAAAATGCCTAATAAAGTAATTATTTATAGAAAACATCCCCTTTATATTTTCTATACCTTTACTACCCTTATTATTAAATATATTATTTTATTTTAATACAATATTAATTTTTAAATATTAAACAAATAATAGGGTACTTCTTTTTCCTCCTCCTCCACCACCACCACCACCACCACCACAACCACCACAACCACCACCACAACCACCATGTATGTAACCACTACTACATCCACCACAACCATCACCACCTCCACCACAACAACCACCACCGCCACCACCACCTACTACTACTAATTCCATCGCACGCGCGCGTCCGTGAAATTTTTTTAAAATCGTCATAACTAATTAAAAAAAATCAAAAAATTAAAAAAAAAAATTATTTTTGAATAAAGCAAATTAATATTTACGTCTATGAATATTTTTGATTTTTTTTGAATTTTTTGATTTTTTTGAATTTTTTTGATTTTTTTTTTCGCAACCACGGATTTTCATGTTTTAAACATGGAATTCTATGTTTTAAACATGAAATTCCATGTTTTAAACCGTGAAATAAACATGAAATTCCATGTTTAAAACATGTAATTTCGTGTCTGCGAAAAAAAAAATTACAAAAAATCAAAAAAATCAAAAAATTCAGAAAATTCCGAAAAAATTATAGACGTAAATATTAATTCGATTTATCCAAATATAATTTTTTTTTATTTTTTTGATTTTTTTTGAATTAGTTATGACGATTTTAAAAAAATTTCACGGACGCGCGCGTGTGATTATTAGTTTTTTTCTTATTTTTTAATTGTTAATTATAAGGGTAATTTTGGGATGGGGCTGTTTTCAATAAATATTTTTTCCTAGGCACCTTTTTCTAAATAAGTTTTTTAATAGGCATCAATCAACAATTGGCTCTTATTTTTTTTATAGTATTCTTATTATTAATTTGTAAAGATTATTACCCAAAAGGTTTTAAAGACATCATCTCAAGACCTAACTAAATGCCTCAAACAAAAATTAACGAATAGGCCAAAAATCCAATTACCTTTTTATCTTTTTTTATTTTTTATTTCTTTATATATAATAATTATTTCAGCTATTATTTTTAAAATACTAAATCCCATCCCCTTTCCTCTTTCCTCTCTACTTTTCCAATCTCACGTTACATCTTATTCATGGCTTCTAAGGTTTCTCTCTCTTTCTCCACATGGATCCGCGTGAGTGAAGACAACCATGGAGCTAGACCGGTGATGACAGCACCTCCGTGTTTCTGCTGCCGTGAGCCTCCATCATCGTCGGAGTAGAGTCGGAGCTTCGACAATAAAGATTCGCCGGAGCTGTAAAGCCAAATAGAGTTTCGTGGAGATCAGTAGAGGTGGGAGTAATGGGATCTGAAGTGGTAATCAGATGGGTCATATAGAGTGGAATTTGAAGTTGTAACCAGACGGTAATCAGTGGTAATCAATGGTAATCAGATGGGGCTTTTGGTAAATGGTGAGATTGTTATTCCATTTCAAAGGGAGAAGAAACATATAGTACAGTGGCTGAATTGATCCTTTGAGAGCTAGGGACCAAAATATAATATTGGATCGTTTAAGGGTTGATGATAATGCAGATGTGTTTCCGGATGGTACAAAGCCTGGCATCAGTTCTTCTGTTGATACCTCAAACATACGAAGCTTCTGAGCATTTGTAGTATTGTTAAATTTCATAAGTAAATAAAGATTTTATTGTTTTTATTTATACTAAGCAATTTTTATACCCGCACTCAACTATTTTGCCCCGAATACTCAGTATAATTCCCAAAACTCAACAATTTTTTCTAGATACTCAGCAAAGTTACTGAGCAAACGAGCATGCTTAGTAAAGCGACTCAACAAAAAAATTCGAATAATCAACAACTTTTTTTGATACTCAACACTTTTTTCGATGCTCAGTAACTTTTTCCATGCTCATTACCCCATGCTCAACAACTTTCTCCACGCTCAGAACTTCATGCTTAGTAACTTTTTCCATGCTCAGTACTTTATGCTCAGTACTTTTCCTACGGTGGTCAGAACTAGAAATTATTGATAGTTAATGAAGGAGGAGAGAGAGAAAATGATAAAAGAGGAGACAGATTAATGGTAATGGAGAAGAGAGAGTAACGGTAATAGAGGAGAGAGAATAATCTATTTTTTTGTCTTATATACACAAGAAGGGTAATAATAACATTTGTCAATTTTGAGGCTTCTAAGTAGGAGAGAGGAATCACTTGGTTTCTCTATGACACTATGATTCTCTTCAAGACCTCTTGGGTAATTGATCTTAATTCGTATTACCTCTATTAAATATATTATATAATATATTTATAATAAAATATATATTTTTCTTAGATTAGTAATTTTTAAAAATAAAAATAATAAATTTGAATATTAGATAAAAGTAATTTATATGCATAAATATATTATAAAAAATAAAAATAAGCAATCAAATATTTTATTTAAAGTAAATAATTATAATTATGTGGATGTTAAACTTTTTAATTGATAGATGAACAATTATTATAAAAAATTGTCACTAAAGAGAATTTAATATGATTGCAAACTACGCGACTAAGTGTGTTAGATTATGTTTCAGAGCTAAAAATTAGAAATGTAATAATAATACTGAAGATTTATCGATCTTTTAATAGTGTCAGTTAAAATATTAGTATTAGTTAAATATATGGTACATAACTTATAATAATATATATAGTTAAAAGAGATTTAAAGGTTCAAACAACATTGGTTTTTCAATTAAAAACCTAACCTAACTAGTAATTAAGATACAACTAGAAAACACTATAAAACCATCCTTATCCCTTTCTCTTTCTCTGTCGTTTGCATCTCCTGCACCAAAAACCCATCCCCTTCTCACTATTAAACTCTTGTCTTACTGCTGCCGCTTTCTTCCATCACCTCACCATCATCTTCCCGCTGCCGATTTTCTAGTGGTTCTTGTGGTGGTGGTGGTAGTAATAGGGTGATAATAATGGTTTTGGTGGTAGGGTAGTGGTGGTGGTGGTAGTGGTGGTGGTAATAATAGTGATGGAAAATTGTAATAGGATGCTTAAATTTAAATGATAAGCAAATGAATAATTTTTTTTTTTATAAAAGTAATTTTATTAAAGGATAGTTTTAATAAATAATTTTATCAAAAGATATTTTTAGCAAATAAATTTTTTAATAGGTATTTATAGATTAAATCATCCTTTTTAGATTTTAGATATGAATGTTCACTTTGTTAATTTTTTTTTTTTATCTTTATCTGAATGTTATCTTATTTGAACGCAATTTAATAAGTTGCCAAATTGATCACTTCTATGAAAAAGACAATTTTCCTTTTTTCTTTATCGACAAATAACATTTGTGGCAAGATCATTATGAGTTGAATACCCTAATAAATATACATCATTCAAGGATTATCAGGAATTCGTTAATTTTAATTGAAAATTAAAAATCATTTTACACAAATAAAAAGATCTCCTAATTTTTATCATTTTTTTTTCTTCAAAACCAAAATCCAAACATAACATTAGATAAGTGGTGTATTGTGGATTTTAATCACTGCTAAAGAACTCACAAAGCTAACAGCTTAATCTCTTGTATACAAATATATTATATTTCACATCGTTCGCACATTTGAGATGATATTATATTTTTTTGATAGGTTACAAAACAGGTCTTGACCATCATATTTATACATTTATTTCAAATTTCTAATAGAAATGTTTTGATAAACCACCCATAATGACCAGATAACCAAGAATCCGATTAATGCACACAATCAAATATATAATTTCCTAATTCGTTGCACAAATTAATTTTAAAGCACCAAAAACTAAAATGCATTTAATTATTTATGAACCACAGTTCTTTATAAGTTTGAACCATTTATTAAAAATCAGCATACAAATGTTCTACTCGTTTAGGGATCTGAATAGCTAAAATGGTTTCACTATGTCCTCTTTGGTTTTCTTACATCGTTCTTTATTTTTTTATCATCTCGTTAAATCGAAATAGTGATGCTGCGATTCAAGACAGAGAGGCAAGTGTTTTAAACAGTTTTCAGCTTCATTTACATCTTTTTTGCAATTTGATATTGTATGATAGTAATATTGACTAATTTTATGGAATAAGATAGTTGATGTAAACATGTTGTACTAATATTCATTTGGGGAGACCATGACTGGATCATCTAATTTATAAATAGTTTTCAGTTGGATTTACATTATTTTTGCAATTTAATATTGTAGGATATTAATATTGACCATTTTTATGGCATAAGTTATTAATTATATCTGATAGTTGATGTAAACATGATATACTAATATTTTATCTGGGAAGGGGAGGCCAGGATTGGATCATCTAATATATTATTAGCTTATATATATATATGATATATATTTGTGAGTCACTTTGGACTCAGAGTCATTGACTCGATGCGAACCTGTACCGTGAAGAAGAACCAAGGTCCTGGCCAGTTGGGCTAACCCCGGTTTATATAGGAGTTGATTGGTATAATGAAATATACACCATTAATCGTTCAATAGACAGTAATGAATTGATATTAACTATTATATAATCAATGTTATCATCACCTATATTCAAGTAATTATATAAGGCAGTTTTTATCATTAGATGAATCAATTATCCCAATATGGCGCATGACCTTACCGGAAGATTACAAAATTTGATTATGTTTTACTATATGAAAAGGCGATTGTCATTTTACTAGTGATATTTTATGTGCATTTTTTGTTAGCTAACGACTCTTGATGTTCCTTAAATGTTTTATTAGATGCACATTGTGTACATGGGATCCCTTCCAGAAGGTCAGGCATTGACATCATCATACCACACAAATATGCTTCAAAATTTTGTTGAAATCAGGTAATCTAAATAATATATACTATAAAACAATTAACCTTACTATATATTACTATGGTGAGTGTGTTATGAGATGATAATACTTTTATAATTACTAGATAATTAAAAATGATCTGTTAATGCAATGAAATATTATAAAAGATTTATTGCTCGAGAATTTTCAAATATATATGAATTTCCTTTTACTTAAATTCTGCACTCTTTGTATGTGTAGTCTTCTTGAGGAGGTTATGGTTAGAAGCTACACGAGGAGCTTCAATGCATTTGCAGCTTATCTCACTGAAGAAGAACGTGATAACTTAGATAGTGAGTATATTACTTAGTCCGTCTACATTCTCTACCAATATTTTATATATCTTTATTAGTTTCTACCACATAACTTTTTTGTTTTGATAAAAAGAGCTAGGTCTTTTGCTCTATATAAACAAGTTTTCAAGACAGCCTCATTTTTGGCCATAAAGCCAAGACTTGATATCAATAATTGAAACTTGAAAAGGCATTTTAGATTTTCTAGCATCTAAGTTACATGATTGAATATTTACTTTTCTACATATATATGTAAACGTATGTTTCATGATTCTTAGATAGTTGAATATAAAAAAAGCCTTATATATTTGTTCTTTCTCTATATACTCTTTTACTTTAGATATGTTCCACACGCACGTTTGATATAAGAAATGGTCAAAATTATAGTAGTTACTAAAACATGTAAACTCAAACCATTATGTGAGTGCACAGTTCATTATTGTGTCTGGAATCAAAACAAAATTTAAACTAGACAACTTGAAGCACAAAAAACATTTTGTAGGTTGCAAAATGAATTTCATATGCCAATATTCAGTATGGACTATAACAAAATATACACTATATATGCAGGTTCAGATGAGGTAGTGTCTGTATTCCCATGTAAAACTCTGCAACTTCAAACAACAGGATCTTGGGATTTCATGGGATTTCCTGAAAATGTAGCTAGGAATCCGAATATCGAGGGTGATGTAATAATAGGAGTGATTGACTCTGGGATCTGGCCAGAATCAAAGAGTTTCAGCGATGAAGGTCTTGGACCTGTTCCCACCAAATGGCATGGAATGTGCAATGGTGGTCAAAATTTCACGTGCAACAAGTAATTTTTATTTTCGGCCATATTTAATCATTATTATAATTTTACATGCATAAGTTATCCTTCAATATTTTTTAAGTGTGGTAACTCTAAAATTAGGAACAAATCAATGGTTTTGGTATGATTTTGGTCTGTGGAGGCTTAAAGTTGTGATTAATTTTTATATATATGTTAAGGTATAGGGGCTACAAATTATAAAATATACATTATCTAGGCTAAATTTATTTCTAGTAGAGATTAATGTCTTATTTTGCCCGTGTTTTTGCCCTAAAAGTTATATTGGCTAAGTTTATGCACAATAGATGTAGGCTGATATATATATATATATATATATATATATATATATATATATATATATATATATTTTAGTAATGTATTTTTTCCAAAAGAAAAAAATTTCCGGTAAAATTTACACGGTATGCCGGGACTATACATGGAACGAGTGATCAAGTGTGATACTAATGGCTTATAACTTTTGTGCTGAATTTCTAGAAAGATTATTGGAGCTAGGTACTACCTAGACGATGATGCAAGGGATTTAGTTGGTCATGGAACCCATACAGCTTCTACAGCAGCAGGAAATAATGTAAAAAATACAAGTTACTTTGGAATTGCGTCTGGTACTGCTAGAGGAGGTGTGTCCTTAGCAAGAATTGCTGCATATAAAGCTTGCTCTTTAGAAGGGTGTTCGGAAGCAACTGTATTAGCTGCATTCGATGATGCAATAGCCGATGGAGTTGACATTATAACTATCTCAATTGGACGACAAAATTCCTTTGATTTGACACTAGATGCCATTGCAATTGGTTCATTTCATGCAATGGAAAAGGGAATATTAACTGTTCAAGCTGCAGGAAATAATGGTGCGCTATATAGCGTTACAAGTGTTGCACCGTGGTTATTTACCATTGCAGCAAGCACTACCTCTCGTAGAATTGTCACCAAAGTTGTTCTTGGAAATGGGAAAACATTAATAGTAAGCATGATTAAATCCATTTACCCTTGTTAACATTTTTTTAGAGTACTCTAAGTGAAACCTCGTTAACGTTTAAAAGTTTCTTAAATTTAATTTCTTCTCTTCTGGAACAGGGAAATGCTTTTAATTCTTTTGAAATGAATGGGACCCAATTTCCGTTAGTGTATGGGACAGACGCTTCAACAACATGCGGTGAACATGGAGCTAAGTAAGTGAAATTTTCATATAATTTTGACATCAACTTAATGAAAAACAAAAGTTGAAAACTCACTTATATTTTAATTTCAATCAGGATGTGTTATGAAAACTGTTTAGACAGTAGCTTAGTGAAAGGAAAGATTGTACTTTGTGACATAAGTGAAGGTATTGGCAAAGCTTTCAAAGCAGGTGCTTCTGGAGCAATTGCAAAGACAGGAAGATCGTTTGATGCTTCTTATGTTGTACCCTTTCCTGCGACATTATTAAACACTGAGGATTATGAACTAGTTGCGGACTACATCAATTCCACAAAGTAAGAATTCTAAAAAAAATAAAATATTTTCTATCAATATGATAATTTAATTAATCTTTTTCAATTTATATATAGGTTGCCTCAGGCAAAAATATCAAAAAGTGAATCAATACGAAATGTTGATGCTCCGAAGGTTGCTTCATTTTCTTCAAAAGGGCCTAATCAGCGTGTCCCCGAAATTCTAAAGGTATAAATTGTTTTATGATAATCTTTCAGAATATATCAATAAATATGTTTTTTTTTTTTTGGAAAATACAGCCAGATGTGACTGCACCGGGGGTTGAAATTTTGGCGGCGTTTTCACCTAAAGCTTCACCTTCTGAAAATTCTCTGGATAAGAGAAGTGTTGATTTTAGTATTCTATCCGGAACATCTATGTCATGCCCCCATGTTGCAGGTGCAGCAGCTTATGTTAAAACATTTCATTCCGATTGGTCTCCTTCGGCAATAAAATCTGCTCTCATGACCACAGGTAAAGTTCAGAAAAAAATCTCAACTGAATTAGGTCTTGTTTGGATTTTGGAAAACAAAAATATGTACAGTTTTTGCTTTTTAAAGAAAATTATGGAGTACGATATTTTACCTTCTCCAATAAGTGGTGGAGCCAAGTTAGGGGTAAAGGGAGCCAAATATTTCAGAATTTCTCTTGACCCATCAAATTTTTTCACAATATTTCAAAATTTCAAAATTTATCATATTAAGCTTATATTTTCTTTTATTAATATTTTGTTTTCATATGTAATAAAATCAAGATTATTTTGTATAATATAGAGATTTATATTGTAAGATTAATAGTTAGTTTAGTGGTTAGACTACCCGACCAAGAGGTGTGATCCAATCTTATTGGAATCAAAATGATTCCGAATTCAAAGTAGCTCTCATATGTATTAAAAAAAGAGATTTATATTGTACTTACATTAAAAAATAAAATAAACTTCAAGACATTTTTTTTGAGATGTATAGAAAATAAAAATTGAATTCATGTCTAAGTCCTTAAGATCATGAGATAAGCTTATAAAATGATAGAATTTTATTGACTTATACTTCAAATTCTTTCTATATGCAGCATGGCGTATGATTGCGCGCAATAATCCCGTAGCTGAATTTGGGTATGGAGCAGGACATATTGATCCAATTAAAGCAGTAAAGCCAGGGCTCGTGTATGAGACATTTACTAAGGACTACATTACCATGCTTTGCAGCATGTATTATGATGCGAGATCAGTGAGGAAAATTATTGGAGCAAACGAAAGCTGTCCACAAGGTAAAAGAATTTCCCCCAAGGATTTGAATTATCCTTCTATGAGTTTTTTAGCGGATGGTAATCCAAGTTTCTCGGTGAACTTTACAAGAACTGTTACAAATGTTGGCTCTGCAAACTCTATATATAAGGCAAAAGTCACAAGTGTTATAGATTGCAATATCAAGGTAGAACCTGATACTCTCTCTTTTAAAGCATTGAATGAGAAAAAATCGTTTGTAGTTACGGCAACAGGGAATATGGGGTCTAAAAATATTATATCTGCTTCGTTAGAGTGGTCTGATGGAAACCATCTTGTACGAAGTCCCATTGTAATATATATATCTTAGCCCCTTGCAGAAGTTAAAAATATATATATATATATATGTTGTTGGAATTTTGTTAAAGGGATTCATTTAAATTTAATGATGTTTGATTTTTTTACTATTAATGATGTTTAATTTATATCAATGCAATATATGTGTTCATTCCAATACTGTATTCATAAGGCGTGAGATTAATACATGGTAATGGAGTTTATCAAGAATGAAATGTATTAAATAATAAAATTACTGTGGAAATAAAATTACCTTGGTAATCGACCATGTTTAATAGGTATATGAATAAAAGTAAGAAAAATTAATTGGTTTTGATTCATATTTGATGAAATATGACACTTTATTAGGATCTAATAATATTTTTTTATAAAATCAAAAAATTAATCATACAGATAACACAATATAATCACAAAATATGGAAAATTCAAGAAAAAGAAGCATTACAATTATATGTTTGTTCACTAGTATTTAAAGGATTATTAATTTTATATTAAATCTCACATCATATTTATTTTTAAAAAAATTAAAATTATGAGAAGAAATAACATAAAGTTTAGATTGTTACCTTAAAAAAAATTATGAGAAGAAAAATGCATAAGAAAAATTTGACTTATACATAGTTCAGGCCTAATGGCACTTAAAATTTTTACTCTTTAATATGGGAGAAATTGAAATCAGGAACGTAATTGTAAAATTTGATATACTGTGATCAATTAAAATTTGATAAAAATTAAAAAAAAATACAATAAAAAGGATATTTTTAAATACTAAAAAAACATGGGTGGTGTATGGGTGTGATTATGTATGTGAAAGATATATGTGGGTATGAGTATGTGTACGCATGTATGTGTAAAGTATAATTGTTTGTACGTGTGTGTGTAAAAGTGTGTAAAGTGTATCCATGCATATATTTTACGAAAAAAATATGTGTATGTGAAATAGTTTGTGTGTGTAAAAGTGAATGTATGAGTGTATGTGTGAGTCGGGTGGGTGGAGTTGGGTGGGGTGGGGTATGTCTGTTTGTGTGTGTCTGTGTGTCTTTGTCCATGAGAATGTGTGGTGGTGTTGGTGGTATGCTTATGTGTATGGATGGTGGTGGAGTGGTAAGTATGTGTGCGGGCGGGTAGAGTTTGTGTATTTGTGGGTGGTAAGGGTGATGATGGTGTCTATGCGTGTATGGTAATGGTAAGATAGTATGTGTATGTAGTTAGGTTGTACGTATCAGTGTGTGTATGATTGGTGGAGGTGTGTATGGTGTTTGTGTAGTGGGTAGTAGTGGTGGTGTGTGTGTGGTTGTAAAAGTGTATATTTATATATATATATATATATATATATATATGTGTGTGTGTGTGTGTAAAAAAAATATGTATATATATATATATATATATATATATATATATATATATTTTTATGTGTGTAGGTGTATGAAAATATATTTGTGGGGTGTGTGGTGGGTTGGTAGTGGTGGTGTTGAATCAGTGTCAATTGGATGGTGTGTGTCTGCTGATGGTGGGGTGGGATGTCTAAGGTGGTGGTGGGATGGCGCTTGTGTGTGTGTGTGGTGGTTTTGTTGGATATCTATGGTTAGGTGGTGTGTGTATCGTGTTGGTAGGGTAGTGGCGTATGGTGGCAATTGGATGATGGTGTAATCGGTAATGGTTTGTGTGTTTGTGTAATATGCGTAAAATATGGTGAATGTTGCGGTGGTGTGGTTATGGTGAACATGTGTATGGGGGTTGATGGTGGTGCTTTCTCGTAAAACTATATTGGTTTATTATGAATAAAATTTCATACCTGATGTAATTGGAATGAGTAATACCATGGTGGACGGATGGAACGGATATTACCATATTTATGGGATTAAGATTCCAATATGGTAATAAGATTCTCAATTATATTAAATTATACCAAGCAAAAAATTTAAATTTAGTAAGGATTGACGTTTCATTTCTTAGTTCATTACTACGTAACAATCACACACTAAAAGTACTTGATTTGTGGATATTCAAGATTGTATATGAAAATCAATATTTTAAGTGATTTTAAAAAAATAAATAAATAAAATTATGATATAGTAAACTTATACATAGATGGGATCATAAACATAATCTAAAGTATGACAAAAACTCTCAAAAGGATATAACTAACCATCTAACACAATCACCATTTCCATCCCACAAAAGATTTATTGGTATAATTTTTTAATTTTATATAATGAAATGTTTTTTTTTAAATGATCCGAACGTCTACATCAAAGAGCCAGACTCGTCTGTAACCTCCTACTGCACTCCTTTGCATTAATTGCATTAATTATATTCTATTAATAAACAAAAATTTAACTATCTTTTCTCCCATTCCAATAGACATCTAATTTTTTTGTGTTCGATCCACGCTGAACACAATTCTCTAGATTTTTGTTGCTCCAGCGGTTTCGGTATCTGACTATCAGTCCCATCAATGGAACAAATTTTTTATATGAGCTCACCACGAGATTAGAGTTCGATTCTCGTTAACGGAAGAAGCTTTTCTCTTTTTCCATGAATTATAAACAATTGATCTTGAATCTTAAATTTTGAACCACGAATCATAAAGTTTGAACATTATACTTTTGACCATGAACTAATTTATTTAAAAGAATTCATGAAAGCTAAATATAACAAATTTATTATTAGTATAAAAGAATTGTGTTAAAAAAATTAAAACTTATGAACCATAAACTTAAAATTATTTGGCGATGTGCTAATATATTAAAATAACTTTAAACTTAACCTCAAATATGTCTCCTTGCGAAGAATTATTTCAGAAGTCGTTTATTTATTCTCACTTTTGCGTCTTTGGTTATTTATGTTTTGCCTTTGTTTTTCATAGAAAATCAAAATTTGACCCAAATTCGCAGAGAAGTATTTTTATCGGATATCCCCTAGCCAAAAGTCTGATCGTGTATTTGATCTTGTTGACAAAATATCTGTTTGAGTTGAGACGTGGTGTTGCATGAACATATATTCCCCTTATAATATCATTATTTAACCATCCACTCCTCCCTGGAACCCGATAATATATACAAAAAACGACACCAAACAGTTTAATTTTGCCCCTTGCTCACCTGAACCTCACCCAACCAACCCACTTCGCTGCAACTAAAGCCAACATCTCACGACCAATCTGAACTCACCAATCACCCATACTCCCTACAATATTATGAGTGTCTCAGCATTCTGCATTCTAGTTTTTTCGCCAATCTTGCCTCGTTGCAATGTTCTCTAAAGGTACTTGACATCCCTTCTCCCACTTTGTGTCTTACAATCACTTTTTACATCCTCATCGTTCCTTTCTTGCTAGCGTTACATGTCAATTTGAACCTTCTTATCTCCACAAGGGTATACATGACCCCACTTTAGCGTAAGGTTATAGACTCTAAACTCGATGCGCTAAAGGAAAATGGAATTAGGTCTTATTTGACTCTCTCTCTCCAATTAAACGACCAATAGTTTTCAAGGTCAAATTCAAGTCTGATCGTTTGGTTGAGAGCTATAAAGAAAGTTTGTCACAAAAGGGTAAACACAACTAGATGCACTTGATTATCATGCAATATTCTCTCTAATAGCCAAGTTTACTAGTGTATTTGCTTATTGGCAATAACTTCATTACAAAAGTAGTCTTTTCATCAGATAGACGTGAACACCACCTTCCTTCATGTCTACTTAAATAAGTTGTATATATGTCTTCTCTTAATGGATTTGGCAAACAATGTGAGCATTGGGTGTCTCATTTACACAAGTCCCTTCTCAAGCAAACATCACACAATTGGTTTACCGAATTGTCTAAAAATCTTGAAGAATCTTTCATTAAACCGATTACTCGTTTTTATTTGTCATCACGGAATGTCAACCACAGTCTTCTTGGTGTATGTTACATAACTTATTATTGGTTGTAATGATTCTCAATAAATCTTCTCCTTGCAATCATTCTTACAAGTCAAATTCTGAATTAAAGATTTGGGTACATTAAAGTATTTCTTGGGAATAGAAGATTTCTGATTGTCATAAGGGATATACATTTCCTAAATAAAATATTTTGTAGATATACTCAAAGATGTAGGTTAACTTGGTTCCAAGTATTACGACTTTCCAATGGAATAATAATTGAAGTTATTAGTTGAAATTGCATAAAAATAGAAGGTCCTCTATCTTATAGAAGGCTACTCGGTTGACTGATTTATCAAACAATAACATGGTTGAATATCAAATTTATAGTTAATACAATGAGTCAACACGTATACAATCCAACAAAAGATCATTTGGATGTAGCAATTCGAATACTCAGGTATATCAAGAATTCACCGGGTCATGGAATACTCCTATCTTCCAACAACAATATGGAGATTAGAGCTTATTGTGAATCTGATTAGGAATGTTTTCTAACGACACGAAGATCCATCACGGGGTTTTCATTCTTATTGGACAATCGTTAGTGTCGTGGAAGTCAAAGAAACAAGTCACCATTTTCAGATCTTCAACTAAAATAGTATATCAATAAATGGCAGCGTACTGTTTGTGCCTACATACATCATATCTTTCAAGACTTAGGGATTAAATTCTCTAAAACGGTAATGTTGGACTACTACAACAAGACATCATTACACATAGCTTCCAATGAAGTATTCCATTAATAAACCAAAAATATAGAACTAGATTGTAACTTGGTCCAAGAAAAGATTCATTTAGATATCAAGACATCATATATAAAAATTACGGAACAATTTGCATATATTCTTACAATTTTTTTGGGACGAATATAATTTATCAATCTAATTAACAAGTTAAGAATTCACGATATTCAGTCGCCACTTGTGGGAGAGTGTCAAGATTGATAAAATTTTCTAGATCGGTAAATATAGTCAAGATTGATAATTATCGGTTAGTCTAATCAAGAATTTCATATATGAATTAGGTTAAAATCTAAAAATCATATATTTAATATGTTAATTTTCATCTTATTAGTTTCCTTTCATATTTATCCTCTAATTAGGAAACTTAGATTAGAGCATTGTCTTTATTTTAGAGTAATTAAGATATTTTCCAACTCAAATATTCTAAAAAGATCACAATTCTTCTATCTCTCTATTAGTGAATACAACTTTTCCAAAATCCTTTAGTTAAAAAATCCTAAAAAGATACATTATTTAAGTATTATCACAGATTCTTTTATGTAAAGATGATGTCTTGATTAAAACTAAAAATCAAATTAAACAAATGAAAAGATCCTTTAATTTTAAACTATCATCTTTTCATTCAAAATTTTAAATTCAAACATAACATTAGGTAAGCGGTGTATTGAGGATTTTAATCACGGATAAAGCACTCACACTGTTATATTCTGTATACATATTTTATGGCAGATCATTAGTATATCTGAGATCATATTATATTTTTCTCATCTGTTTCAAATATGTTGCATATATATAATCGTAATGTAAATCTGTGTAATCATGCTTTTTCTCATTTGAGATCGAATGTTTTGACAAAACAACCATAATGGCTAGATTACACAGGATCCGATAAATGAACAGAATCATATATCTGATTTCCTAATACGTAGCAGAAAATTTTAACGCACCAAAAACTTCAATGCATTTTATTGTTCATGAACCACAGTAAAACTAGTTCTTTATAAATGTGAACCAACTACACTAGTCAACATACAAATTTTCTCATACTCATCTGGGAATCTGAATAGTTAAAATGGTTTCACTATGTCCTCTTTGGTTTTTGTACACATTTTTTTATATTTATATCATCTCGCTAAATGGAAATAGTGACGCTGCGATTCACGACAGACAGGCAAGTGTTTGTAACATTTTTTTGATTGTATTTACATTATTTTTGCAGTCTGGTAATGTATTTTTATGTAAAAATATTGTACTAATTTTCATTTGGGGAGGCCAGGATTGGATCATCTCCTTTATTATTAGCTTATGATATATGAGTTGATTGCTATAATGATATATACACCATTGGTAGTTAAATAGACGGGGATGAATTAATATTAACTATTATATAATCGATGTTATCATCAGCTAAAATTCAAGTAATATACATGGAGTTTTGTAGCATTAGATGAATCAATTGTCCCAATATGTCGTCTGGCATTATAAAGGGATGATTGAAATTTTTGATTATGTTATAAAAAGACTATCGCCATATCACACCTACTGATATTTCACGTGCATTTTTCGTTTGCTAACAAATCTCTATGCTCTTTGATGTTTTACTAGAAGCACATTGTGTACATGGGATCTCTTCGGGAAGGTCAAGCTTTGACATCATCGTACCACACAAATATGCTTCAGAATGTTGTTAAAAACAGGTAATCTAATTAATATATACTATAAAAGAATTAATCTTATTATATTCGTAAGGTTAGCATGTTATGAGATAATAATAATTTTATAATTATTACTTAATTAAGAATGATACAATAGTCCGTTAAAACTTTTATGAAAATTATTGTTATGAAACATTCCAAATATATATGAAATGCCTTTTACTTACATTTTGAACTTTCTTTATGTGTAGTGTTCTTGAGCAAGTTATGGTTAGAAGCTACACAAGGAGCTTCAATGCATTTGCAGCTTATCTCACGGAAGAAGAACGTGATAAATTAGCTAGTGAGTATACTATTTAGTCCGTCTATATTATATTCTACCAATATATATATATATATATATAAAAGAGACCCTAAAATACTTAGTGGAGAGTGAATATGACAAATATATATATATATATATATATATATAAAAGAGACCCTAAAATACTTAGTGGAGAGTGAATATGACAAATATAGCCATGGACAAAGAGATATCTAAGTTTTCGAATTTTGTCCAGTTACTATTTGGCATCCTTTCACGTTATGTTTTTATATGACAAATACATTTTGGTTATTGAAATAAAGAAAAAAATACCGAGTTATTGAAAGAATTTTAAAAAAGATAAATAAGTTAGAACTTAAAAATGAAAAATAGGTATCCAAAGAATTTGAAAAAGAACATTAGTTACTTATATCTTTACCAATGTTAACACTTAACAATTATATTGACAGTGTATTAATAATTGGACTAAATCAAAAATATTGAATAACTAATTATTCACATTAAAAAATTTAAGTATTCATTTTCTAAATTTCCGAATAATGAATAACATTGAAGTCTTCTTCCCTTACTTTTTTCTCACTTTATCACTTTTGTTTTCTAAAAAAGAGCTACATCTTTTTCTTTACATTAGCAAAATTTCAAGAGAGCCTCATGGTTGGTCATGAAGTCAAGATTTGATATCAATAATTAAAATAATGAAAAAAGATGAGTGTGATACCAAGAATTAGAATTTAATGTTATAAATAGATCCAACTACTGGAATTTGTCATCCATTGTTATGTTAAATGTCTATGTGAAATTTATTTTTAAATTAAAAAAAATTAATTTTAACAAAATTATAAATTTATTTCTATACTCTTAAATTTTTTTACTAATACTCTAAAAAATTTTAAAAAAAAATTCACAACTCATTCCCATTCTTTCCATTTTTTTCGTCATATATATATATATATATATGCACATATACTAGTGTAAACCTCCTTTCTCAAGCCTCCATAACCACAACCATCATCACTAATAGTCATACCAAAAGTTCTAACGCAAAACTGTGTATACTTGGTATTTTTTCCCAAGCATCCATAACCACCACCATCAACACCATCATCATCAACAAGCGTTCCAAAAGTTTCAACAAATCATGGGCTTCACAAATCTCGCACACTATCCGTTCCCAAATACACTATTCTAAGCATATTATTGTTCATACGGTAAAATTTATAAGTAATTTTATATGCATAGTTAATATACTACCTAAGGTTTTATTTGCTTCTATTAGGAGAAAAGGCATGTATGTTCATGTTACAAAAAATTCTCACTTGGATATATAGAGTTTGGATCAATAAACTATTTCAAGGACAAGTTCATTTGATGTTATTACTAATCCTCATAAAATACCGTAAATTCACATGACATTCCCTTAGATAAGATAATTCATGAGCTCTACAAAATTCACCCGACGACCCTCAGTCCTAGCAAATCATAGGCTCCACGAAACCCATACGTCCTTGCCTTCCCTTATACGCTATACTAAGCACAACACTGGTCATATATGGTAAAACTTTTTAATTCAGTATTTGTGTATAAATATAATACACACAAATGCAATTGAATATATATTTAAATATGCAAATTTTTTTAAAACGATAAGATTAGGTTCAAAAAAATTTGATTTAGAGTTTAAATTGCAAAAAATTTATTATGTTACTTTAATTTGGGTTCTTCAACTCTCGAACTCACTTTTTATATATATATATATATATATATATATATATATATATATATATATATATATATATATATATATATATATATATATATATATATATGTATTAATTCAATTTTTTATGTTAATTTTTTCTTGAACATGTTCAAGTAACTTATTGAGCATGCTTAGTTAAAAAAGTTATCAATAAAAACACATGTTTATTGATTTTCCGAACATACTCGATAAACTTTTAAATTTTTCAAATATACTTAGGGACTTTTTGAATATGCTCAACGATTTCGAACCGACTCAAAAAAATTTCTAACCAACTTAATGTTTTTATAAACCTACTCTGAGAATTAATGACAAATTACTTTTCGTATTATAACACATACACACGCACGCACGCGCACACACGCATTATATAAAATGTGGGGAGAAGAAGAAGGGGAGGGAATGTTTAATTATGACTAATTTTAAAAGTGTGGGGTCTATATTATTAGACTTTTAATAAAAAAATTAAATATAAATAATTTTTAATTGTAATATTTTGATTTTACCTTCGCCACATAGTCGGCTTAACGGTTGAATGCTTGAACCAATTTGTAAAGTTAGGTATCGTGTTGCTTTATATTATACTTTGGATGTTCATATGTCCGAACCTAAATTCCTTAAGTATTGTAAATTCGTAATCGTTTTTCTTTCAAAATAATTAAAAATCGAAAGTGCTTTATTTGTATTTTGGAACATCTACTATATGATTGAAACTTTATGTTTACTAACTGTATATTTCATGATTTTTAGATAGTTGAATACAAATACAAAATTTCTAAAATACTAGTTCTTTGTCTATATATGCTCTTCTAATTTAGATATGTTCCACAAACATTTCTTATTTAAGCAATGGTTAAAATTATAGTAGTTACTAGAGCATGTAACGTCAAACCATAATGTGAGTGCACGGTTCATTATTGTTTTTGGATCTAAACATAATTTTAATAAATAAATTTAAAGTTGACAACTTGAAGCACGAAAAGAAATTTTTCTTTCAAAATGAATCTCATATGTCAACAATTCGGTATGGACTATTACAAAATGCACAATATATGTGCAGGTTTAGACGAGGTAGTGTCCATTTTCCCATGTAGAACTCTGCAATTGCAAACAACAGGATCTTGGGATTTCATGGGATTTCCTGAAAATGTAGCTAGGAAGCCAACTATTGAGAGTGATGTAATAGTAGGCGTGATTGATACTGGGATTTGGCCAGAATCAAAGAGTTTCAGCGACAAAGGTCTTGGACCTGTTCCCACCAAATGGCTTGGAAAGTGCATTGGAGGTCAAAATTTCACTTGCAACAAGTAATTTTTCTTTCCGGCCATATTTAATCATTAGTATTATTTACATACATAAGTCATCCGTCTAATTTTATTTACTAACTGTGGTTACTCTACTATTTACTATCAAGAACATATCTAGGATTGTTTTTCTATGAAAGCAGAGATTCAATTTATATATGGGCTACAAATTATAAAAGACATTATTATATCCAGACTAAACCCTTAAAAATTATAACAGCTAAATATATATTCATTGGAGGATGATATATTTTGGAAAAAAATTGCATTTTTAGGCTATTGGGCTAAACATATTTTTGAGCCAAACGTTTTAAAAGTACAATTTTTAGGCCGAACATATTTAAAACGTCTATTTTTCGGCTATTTCACTAATTTCGTGAAATGTTTTATATATTCAAAAAAATTTAAACCTTTCAAATATACTATATCTTTACTTTGATGTATCAAAAATTAGAAATTATATTTAAAATGTCTGAATTGTCGGTAAAATCTATTAATTATTTCACCAAATTATTAAAATGACCAAAAATTGGGTGTTTTAAATACGTTTAGCTTAAAAATGATATATAACGTTTGGCCTAAAAATATTTTTGACCATAGATAATGGTCTAAAAATAAATTGCGCTTCATATTTTTTTAGTAAAGTAAAAGAAAAAATTCTGTCAAATTTACACTGTATGTTAAGTTCAATAGAGGTTGCACTGACTAAATAAAAGGAGGTCGCAGCCGCCATTGTCGCTGGCTACTATAATTTGTGATCAAGTACGATACAAATAAATTATAATTTTGATGTTGATTTTTCAGAAAGATTATTGGAGCTAGGTACTACACGGACGAAGATGCAAGGGATTTAGTTGGTCATGGAACTCATACAGCTTCCACAGCAGCAGGAAGCAATGTAAAAAATACAAGTTACTTTGGAATAGCATCTGGTACTGCAAGAGGAGCTGTCTCCTTAGCAAGAATTGCTGCATATAAAGCTTGCTCTTTAGGAGGGTGTTCGGATGAAACTCTATTAGCTGCATTTGATGATGCAATAGCCGATGGAGTTGACATAATAACTACCTCAATCGGAGGAGAAATTCCCCAGGGTTTGGCACAAGATACCATTTCGATTGGTTCATTTCATGCAATGGAAAAGGGAATATTAACACTACAATCCGCAGGAAACAGTGGTGACTCGCTGGGTAGTGTTTCAAGTGTTGCACCATGGCTATTTTCCATTGCGGCAAGCACTACCACTCGTAGAATTGTCACCAAAGTTGTACTTGGAAATGGGAAAACATTAATAGTAAGCATAATTAAATCTATTAACCTTGATTAACATTTTTTTTATGATACATCTGAGGGAGCAACTATCAATCTTCTTTGGTAACAAATTTAAGTTTTTTAATTTTAACATCTTCTTCTCGAACAGGGAAATGCAGTTAATTCTTTTGTAATGAACGGGACCCAATTTCCGTTAGTGTACGGGATAGATGGTTCAAAAAAAACATGCAATGAAGAGGAAGCTAAGTGAGTGAAATTTCTTTAATATAATTTTGACATCAATTTTCATGAAAAATAAAAGTTGAAAACACACTATTTTATAATATTTCAACCAGGGGTGGTTTAGAAGGCTGTTTAGACAGTAAGTTAGTAAAGGGAAAGATTGTACTATGTGACACATTTGACGGTTTCAGCCAAGCTTTAGCCTCAGGCGCTGCAGGAGCAGTTGCAAAGACAGGCCTAACATTTGATGCTTCTTATGTCGTCGCCTTTCCTGCTACAGAAATAAACACAGAGGATTTTAAACTAGTTGTGGACTACATCAATTCCACAAAGTACGAATTCTAAGATATAAAAAATGTCAAATATTAACTATCAATACGATAATTCAATTATCATTTTTCGGTTAATATATAGGTTGCCTCAGGCAATAATATTAAAAAGTGAATCAATACGAGATGTTGACGCTCCAAAGGTTGCTTCATTTTCTTCCAGAGGGCCTAATCTGCCTGTTCCCGAAATTATGAAGGTACCAAATTTAATTTTTTACCAAAATTTCTATGATAACTTTTAGAATATATCAATGACTTTAAGAATTTTTTGAAAATACAGCCAGATGTGACTGCACCCGGGGTTGGCATATTGGCCGCGTATTCACCTAAAGCTTCACCTTCTGACGATCCTCTGGATAAGAGAAGCGTTGATTTTAGTATTCTATCTGGAACATCTATGTCATGCCCCCATGTTGCAGGTGCAGCAGCTTATGTTAAAACATTTCATCCCGATTGGTCTCCTTCAGCAATAAAATCTGCTCTTATGACCACTGGTAAAGTTTACAAAGAAAATCTAAGTGAATTAGGTCCTGTTATTTTTAATTACGTTTTCAAAAAGATCCTTTTTAAAAAAAATTCCAAACACATTTTTATTATTTTGTTCAGTTATAGAAAAAGGTAAATGATTCTGAGAAATAAAACTATAGCATACATTGTGTTTAGACAATTTAACGGATAAAAGTTCCACATTAGTTATCAAAATGGTTAAAATCAACCATTTTGTTAATTAATGGTTTAAAAAATACGTGTTAAATGTGCTAATTACGTGCATATGTAAGGATATCATAGTTCATTTGTCATTTATTTAACTTGGGTCCTAATAAATATTTTTCCACAAAACCCCTTTAAAGATCCAAATATAAAGCATTTCCCAAAAGTTTTTATGCCTGAATGACTAACTGATTGATTTGGAACCATTTATATAAAGTAATAATCAATTTTGGACTATTTCGATAAAGTAATGTCAATTTGGAATTATTTAAAAAAATTATGATTTGTTTGGAACCTTTTTAGTTATGTGGTCCAAACTGAACTGCTACAATAGTTTAGGGAACCCTAGACTCATTACCCCGATATAAAATTCAAAAACTTGTTTTATTATATAAAAGTAATGGTGTATACTATCTAATTTTTACCATGCAATATACCACTCATGACGTGATGTAATTTAAATAGAAGTAAATCATTAATCTATTTATTTTCTCGATTTGATTGACGATTTATTTTACTCAAATCACACCACGTCATATGGATGGTATAAAGTATGGTATATATATAATTACTCTTTTTATAAACCAAGCAAATCCTTAATATCCTGAGACATGCTGATAAACTGATATAACTATATTTACTTAATACTTCAAAATCTTTCTATATGCAGCCTGGCGTATGAATGCCCGCAACAATCCGGATGCTGAATTTGGGTATGGAGCTGGACATATAGATCCATTGAAAGCAGTGACTCCAGGGCTCGTTTATGAGACATTTACAGACGATTACATCAAGTTGCTTTGCAGCATTGGCTATGATGATGAATCAGTGAAGAGACTTATTGGAGCGAACGCAAGCTGTCCAACTGGTCAAAATTTTACTGCCAAGGACATGAATTATCCTTCTATGAGTTTTCTTGTGGAAAAAGATCCAAGTTTCTCGGTTAACTTTCCAAGATCTGTCACTAATGTTGGCTCCTCAAACTCTATATACAAGGCAAAAGTTACAAGCACACCTAATTGCAATATTAAGGTTGAACCTGATACGCTCTCCTTTAATTCCGCGAATGAGAAGAAATCATTTGTGGTTACGGCTACAGGGAAAATGAGGTCTAAACAGATCAGCATATCTGCTTCGTTAGAGTGGTCTGATGGAAAGCATCTTGTACGAAGTCCCATTGTAATATATGCTTTTCCCGCCTTCGAGAGTTAAAAATTATTCGTATGTTGCAATGAATTATTTTTGTTAACGGTGTAAATTTTAATAAATTATGTTTAAGAATATTGACGCAATAATAGATGTGTACGTATGAGATTGTTCCATACAGAAGTGAACGATTTGTGAAGTAATCAAGGTTGCAACTAAATAAAGTTTTCCACTAGGTTAGATATCACTTACTACACACCTATTTAGTTTTCTCTACATCTCTAGGCCCTTATATGCATTGCTCGTTTATCTTCTTTCTACACTAACATGTTTTCATATAAGCATTCAAGCACAAGTATGGACACTTTCAAAAAGCAAGAACATTTTATCTATCATTGACTCGTATATACATGCTTTTACATGGAAAATTATTAGTTCACACCTATTTCCTATACTAAATATTTTTAATTTTTCCATTTTATTATTTACTTTTGTATTTTTTGATTTTTTTTTCTTAAAGAGAGTAAACACATAAAACGGGGATGAGGATAACAATTACCCCACCCCGAACTGAAAGATGAGTAGTGTTCCTACGATCCAAAAAGACTCGAAAGGCCTTATATTTAAAAATATACAAGAACACATATTACACAACTAAAAATAAAATACAAGAAGGGGTAAAAATACATATCTCGAGGCTCTAGACCCCATATTCTCTTGTATTCAGAAAAAATCTCAATTAACTGGAAATCTGGATGACCATTTAATACCTAAGTGTAACCCACAACTCAATCTTCACCCAGTCTTAGAACCTATAACTCAAACTTCACTCATTAATACAACCTCCAACTCAAATTCCCACGCACATCTCACTTGATCACAAATATTCCACTATGCCATAATTTTCACCATTTTTCACAAGATATACACTAAGATATTTGATTTTTTCAATCAAGTAAGACGAACTAAAGACTTATCTGTATTGTATTACTATATAAATACGAGCCTGAAACATATAGAAATGTATCTCGGATAATCCCTCTTGGGGTGTGTGGTGGGCTGGTAGTGGTGGTGTTGAATCATTGTCAACTGGATGTGTGTGTCTGCTGATGATGGGGTGAGATGTGTAAGGTGGTGGTGCGGTGGCGCTTGTGTGTGTGGTGGAGGTGTTGTTGTATATCTATGGTTAGGTGGTGTATGTATCGTGTTGGTAGGGTAGTGGCGTATGGAGGAAATTGGATGATGGTGTAATCGGTAATGGTTTGTGTGTTTGTTTAATATGAGTAAAATATGGTGAATGTTGCGGTGGTGTGGTTATGGTGAATGTGTGTATGTGGGTTGATGGTAGTGCTTTCTCGTAAAACTATATTGGTTTATTATGAATAAATTTTCATACCTAATGTAATCGGAGCGAGTAATACCATAGTGGACGGATGAAACATGTATTACCATTCATGGGATTAAGATTCTAATATTGTAATAAGATTCTAAATTATATTAAATTATACAAGCACAAAAATAAAATTTAGTAAGGATTGACAATTCATTTCTAAGTTCATTACTACGTAATAGTCACACACTAAAAGTAATCGATTTGTGGATTATTCAAGATTGTGAATATGAAAAGCAACATTTAAATTGATTTTAAAAAAATATTTTAAAAATAAATAAAATTATGATATAGTAAACTTATACATAGATGGGATCATAAACATAATTTAAAGTATGACGAAACCCTTAAAAGGATATAACTAACCATCTAACACAATCACCATTTCAATCCCCAGGAAAGACTTATTGCTATAATTTTTTAATTTTATATAATAAAATAATTTTTTCAAACGATCCGAACCTCTACATAAAAGAGCCAGACTTGTCTGTAATCTCTTAATACACTCCTTCGTATTAATTGCATTAATTCGATTTTATTAATAATCAAAAATTTAATTGTCCCTTCCTCCATTCCATTAGACATTCAAATTTTTTGTGTTCGATCCACGCTGAACGCAATCCTCTAAGTTTTATTGCTCCAGCGGTTTTGGTATCCGACTATCCGTCTGGAGACCTGGATGCGATCCCATCCATGGAACAAAATTTTTTTACGTGCTCACCCAGGAGATTAGAGTTCAGTTCTCATTAATGGAACAATATTTTCTCTTTTTCTATGAATATAAATCATTTATCTTGAATCTTGAATCTTGAATCATGAACCACGAATCATAAAGTTTGGACATTATACTTTTAACCATGAACTAATTTGTTTAAAAAAATTCATGCAAGTTAAATACAACAAATGTGTACAAAAATTAAAAACGATGAACCATAAATTTAAAGTATTTGGAGATGTGTTAATATATTAAAAATTAATTTTATACTTAACCTCAAATGTGTCTCCTTACGAAAAATTATTTCAGAAGCCGTCTATTTATTCTCACTTTTGTGTCTTTGGTTGTTTATGTTATGCCTTTGTTTTACATCGAAAATCAGAATTTGATCCAGATTCGCAGAGATGTATTTTTATAGGAAATCCCCTAGCCAAAAGTCTAATTGTGTATTTGATCTTGTTGACAAAATATATTTTTGAGTCGAGACGTGGTGTTGCATAACCATATATTCCCCTATAATATCATGATTCAACCATCCACTCCTCCATGGAACTCGATAATATACACAAAAAATGACACCGAACGGTTTAATTTTTCCCCTTGCTCACCCGAACCTCACCCAACTAACCCCCTTCACTGCAACTAAAGCCAACTCACCTCACGACCAATATGAACTCACCAACCACCCATTCTCCATACAAGATTATGAGTGTCCCACCGTTTTGCATTCTAGTTTTTCCGCCAATATTGCCTCGGTGCAATGTTCTCTAAGAGGTACTTGGCATCCTTGTCTCACTTTGTCTCTTACAATCGCTTTTTACATCCTCATCGTCCCTTTCTTGCTAACGTTACACCTCAAGTCAAACCTTATTATTTCCAGAAGGCTATACATGACCCCGCATTGGCGTAAGGTTATAGACTCTGAACTCGATGCGCTAAAGGAAAATGTAATTAGGTCTCATTTGACTCTCTCTCCAGTTAAACGACTAATAAGTTGTAAATGAGTTTTCAAGGTCAAATTCAAGTCTGGTTGTTTGATTGAGAGATATAAAAAAAGGTTGGTCACAAAAGGGTACACACAACTAGAGGGACTTGATTATCATGCAATATTCTCTCTAATAGCCAAGGTTACTACTGTATTTGCTTATTGTCAATAACTACATCGCAAAAGTAGTCTTTTCATCAAATAGACGTGAACACACCCTTCCTTCATGTCCACTTAAAAAAGGGGTATATATGTCTTCTCTTCATGGATTTGGCAAACAATGTGAGCATTGGGTGTGCCGTCTACACAAGTCCCTATATGTTCTCAAGCAAGCATCACACAATTGGTTTTCCAAAGTTTCTAACACTCTTAAAATAATCTTTCATCAAAACGATTACTCGTTTTCATTTCTCATCACGGAAAGTCAACCACAGTCGTCTTGGTGTATGTTGTAGAACTTATTTTTGGTTGTAATGATTATAAAAAATTCTTCTCCTTGCGATCATTCTTACAAGTCAAATTATGAATTAAAGATTCGGGTACATCAAAGTATTTCTTGGGAAAAGAAGATTCCTGATTGTCAAAAGGGATATACATTTCCTAAATAAAATATTCTTTAGATATACTCAAAGATGTAGGTCAACTTGGTTCCAAGTATTATGAACTTTCCAATGAAATAACAATCGAAGTTATTAGTTGAAATTGCATAAAAGTAGAAGGTCCGCTATCTTATAGAAAGCTGCTCGGTTGACTGATTTATCAAACAATCACAGGGTTGAATATCAAATTTATAGTTAATACAATGAGTCAACACGTATACAATCTAACAAAAGATCATTTGGATGGAGCAATTCGAATACTCAGGTATATTAAGAATTCACAGGGTCATGGAATACTCCTACCTTCCGACAACTCTATGGAGATTAGAGCTTATTGTGATTCTGATTAGGAAAGTTTTCTAACGAAACGAAGATCCATCATGGGTTTTTCATCCTTATTGGACAATCGTTAGTGTTGTGGAAGTCAAAGAAACAAGTCACCATTTTCAGATCTTCAACTGAAGTAGTATATCAATGAATGGCCAGCGTACCATGTTAATTACCTACATACATCATATCTTTCAAGGCTTAGGGATTAAATGCTCTAAACCGATAATGTTGGACTACTACAACAAGACATCATTACACATAGCTTCCAACTAAGTATTCGATTAAAAAACCCAAAACATAGAACTAGATTGTAACTTGGTCCAAGAAGAGATTCAATTAGGTATTATGAAGACATCATATATAAAAATTATGGACCAGCTTTTTAGATATTTTTACAATTTGTTTGGGACTGAATATAATTTATCAATCTAATTAACAAGTTAGGAATTCAGGATACTCAGTCGCCACTTGTGGGAAAGTGTCAAGATTGATAAAATTTTCTAGGTCGGTAAAATATAGTCAAGATTGATAATTATCAATTAGTCTAATCAAGAATTTCATATATGAATTAGGTTAAAATCATATATTTAGTATGTTACTTTTCATATTATTAGTTTCCATTCATATTTATCCTCTAATTAGGAAACTTAGATTAGAGTTCTTGTATATATATTTTTTAACTACCTTTTTGTGAATTATAATTGAATTTTTCCTCACTTTACATATATGGTTTACTTTGTTACTTGTTTTTTTTTTTTCTCTATTTGAGCATTCTTATTTTAGAGTAATTTAGTTATTTTTCAAATCAAATATTCTAAAAAGAACACAATTCTTCTATCTCTCTATTAGTGAATACAATTTTTCCCAAAATCCTTTAGTTAAAAAATCCTAAAACGATACATTATTAAAGGACTATCAAGGATTATCAGGGATTCTTTAATGTAAAGATTTCTTGATTAAAACTAAAAATCAAATTAAACAAATGAAAAGATCTTTTCATTTTAAACTATCATCTTTTCATTCAAAATTTAAAATTCAAACATAACATTAGGTAAGCGGTGTACTAAGGATTTTAATCACGGCTGAAGCACTCACAATGTTATATTCTGTATACATATTTTATGGCGGATCATTAGTATATCTGAGATCATATTATATTTTTCTCATCTGTTTCAAATCTGTTGCATATATATGATCGTAATGTACGTAATCAGGCTTTATCTCAGTTGAGATCGAATGTTTTGACAAAACAACCATAATGGCCAGATTACACAGAATCCGATAAATGAAATCATATATCTGATTTCCTAATAAGTTGCAGAAAATTTTAACGCACTAAAAACTTAAACGCATTTCATTGTTCATGAACCACAGTAAAACTAGTTCTTTATAAATGTGAACCAACTTTACTAATCAACATACAAACTTTCTCATACTCATCTGGGAATCTGAATAGTTAAAATGGTTTCACTATGTCCTCTTTGGTTTTCGTACATATTTCTTTATATTTATATCGTCTCGTCAAATGGAATTAGTGACGCTGCGATTCACAACAGACAGGCAAGTGTTTTTAACATTGTTTGATTGTATTTACGTTATTTTTGCAGTTTACTAATATATTTTGATGTAAACATATTGTACTAATTTTCATTTGGGGAGGCCAGGATTGGACCATCTCATTTATTATTAGCTTATGATATATGAGTTGATTGCTATACATAATGAAAATATACACCATTGGTGGTTAATTAGACAAGGATGAATTAATATTAACTATTTTATAATAGATGTTACCATCAACTAAAATTCAAGTAATATACATGGAGTTTTGTAGCATTAGATGAATCAATTGTCCCAGTATGTCATATGACATAAATGGAAGATTGAAAATTTTATTATGTTATAAAAAGACTATCTCCATATCACGAGTGATATTTTATGTGATTTTTCCGTTAGCTGACAAATCTCTATGTTCTTTGGTGTTTACCTAGAGGCACATTGTGTACATGGGATCCCTTCGGGAAGGTCAAGCTTTGACATCATCGTACCACACAAATATGCTTCAGAATGTTGTTAAAAACAGGTAATCTAATTAATATATACTATAAAACAATTAATCTTACTATATGCGCATGGTTAGGATGTTATGAGACAATTGTACTTTTATAATTATTAGTTAATTAAGAATGATACAATTATTCGTTAAAAATTATATGAAAATTATTGTTATGAGACTTTCCAAATATATATAAAATGCCTTTTACTTACATTTGGCACTTCCTTTATGTGTAGTGTTCTTGAGAAGGTTATGGTTAGAAGTTACACAAGGAGCTTCAATGCATTTGCAGCTTATCTCACTAAAGAAGAACATGATAACTTAGCTAGTGAGTATATTATTTAGTCTATTTATATTTTCTATTGTATTATAGTCTATTTATATATATGAAAAAGACCCTATCTAGAGGAGTATGAATAGGACAAATATAGCCATAGACAAAGAGATATCCTAGTTTTTGAATTTGTTTCCATTAATTTTTAACATCTATTTTACGTTAAGTTCTTACATGACAAATATATTTTTATTGTAAAAAAAAAAAAATACTAAACTATTCAAAAGATATTATACAGGATAAATAAGTTGGAATTTAAATAATGATAAATAGGTATTCAAGTAATTTAAACAAGAAGAATAGCTACCTATCTCCTTACTAATGTTAACACTTAACAATTATATTGACGGGGAGTATTAATAATTGACCAAATCGAAAACATTAGATATCTGATTATTCATATTAAAAAAATTTAAATACTCATTTTGTTTAATTTGGTGGATACCATTGATGTTTTTTTCTCTTATTTTTTTCTACCATATCACTTTTCTTTTCTGAAAAAGAGCTATATCTTTTTTTTTTATATTAACAAAATTTCAAAGGGCCTGATGGTTGGTTATAAAGTCAAAATTTGATATCAATAATTAAAATAATGTAAAAGGATGAATGTGATACTAGGAATTTGGATGTATATAATTTTATAAATAGATCCAACCCTTGAAATTTTTTATCCATTTTATGTTAAATGTTTATGTGAAATTTATTTTTGAATTAAACAAAATTAATTTTAACAAAATTATAAAAATATTTATATACTTTTAAAAATATTTCATTAACACTCTAAAACTTTATTCCCCTTTCTTCATTATATATATATATATATATATATATATATATATATATATATATATATATATATATATATATATATATATTATATGCACATATACAAGTATAAACATGTTGATCTTTCTCAAGGCTCCATAACTACAACAATGGTTAAGTTAATAGTCATACTAAAAGTCCTAGCACAAAACTGTGTATACTCAGTATTTTTTCTCAAGCATCTATAACCACCACTGTCAACACCATCATCACCAACCAGCATTCCAGAAATCCCAACAAATGGGCTTCACAAAACTCACACACCATCTACTCACAAGTACATTATTCTAATCATATCATTGTTCATACAGTAAAAATTACAATTTATAGTTAAAATTTATATGCACAATTAAAATATGTTACCCAAGGATTATTTGCTTTCATTAGGAGAAAATGCATGTATATCCATCTTACAAATAATTCTCACTTGGATAAAGAATTAGAATTAATAGACTATTTCATGGACAAGTTCATTACATGCTATTACTAATTCTTGTAAAATAACGTAAAACTCACACGACATCCCCTCAGACAAGGTAATTCATGAGCTCTACAAAACTCACGCAACATCCCTTCAGTCTTGGCAAATCATAGGCTCCACGAAACCCATACGTCCTTGCCTCCCCATATACGCTATTCAAAGAAAAACACTGGTCATATGGTAAAAATTTCTAAATCGGTATTTATGTATAAATATGATACACACAAATGCAATTGAATACTTAATACGCTCAAGTGACTTGTTGAGTATTCTTAGTTAAAAAAATTATTAATAAGAAAACACATGTTTATTGATTTGTTGAACATACTTGATAATTTTTCAAAATTTTCAAATATACTTAGATACTTTTTGAGTATGTTCAATGATTTCAAGCCGATTCAAATTTTTTTTAACGAACTTAGAGTTTTTATGAATCGACTCCGAGGCTTGATGACCAGTTATTTTTCGTATTTCGCTACACACACACACACATATATATATATATATATTATATGATATAAAATATGCGGGGTTAAGAAGAAAGGGGAGGGGATGTTTATGAATAATTTATAAAGTGTAGGAACTATATTATTAGAGTTTTAATGGAAAAATTTAATTATAAATAATTTTGAATTGTAAAATTTTGATTTTACCTTCGCCACATAGTAACTTTAACGGTTGAACACTTGAACCAATTTGTAAAGTCAGGTATCATGTTGTTTTATATTACCCTTTGGATGTTCATTTGTCTGAATCTAAAATCCGTAAATACTGTAAATCCGTAATCAGTTTTTCTTTCAAAATCATTAAAACTTGAAAGGGCATTATTTAGATTTTGGAGCATCTATTATTTGATTGATACATTATGTTTACTAAATGTATGTCTCATGATTTTTAGATAGTTGAATACAAATACAAAATTTCTAAAACACTAGTTCTTTCTCTATATGCTCTTCTACTTAAGATATGTTCCACAAACATTTCTTATTTAAGAAATGATCAAAATTATAGTAGTTACTAGAGCATGTAATGTCAAACCATTATGTGAGTGCACTGTTCATTATTGTTCTTGGATCTAAACATAATTTAAATAAATAAATTTAAACTAGACAACTTGAACCACGAAAAGAAAATTTGCTTGCAAAATGAATCTCATATGCCAACAATTCGGTATGGACTATAACAAAATGAACAATATATTTGCAGATTTAGATGAGGTAGTGTCCATTTTCCCATGCAGAACTCTGAAATTGCAAACAACAGGATCTTGGGATTTCATGGGATTTCCTGAAAATGTAGCTAGGAATCCAACTATCGAGAGTGATGTAATAGTAGGCATGATTGACTCTGGGATTTGGCCAGAATCAAAGAGTTTCAGCGATGAAGGTCTTGGACCTGTTCCCACCAAATGGCTTGGAAAGTGCAATGGAGGTCAAAATTTCACTTGCAACAAGTAATTTTTCTTTTCGGCCATATTTAATCATTAGTATTATTTACAAACATAAGTCAACCGTTTAATTTTATTTACTAAATGTGGTTACTCTACTATTTACTATCAAGAACATATCTAGGATTGTTTTTCTATATAAGCTAATTGAGATTAAATTTATATATATGGGCTACAAATTATATCCAAACTAAACCCTTAATAATTATACTCCCTCCGTTCCACTGAAATTGTCCACTTACTAAAAATAATGTTCCAAATATATTGTCCACTTAGGAGTTCAAGACACTTTTTTTTCTACTTTTTCCACTATTACCCTTATTAAAATATTGAAATTTATATTTCCAATACACATTTAAGATATCAAGATACTTTATTAGGGGTATTTTTGTAATGGTGAATGCATTTATTATGTTTCTTAATATATGTGAAAAACTAAGTGGACAAATTAAGTGGAACGGAGGGAGTAATAGCTAAATATATATTCATTGGAGGATGATATATTTAGGAAAAAATTGCATTTTTGGGCTATTATTCAAAATATTATTGAGCCAAATGTTTTAAAAGTATAATTGTTAGGTCCAACGTATTTAAAATGTCATTTTTTCGGCTATTTCACTAATTTCCTAAAATATTTTATATATTCAGAAAAATTTGGACATTTCCAATATACTATATCTTTATTTGAGTGTATCACAAGAAATTATATTTAAAATATCTAAATTATCGTTAAAAATTTATTAATTATCTCACTAAATTAATAAAATGACTTAAAATTGGACGTTTTAAATACTTTTAGCCTAAAATTGTTTTAAAATTTTAGCCTAAAAATATTTTTAGGCCATAGGTACTGGTCTAAAAATAAATTTCTTTCTATATATTTTTAGTGAAGTATATTCCCCAAAAGAAAAAACTCTGTCAAATTTAGACAGTATCCCAAGTTCAATAGAGGTTTCACTGACTAAATAAAAGGAGGTCTCAGCCGCCATTGCGGCTGCCTACTATTTATGGAATTTGTGATCAAGTGCGATACAAATGAATTATAATTTTGATGTTGATTTTCCAGAAAGATTATTGGAGCTAGGTACTACCTAGACGATGATGCAAGGGATTTAGTTGGTCATGGAGCCCATACAGCTTCTACAGCAGCAGGAAGCAATGTAAAAAATACAAGTTTCTTTGGAATAGCATCTGGTACTGCAAGAGGAGGTGTCTCCTTAGCAAGAATTGCTGCATATAAAGCTTGTTCACAAAGGTGTTCCGATGAAACTATATTAGCTGCATTTGATGATGCAATAGCCGATGGAGTTGACATTATAACTATCTCAATCGGAGGGGACTTTCCCCAGGGTTTGGCACAAGATGCCATTTCAATTGGTTCATTTCATGCAATGAAAAAGGGAATTTTAACACTACAATCCGCAGGAAACAGTGGCGACTTGTTGGGTAGTATTTCAAGTGTTGCACCGTGGCTATTTTCCATTGCAGCAAGCACTACCTCTCGTAGAATTGTCACCAAAGTTGTACTTGGAAATGGGAAAACATTAATAGTAAGCATAATTAAATCTACTAACCTTGATTATTTTTTTTTTTTTTTTGATACATCTGAAAGAGCAACTATCGATCTTCTTTGGTAACAAATTTAAGTTTTTCAATTTTAACATCTTCTTCTCAAATAGGGAAATGCAGTTAATTCTTTTGAAATGAATGGGACCCAATTTCCGTTAGTGTACGGGAAAGATGCTTCAAAGAAAACATGCAATGAAGAGGATGCTAAGTGAGTGAAATTTTTTAATATAATTTTGACATCAATTTTGATGATAAATAAAATTTGAAAACACACTATTTTATAAAATTTCAACCAGGGGTTGTTTAGAAGGCTGTTTAGACAGTATGTTAGTGAAGGGAAAGATTGTACTATGTGACACATATGACGGTATCAGCCAAGCTTTAATGTCAGGAGCTGCAGGAGCAGTTGCAAAGACAGGCCAAACGTTTGATGATTCTTATGTTGTCCCCTTTCCTGCTACAGAAATAAACACAGAGGATTTTAAACTAGTTGTGGACTACATAAATTCCACAAAGTACGAATTCTTAGATATAAAAGAATGTCAAACATTAACTATCAATACGATAATTCAATTAATTTTTCCTGTTTATATATAGGTTGCCTCAGGCAATAATATTAAAAAGTGAATCAATACGAGATGTTGACGCTCCAAAGGTTGCTTCATTTTCTTCCAGAGGGCCTAATCGGCCTGTTCCCGGAATTATTAAGGTACCAAATTTAATTTTTTTACCAAATTTTTTATGATAACTTTTAGAATATATCAATAACTTAAAGATTTTTTTTGAAAATACAGCCAGATGTGACTGCACCAGGGGTTGGTATATTGGCCGCGTATTCACCTAAAGCTTCACCTACTGACGATCCTCTGGATAAGAGAAGTGTTGATTTTAGTATTCTATCCGGAACATCTATGTCATGCCCCCATGTTGCAGGTGCAGCAGCTTATGTTAAAACATTTCATCCCGATTGGTCTTCATCGGCAATAAAATCAGCTCTTATGACCACTGGTAAAGTTTACAAAAAAATCTAAGTGAATTAGGTCCTGTTATTTTTAATTACGTTTTCAAAAAGAATTTTCTTTTTCAATTTCCAAAAACATTTTTATTGTTTTGTTCAGTTTTAGAAAAGGGCAAACATCTCTGAGAAATTAAACAATAGCTTACGTTGTGTTTAGACCATTTAACGGATAAAAGTTCCACATTAGTTATCATATTAAAATGGTTAAAATCAACCATTCTATTAATTAATGGTTCAAAAAATACGGTGTTAAATGTGCTAATCATGTGCGTATGTAAGAATATAATAGTTCATTTGTCATTTATTTAACTTGGGTCCTAATTAATAAATATTTTTCCACAAAACCCCTTTAAAGATTCAAATATATAGCATTTCCCAAAAGTTTTTATTTCTGAATGACTAACTGATTGATTAGGAACCATTTATATAAGGTAATGATCAATTTGGAACTATTTCGATAAACTAATGTCAATTTTGAATTATTTAAAAAAAATTATGCTTTGTTTGGAACCTTTTCAGTTATGTGGTCCGAAGTGGACTGCTACAATAGTTTAGGGAACCCTCACTCATTAATCCGATATAAAAATCGAAAACTTGTTTTATGTTTATAAGAGTAATGATATATACCATCTAAATTTATACCACACAATATATCATTCATGACGTGGTGTGATTTGAGTAGAATGTAAATCGCTAATCTATTTAGTTTTTTAATTTGATTGACGATTTACTTTCACTCAAATCACACCACGTTATGGATGATATAATGGGTGGTATATCATTACTCTTTTTATAAACCAAACAAATCTTAATATCCTGAGACATGCTGATAAACTGATATAACTTTATTTACTTAATACTTCAAAATCTTTCTATATGTAGCCTGGCGTATGAATACCCGCAATAATCCCGACGCTGAATTTGGGTATGGAGCTGGACATATCGATCCATTGAAAGCAGTGAGTCCAGGGCTCGTTTATGAGACATTTACAGAAGATTACATCAAGTTGCTTTGCAGCATTCAGTCTGATGGTGGATCAGTGGGGAGGCTAATTGGAGCGAACGAAAGCTGTCCAACTGGTCAAAATTTTACTGCCAAGGACATGAATTATCCTTCTATGAGTTTTCTTGTGGAAAAAGATCCAAGTTTCTCGGTGAACTTTCCAAGAACTGTCACTAATGTTGGCTCCGCAAACTCTATATACAAGGCAAAAGTTACAAGCACACCTGATTGCAATATCAAGGTTGAACCTGATACGCTCTCGTTTAAATCCTTGAATGAGAAGAAATCATTTGTGGTTACGGCTACAGGGAAAATGAGGTCTAAGCAGATCTTCATATCTGCTTCGTTAGAGTGGTCTGATGGAAAGCATCTTGTACGAAGTCCCATTGTAATATATGCATTTCCCGCCTTTGAGAGTTAAAAATTATTCATATGTTGCAATGAATTATTTTTGTTAGCGGTGTAAATTTTAATAAATTATGTTATATTGATGCAATAATAGATGTGTGTACGTACAAGATTGTTCCATACAGAAGTGAACGATTTGTGAAGTAATCAAGATTGTGAATGTGAGTAATGTAGCTGATTGTTTTATATAATACTAAAAAAAAAAATCACATGTATATAAAACAATCTAAAGAAAAAATAAGCTCGGACTACAAGGCAGCAGATGATCTGATATCCAATGGATATTTATAAAAAGAGTTGAAGGCCTCGATCCTTAAAAATGCAGTCCAAAACTCAAATGATTCAAAAGACCGAATATTCAAAAGCCATCTGAAGAAATCAGAAGAAATCAAGAGAAGAAGCTCAAAGCAGCAAGCCACTAAAGTAATAGAAAGTCGAGTAATCGTGCAACAACTAAAGATTCTTCCAAAACAAGACAGCAAGACCTCACATCTGACGTTGTATTGAGCAAACCTCTAATAAAGAAATAGTAGGTGGAGAGAGTTATTGCAAAAAAATGTGTTGCGACTTTGGTATTCGAAGGACTGTCAGACCTCAATGTGTGAAATATTGAACCAAATGGAAAAAACACGCAGATAAATCTCATGGAACACATTTCTTTTGTAAATTGAAGCTCTTAAGTCAAGAAAAATTCATCAAATATCAAGCTATCAAATCATTTTTTTGTCTTTCGAAATGTGATATAAAATGATGCTCGGAAAATCTAAAACACTCAAGTGTACGAGTAGTAGTAGTAATAAAGATAGTAAATAATTTAATCTTCACAGGATCAGATGTGTTAATATGCAATTTAATTCTAGATCTAATTATTGTTGATAAAATAAAAGACAGAAAATAAAGATTTTTATTTGGTTTTTAAATTTAATAAATATTAAGCTAATAATTTAAAAACTAAATAAACTAGAAATCAAATTAATTAAAGGGGTTTGAAAATGTGGATAGAAAATAGCTCAAGACAATTGTAATCGCGACTAGTTATAACTTTGACTTACTTGTAATTATAAGGACATCACTGGATATTGTTACTAATCGGGATTGTAAAGTGCTCCTAAATTCCTCTCTGATGTAGGTGTTGCCATATAACCCTGGAGTTCTTTTCCGAGTGAATCATACACATGTTATATACATGCTTAAAGTTAAAACCCTATGTGATTACCTATTTAATTTTGCTTTTCCGAATCTTCAACTCCAAAAGGCGTAACTAACCTAGTTCCACTACAATTTCTTCCTCTCGGGCGTAATTTAATAGGTAAGCATAAGGATAATTCCCCCTTGAGGACTCCATGTAGCTTGCCATCAACCTCATATTATCACTACTCCTTTTAAATAACTTTCTATTCCAAAATGTATATTGAACATCTTTCACAACTACTTTCACAATATCCTCATATTTAGGGTGTATCTTCTTAAATTCTCTTTTATTCCTGATATCCCAAATACAATAAAGAAAGCTAAGAAAGATAATATTTCATATAGTATCTTTTAAAGTATTACCATCAAATTTTAGCATAAAATCAAGTCTTTCTTCCCAAGTATTACCTGAGTTGTGCCAATTACGAAGAGAACAAATCTCTTTCCAAGCCAAAGTAGTAAATTTGCATTGCACAAATAAGTGATCTCTAGACTCATGTTATTCAAAGCAAAGGTAGCACAACTTATCAACATCCATACCCCACTTGCTAAGCCTATCCTTAGTGCTTAGTCTATTCTTGCAAATTAACCAAGCACAAAACTTGTGTTTTGGCATACTCCACTTATGCCACACCACACTATACCATTTTGTTTTCTCATTTGGACCCCTAAGGTCATACATGACATCCGAGGCATTGAATCCTTTTTCTCCCCATCTTATAGTGTCATTATCTTCTTTAAGTACCATATCCTTAACCACTTCATACACCTTATTGAGCCTAGGTGGAAATCTCCACATTTTCCCAGTGTAATAATCCACCACCTTTTTGTTAATATTATAATTCCCAAGAGAAATAGCATCCTTTTGATCACAAATATCACCTACACACTTTCCTTTTATCCATCTATCATCTAACATATAAGTCCTCTCACAATTTCACAACATCATGTGTAATATATTTAAAAGGAAGGTACCTCACATTAAGCATTGCTCTCCATGTACAAGGGAGTTTACTATCATATATAATGCTCCATATTCTTTTATTCCTAAGCCAATTCGAGTAAACCCATTGAGACCAAATATTATCCTTGTACCCATACATTCTCCAAAAAGCTTTAAGAATAGCAACTTGATTTATTTGGAGGAAATTAGGTAAACCTAAACCTCCATTTTATTTGCTTTGACATAACTCTTTCCAAGCCACTTTAGCTCCATGAAAATCATTAGTATTACCTTTCCAAATAAATATACTCAAGAGTGATTCAATCTCATGAATAACTCCCATTGTAAGGATCATTATATTACACCAATATCTAGCATTACTTTGCAAAACACTCTTAATTAAGTGAAGTCTTCCTGCAAATGTAAGAAATCTATGCATCCACCCTTCAACACTTCCAACTATATTATTAATTAGGGTAGCACACATTAAACTATTAGGTCCTTTAGTGTTAAAGGAACCCAAAGATATCTGACAGGAAGTTTACCCTTCTTTACATTAAGTATACTACTCAAATCATAATGAAGGACCTTGTTACACCCTCCTACATATAGTTCACTCTTTTCAAGACTGATTTTAAGGCCAGAAAGTCTAGAGAAAAGATCAAGGCCATGTTTTAGCCTCATGTCCGAGTCCTTATCACCATTAAAAAATACTAAGCAATCATCAACAAATATAAGATGGTTCAATTCCAATCTAGCACAATTAGGGTGATAAGTAAAAGCTTTGTTATTAGCCACTTTCTAAAGTATAGAAGAGAAACCTTGCATACATATAACAAATAGATAAGGAGATAGAGGATCACCTTGTCTTAGACCTCTTTCTCCTTTGAAATAGCCACATATACTTCCATTAATACATAAAGAGAACATTGGTGTAGAAACACACATCTTGATCCAGGAGAACTTTTTTTTTATGAAACCCCATGATTTGAAGTAGTTGAATAAGATATTTCCAATTAATTGTATCAAAAGCCTTTTGGAGATCAATATTTAAGGTGCATCTTGGACTCAAATCTTTCCTATCATAACCTGCCACCTCACTTTGAGCAACCAATATATTATCAGAAATACTCCTTCCTCCCACGAAAGCAGCTTGGTTCTTAGATATAAGCTCCTCAAGGCTTTTCTTCATCCTATTAGCAATGATTTTTTATACAGCTTTGTAAAGAATGTTACAACAAGCAATGGGTCTAAAACTCTTCACTGAAGGATTTTTAACCTTAGGAATAAGGACAAGATTAGTAGCATTAATTTGCTTCAATAGTTGTCTATTCTTGAAAGTCTCCTTCATTGCATTACATGCATCTTCCCCAATAATATTCCAAATAGCTTTGAAGAAAGCACCTTATAAATCCATCTAGGCCAGGGTCCTTTGAGATATCAATAGAGAAAATGGCTTCTTTAATCTCTTTACTAGTAATGTCTTGCACCATTTCCTTAGCTTCCTCCCTTGTGATAGCTTTATCAACAAGCTTTTTTAAACAATTAGAACTAACACTTTCTTCATGAGCATCCTTAGTACCAATTAAGCTAGTATAATATTTAATAAATTCATCATGAATAGCCTCCTCTTCAACAATAATATCACCATTATCATTCACAATAGAAGCAACTCGGTTTTGGGTAATTCTAGCTTTGATGCTTTTATGATAAAGGGAAGTACTACAATCACTTTTTTTAGTCCAAGTGATCCCTGATTTTTGCTTTAAAACCTCCTCTTGAATATTAAGTAGATGCATAAGCTTATTCCTAAGATCTATCTTAATAGCAAGTATAGATTGATCACTATTCATAAGCATAATTTGTACCTTTTCAAGCTCCTCTTTTACCTTCATTATTTCTTGTGTTGAGTGATGAAAGTATTTTCTATTAGAAATCTTTAAAGCTTTCTTAACTTCCTTCAATTTTCTCACCACTTTGTACATCATGCTTCCTTTTACCTCAACTTTCCACACCTTTTCAATCAAAGACAAAAATTCATCATGGTCAATCCAAACATTAAAAAATTTAAAAGTTGAAGGTTTAGTATTAAAACTCCCCTGAATTTTGAGGATGAGGTTTGAATAATCTGAAATTCCAGGAGCTTCAATCATCAAATGATACTTGAAACAAGTGAACCAAGCATCATTTATGAATATTTTGTCAATTTTACTAGATACAAACACATCCATTCTTCTATTAGTCCAAGTGTAATAACACCCTTGGCTAGGATGTTCCACCATCCCATAATCATAAATACATTCCATAAACTCATGAGAACTTTTATGAAGGCTACGACAACCGATTCTCTCTTCAATTTAGTAATTTTATTATAGTCCCCACACCAAATACATGGAGAGTCTCCATTTTTAATTATCCAGTCACTAAGTGTTTCCCAAAGAATAATTCTTTTATCCTGATCATTATCTGCATAAACCATCACACAATTAAAAGATTCATTATTTTATATGTCATGTACCTCAAGAAAGATGGCTTGGTTTGTTGAGTCAAGACATTTTACATCCAAAACATTCTTATTCCACTTAATACATATTCTTACCCTTTCATCCTTGTCATGATTTGTTATAGTACCCCTATTACTCAAATAAGTATTATGAAACTTGTTATAGCTTTGTAGGGTTATTTTAGTCTCCAATAAGCCCACTAAGTCAACTTTTTTTATCTTGTATAACTTGAATAACTTTTTTTTGTTTGAGGTTTAGATTCAAACCTCTCACATTCCACGAGCTAATAATCATTTAAATCAGGAGGTTCCTCTTCCCTATGGGTACTTCGCACAAAACTTCTCAAAGCCTCTTCAAGGTTTTCATTTGCCATATTTAAAGCACAAAAAGAATTACTTAATTCCCCTTAAATATAACCACTATCACTAGGGATTTTTTCTTTCCATTTTGCACTATTACTTCCCACATTTTGAGTTGGAGTTGTAGGTGTGTTTTTGGTGTTAGGAATCTGAAATTCATCATCCTTTTTCTCCTTTTGTTTTCTTTGTACAACTCTCCATTCTTCAACTCTTTTTGAACTTTGTATTGGTTTGGTTGGTAAGTGTTTTGGTTTGGTTTAGGTTGGTGGTTTGGTTTAGGTTGGTGGTTTGGTTTAGGTTGATTATAGGTTCTTGGTCTCTCATTTGTAGGTTCCTTCCTTTCCTTGATTACAATTGATATCCTTATGCCCCAATGCCTTACAAATTGAGCATCTTGGAGGTAACCACTCATAATAAGATTCCATAACATGAATTCCATCCTCTTCAAGATCCACTTTCACCCTTTTAACAAGCTCCTTTGTCATATCCATTTCCACACAAACTATAGCAAAACTTAGCCTATTCCTTGTTTGTGTAATAGGGTCCATTTGGATAGGGATACCCAAAGCCATAGATATATAGCTTAACCCATCATTAGTCCACAATTGTAGAGGCACCTTTCTCAACTTTACCTATAATGGAACCCTAGTCAAATCAAGCTTATCAAACTTCATATTTGGTTCCCACTTTCTCAAGATCATAATCCTACCATTAATATGCCAAACTTTCTCTAATATGTTGTTACAATCTTGCTCACTCTTAAATTTGAATAGGAACACATCCATATCAGTAGACTTTATCTCCACTTGGAAACAATTTTTCCATTGTGCATTAACCATACTTCTAACCATGTGATATTCAGGAGCTTCTCCAAAGAATTGTCCAACTAAGCAATTATCCCACTACTCAATACCATTCTTCACTATATCTCTAGGGGGTTTAACCATAAGCTCATCTTCTTCTCGACTAGGAGCAAAGTACTTTAGTTTCAATTCTTGATCACTCTTTTTGAATAATTCTGTCCATTTACCTTGCTTCCCCTTGTTTTCTTCAATGATCACCACCTCGGATTTTTCCTCATCCTCCATTCTTTTACCTTGTGCTACTCCCAAGAGGGTACTTTCACTAGGTGGAGAAATTCCTCCAATTCCTGCACCTAAAGTGGAGTTATCCTCCTTGTGACTCACATTCAAACCATTCACGAGGGAATTAGGAGCCTCACCCTCAATTAGGGCCTCATCTTGGCCGTTTTTCCCCTCAACCATTGCACAATCAATGATTTGAGTAGCTTGAATGCTTTCACTGGGGCTAAGTAAGGTTAAATTCTCCAATTCAATTTGTGTTCCTCTCTTGGAACTTTCATCAAACAGTTTGCCTTCAATACTTGAAGTGCTATCCTTCATATTTACATCATACTTCCCACTCTCCTCATTACTCTTGTTCATCAAATTAACTCGTTTTGCAGCAAAGAAATTATTACTAACTTGAATTACAGGGGCTACAGGTACATATTTACCTTGTACAGGTATAGTTCTTGTTACAGGCTCTTCTTCTTCTGTTCTACCCTTAGTTTTCTTGTTTCCAACCCTCTTCCTTGGCGCCATTGAATCAATCTTGAAATTAGAAGTTCAACAAAAAAAAGAATCACTGAAAACGATGGAGAAATCGGTGAGAAAACTCAAAAACACGAACAACTATAGCTGAGAGCTCGAAACTTCAATTTATTGTTGCACGAAATTTAATGATGATCCTGTGGCACAGAATTAATTGTTTATAATGTAATGATTGCTCAATTATTTGCTTGCTTTATCCACTTCGTTTAAAAACACAATCAACAGAAACCTTCAGCAACAGAAACTCAGCGTTTTTAACTCACCTCCAATACCCGCTTCACGTTACTTCACGCGCCTTACTACACACGAAACCAGCCGACAATGCTTTACACCTCAGATCCCACTTTCTACCTCTCCTGATTTAAATCCGGTTGCACACAAAGCAATTAAAAATTTCAAATCAAACCAAAATAATAAACAAACTATTTTTTGAAAATATCCAACTCGAGTCAAAATAAGTCAACGCCGCCTCTCAGTCTCCGGTCAAACTCCATCCAAATGGTCGGAGAGTCATCGGTGATGGGTGGGGTGGGGTCAACGAAGGTCAAAATAATTCAAACTAAGGTCAAACTTTGACCCAACTTCAAACCCTAGTGAGAGAAAGAAGAGAGAAGGAAGAGAACTATGTGTTTTAGGTGTAGTGTGTGTGTTTGGAGTGTTTTATTGCTCCTAGTAATTGTTTATAGGGTTTTTTTCCTAGCCATGCTTGTTTCTGAGTCAAAAACAAGTAGGGGTTTGATTTCTACTTGTCATGTTGTGGATATAAAATGGTAGGTTTGTTAAAAAAATCAAGCAAGAGTTCATCATACCATATACATAATAATCATCATAACACCTATCCTAACCCAAATAACACTTGTTTAACCTAAAATCAAGAGTTACAAATTTGAAGAATGTTTAAAGCTTTGAGCTGGAGGTCAATTGAGATGGAAAAAACAACATAAACATTATCTACTGCTATGGAGATGAAGAAGAATAAAAGTAATGTATCGGGTTCTAGTAAAAAAGAAATCAATTTAGAAAGTTCAAGTTCTAGTTTGATGAAGAGGGAAAAACATGTCAAGAGAATAAATGAAAAATAGTTGTGGTAAATTCAAAGAACAAAAAGGTTTCAACTTTCATAAGGAAGACACCACAACCTCTACAAAACGAGAATAGTGTGCCCGAAGAAGAAGAAGCTTCAAAGGCCCTGATTGCTTCCGCAAAGAAACACTTACATGAACTACCTTTTTCTTATGAGAGGGTATTTTAAAAAGAAGTTGGAGAAGGTGAGTACAAGAGATTCTTAGAGTAGGAAGATAGATTGGGTTGGTCTACGTTCATGGTAAGACGTTCAAATTTATGTTTAGAGTTAGTTTCTGATTTCCATTTAAGCCTCGTTAGCCAAGATAGTGAAGGTAGTGTTCCAGTTAGAGGCAAGTTAGTTCCTTTTGCAGTTGAAAAGATTAGAAACCACTTCCATTTAAAGAAATTGATTGGACCATTCAAGTATAGAGAAGCGGTGGGAAATATCAAGACTTCACTTAGAATCTACCTTTTGAGCATGTTTTAGATAAGGATAAACTGAAATCAAATAAGGGAGATTTGACGGCACCTTGGCCTTACAAATATATTCAAGGAGATACAAGATTTTGGCACAATTTTCTTACACCTAATGCCTTTGGAAACACGTGAACTTCGAATGTACTAAGAAGAACACAATCTTCTTGAATTGTATTAAAGGGGGGAATAAGTAGATGTGGAACAGTTGATCTTTGAGTAGGTGATGCGATTTCTGGTCTCTCTTACTTTGTTATTTAATGTGAAATATCCTACTATGATCACGTGCCTTGTACGAAAAGCGAATGTGATTCCGGGTGAAGAAGAGAAACTATTGTATAAGATGAGTAATAATATTGACAATACTTGGATTAAGACGTATTTGAGATTATCAAGAATTGCGAGACTCACAAAAGATGAAGAGGATCGTATTTGGCTAGTAAAGGTAGAGGAGCAATTAAATAAAGTTGAAGCAGCTCAAACTTGCTTGGCCGATGATGTGGCACAAATAAAGCTAATCAGGTGCACATCATGACACTGTTTGAGAAATTAAAGCGTGATCCAGTAAACCCTATCATGGATGTCAATAATGTGAGGCAATAGACTCGAGAGGATGTTCTCTTTCTTCCTTACCATTTCTGTATATGCTTTATCTGCTAGTTTTTAAATTTTTTCAGAGTCCTTTTCGAGTCGTGGGGAAACGCCTCATTTTAGTTGGGGGTGTGGGGATTTGTTGTCTCTTATCCCCATTTTTATGTGATTTTTCTATTTTTGGATGAAATTAAATTTTTTGATACATGATATTTAGATGTAGAGTGTGTTTAATAGCTTAAAAGCATAAGCTTAGTGAGTTGATGATATAAAGTAGTATGTTTATGAGCTGCTTTATTTTGTATGCTTTGAGTATTTGCAGAGCATACATATTGATAGTAAAGAAAAGATTAATTAGCAATGCAGTAGAATCATGTTCAATCTCAGGGGCACCTTGAGTGGTGTGTAGGCTGTGAGATCTGAGCTAGTTGATAAACCCATTTTATGAACGTGATAAAGGTAAGAGAATAACGAGATTGCATAGTTTAGAAAATGATTAAGGCGATTATTTCATATGCCCCTTGTTGCCTTTTAGCTTGCTGTCCAATTATTATATATATTATATCCTTCTCAGCCTCTTCTAGAATTTCTAAAGCCTATTTATTAGCCATGTTATAAGGCATATCCTTTTAGATTTTAGGACTTTTCCATATGGTCCGCACTCGAATCGCGATACATGGACAGTTGTATTAGAGTGTGAGTTTGGGGTGGTGGGTCTACCATTATGGGAATTGTTATTGGGTTGAGATTTGTTTGAGCTTATTAACTGTTTTCTGTTCTTATTATTGATGATGATTCACTTGTATTATATTCTAACCCTTTGCCGGGGTAAGACTAAATGAAAAAAGCTGAAAAGCATGAAAAAGAAAAAAATAATATATGAGAAAAAAATAGCGTGATATCTCAACATCAAAGACAGTCATATCTAAATTACAAAACAGCAAAAATTTATATAAAAATATTTGGAACGGCAAAGTAGTATTTTCACGTGATCATCTTTATTCTTTATTGGGTTATTGGGGATGCTAATTAGTGCATCAATTTATTGGGATTGAGTGAGAACGTTTTATGAGAGTAACTCAAGCTTTAGGGCGATTCGTTGATGGTAGTGAGGAGAGAGCCAAAAGCTCGCTCTAAATTATCCAAATATACTATCATGCCGTCCCTAAACCAACGTTACAACCTTAAAGACCTTTTGATTTTTTTTTCTATGTAATATAGAAGTGATTGAGTTGTTAGAGAGTAGTTAAGTGGATATTTGGATGCTAGTGAAGTTCGATGAACAGTCTATAGTCCACCTAGTAAACTGAGTAAATAATCTCTCCTTCTTACATTGCGAAGCTAATCTAATCTTGAATTCTAGTCGTGTTGATCGTGAATATGACATGTGTACATGTAATTTGTTTTGTAAATATGATTACATGAAATTTTATAAGTAGTTTCTTGGAGTATATTCTATATATTCTTCTATCTTCTTTCCATTGTGCTTAATTGACTTAGGTGTGTATTTAGAGACTTCCCAGTGTTTCTATCTTTATTGTATCAGGACGATACAACTTTGAGTTGGGGGTCTTGATGCCCCCCTATTTGTGATGAATTAATTTACGTTGGAGACATCATTTTAGGTGTATTTGAGTATTTAATTATATATTTTTATTTGTATTTTTCTATTTTCCTATTTCTTGTCTTGATTTGATGATTTATTATATTTAGAGCATATTTCGTTAAATTTGTGTGTTATTGTGAAGCTTTAAAGATATATGAAATTTAATTAGATGCCAAATCAATTCTCAAGAGGTAAGGAAAGAAGATAAGGATGAAAATTGGAGATAAAAGGAAATAAAAATAAAATAGGAAAGGAAAAATTGTCAAGTAAATCTGAATTTTAGCAGCCACTTCCACTAAAATGATTATAACTCAAAATAGGCTGGGGATATGGAAGAGAAAAGTGTATATCTTTTCGAAGCGGTCGTTTCGATATAAAGTGGATAAAAATCAAAGCAATAACGAAGGAGATACGATCGAAACAAGACATAAACCATTTTTCTCTTTTCCTATATTTTAGGTAACAAATATTATTTGGAAAAGGAGTCCAACTGCTTGGATTCTACTCCAAGAAATCCGGTATAAGGCTTCCTAAACCCCTATAAATACACCCTTTAACTATTGTAAACATGTCCTTGCTCAATGTCAAACCCTACATCAATTAGTAGTCAATCAAGAGAAGCAAGTTGACAGTATGTATTTTATTTTGGTTTATTTCTTGCTAGCATGAACTAATTTTCCCATATCTTGTGTTTTGCATATGTATAATCTATGAACTCTATTTTCTTCTATCGAAGTTTCTTTGAGAAAACTATTTTAAATTGAATCTAGCTTCTTAACCATATATTTGTTTTATGTGATTTGTATATTGTCTATCTTAATCCTGACCACATTAGGGATGTGCTAATAGTAGTTAGATGGTCACCCGGAAGGGGTGTCTAATTATTGAAACATCACATAAGCGTCTAGTGTGCGGTAGTGATCTGGGAGGGCCTGCCTAACTAGATAGTCATTAGGGTTTGTTATTTAATCACTGATCATTGCACATGACCATCTCATCTAAGAACCTAGTGGCGTAGAACCACCTTAGTTAAGTCCCCTGGTAATTGTTAGGTCGCCTCTTAAGTCCACCCGGAAGGGGGTTAGGAGGAATATAGAATCTTGGCTACTTACCTAAGAGTTATTATCACCCTTATCAACAAGTAGAAGAAATAGAAAAATTAGTGCATACTAGCGAAACCCGAGCTATACTCTCTCATCTTATTTCTCTCATATTTATTTTATTGTATTTAGTTTAATTTAGTCGTCATAATTATCTCCTCACAATCTATTTATTTATTTTCTGTCTTTAACTAATTGTTGCTACACTATTCTTTTTACCCATTCGTATAACACACTAAGTCTTTGAGAACAAATCTGACTAATCATTAAAACTTACATACGACCTGTGATACTTGCAGTGAGTAACGTGTTTAGTCTAGGTTGTTAATGCATCATTTATCCATCTTTTAATATCTTATTTTTATCACACCCTTGGCAACACCAAGATGCGACAAATTCCATCGTATTCTTAAAATTTAAGACGAGACAAATTCCATCTCATTCTTAGACTGGAGATGAGACAAATTTCATCTCAGATTTAGAATGAAGGTAGGACAAATATCATCCCAGTCTTAAAATTGGAGATAGAGAAATCACATCTTAGTCTTAGAACGGAGATGATACAAATTCTATCTTAGTTTTAGTGAGATTAATCTCATCAAAAACACAATTCACAAAAAAAATTTGTTTCTTATTTAAAGTGGATTAAATCTCACATTTATGCATCATATTGAAAAAACGTTATAGATGAAAACTATCATCTACAACTATTAAGTATTTATTATCAAGAAATACTTATTTTTCGATTATTTATGAACTCTCAAAAACTTTGATGGGACAGATCCAATCTCAGTAGGAGTGCCAGGAGGGGGAAGGGTCAATATTTTTGGGTAATGCAAGATAATTCCATCTCAGACTTAGAATGGAGATGGGACATATTCACTCTCGATCCCCTCGTTTGAAAAGAATATTTTTACCCCGAACCCCCGCTGAAAAAAAATCAGAAAAATTGCACACCAACCCCTCGTTGGAAGAGAAAAAATATTATTTAAGAAAATATTTATCCCATGGGCCCTTCATGGAAAAAAATAAATAATAAGAAAATAAAAAAATTGCACTCCCGGGTTCTTGCTTGAAAAGAAAAAATCTATAATTAAAAGTGCCCTTGAACCCTCTAATGGAAAAAAAATCTAATAAAAAGTTTTTTCTCCTCCCCAAACCCCCTGGAAAAGAAAATAATCTGAAAGAAAAATTTGTCCCTAGGTGTAAGATTAAAAGGATAAAAGAATAATTTTCCCCCGACTTCCCTTGGAAAATTAAATATTTTTTTACCCACTTTGAAAAAAATATATAAAACTAAAAACTTTTGCTCCCATCGGCCTCTCACTTGAATATGAAAATATTAAAAAAAATATTTACCCTAAGGACCCCTCGTTTGAAAAGAAAAAAATCTAAAAAAAAGAAATTGTCCTTGGCCCCTCGTTGGAAAAGAAAGAATCTAAAATTAAAAATAATTAGACTCCCGGTCCCCCTTCTTGGAAAGAAAAAAATAAAAAATCCTCTGAGCCCTTCATGGACAAAAATGTATTATATAATCAATACAACATGCGACACCTTTCACGAGGACACGATTCGTCGCGAAAGGTGTCGATTTTTCTCGTAAAAACTTTTCGCGAGAACATGTTGTCGCATATAGTTTCTCGCAAAAGATTCGTCGTGAGAAACACCCTGCCGCAACGATTTTTGTAGTCGTCGCGTGAGGTATTACTCTTTAGCGACGAACATATGTCGTCGCCTTAGGGGTGCTTTTTGCGACATATTTTTCTCGTAAAAGGCCCTCATATTGCGACGACAATTATGTCGCCAATCCCTGTACATGCTTTAACGAGGAACTCTTTCCCGACGAAAAGTTCGTCATTAATACTTTTTGTTTTTAATTTTATATATATATATATTTGTATTATAGAGTATGAACTACTTTAATGAAACACTAAATTTAAAACAAATCGATGATATATAATACCGAAACGTATCCATCGATCAAATCCAAAACCATCAAAATAGAATAATTACAAAGTAACGAAAGTCATAGACATAAATAAAAATAGAATAAAGTCTTAACAGTCAAAATATAGAATAAAGTCTAAACAGTCAAAATATAGATTAAAACACTTAAAACACTCTATAAACCAAATTCTTCGTCTTCATCTTCATCTTCATCTTTGGCTCGGGAAGACGTGTCTCGAGGGGGGTAAGGGGGATCAAGCTCGTCCATTCCTCTTTCCCTCTGGCATCGATTAAGTGTGAGAATGGCCGCAGTCATTTTCTCTTGGATTGCATCACTAGTGGGTCGGGTACTCGATGTAGCGGCAGATGGTCCAGTGGCGCTGTCTTGCATTGGTTCCGTGCCGATAGAGACAAGGTACTCATTTAGAGATCGGACTATCCACTGGTAGTCCTTCAACATCTTCGCGGTCACTGGCTCGGATGAATGTGCAATCGAGCTCTTCTGCGATAGGGGGTGTCTAACTCCCGGGACCCAGTTGCGGATCCCACCGCGTAATCCGATACCCGCCGCCTCCAAAATAGCTACAACCTACTCGTGCTCCGATAAGGTGGGGGTAGAAGAAGACTCTCCACACTGAGAGTGTGATTCACGCACTCGGGATGCAAGAAACGCCGTCTGTAAAGTAAAACAAACACGAAAAAATTTGTTTGGCATAAAAAAAGTTTGAGTTTCATACAGCTTACATTCGCTCGCTCGTAGTTGCTGCTCTGCCATACACCCTTTTTCTGATTTAACCCTACTTTGAAAAAGAATCTTCGAATGCGCGGAAGTGGTATATTTTTCATGCGCCGGTGGCTCAAATCTCTCCCCCATTGACAAAATTCGGGTCCCACTACTACTACTATCCTCCTGTTTAAGTCGATTAGCCAAATATTAGTCAAATTTAAAAATAACATGATATTATTTATCGATGTAATCATATTACCTCGTACTCGACCTAGAGTGTGTCCTCGAACCAGCCCCGCTCTGGTTCTTCAATTTTCCTCTTTTCAATTTATTCTTTTTCGCCTGGTTCTGGTTTTTAAATAAATATAAACAAAAATAAGTTAGCCAACATAAATAACATTTTACATATTTATTTAAAATATATTAAGTACCTGAGCTCTTATTGAGTCCCACATCTTCAACGTCAGCTCCCAATTCTCGGGGGTTTGGTTATCTAGAATCCGCCTACTCGGGTAATAATGTCTCTTTGTACAGTGTTTGTGGTCAGAATATCCTACTCCGCACTCGTTGATGAGCATTTTCTTGATATTAGGAAAATCAGGACGAGCCCCCAATCCTCCACCAAAAAGAAGTCCTGCAAGCAATTAAAAAGATATATTAGTGTATATTCTAATTATCGATTAAAAATTTAATTTAATTACCTATATTCGCCGCCAGAGAAAATTAAAGTAATCAGTTGGGACTTTACTCCAGTGGTCGTAGTATAGTGGAACCTTCTCTCGGATGGTCAGGTTTATCACCTGAGTCACGTGGTGGGAATATGGACCAACCGGGGTCCAGGTATTGTCCGATGAGGAGAAGTCCACGGGGAGTCGTCATCCGTGTCTTTCCCTAGCCTTAGTGACAGAGGCGAGAGTCGTCTTGCCCCTTATCTTTTTCTACCTGTTTTAAAATACCATTAGAGTTGCAATTTTTTTATTTGTAGTTTAAAAAAAAATACCTGGAGTATTACATCCCCCGATAGGATTATTTAGAATCCAATTCGGGTCTTGACCATTACAATCTCAGTCGTGTCCGCGCGCAACCTCGGCCATCTGTATAAAATTACATTTTTACCCCTAAAATAATTTAAATGGTCTAAAATACCCCCTATATATTTTTTACTAAATTAGTAATCAACTATCTAAAATTAAAATAAGGCACCTATATTTTTTAAAAAGTCCAATTTTACCCCTAAACAATCTAAAAGGAAAAAATGCCCCTTATTTTTTTTACTAAATTAGTAATCAACTATCTAAAATTGCTATAAGGCACCTATATTTTTTAAAAAGTCCAATTTTACCCCTAAACAATTTAAAAGAAAAATACCCCTTATTTTTTTTACTAAATTATTATTCAACTATCTAAAATTACTATAAGCCACCTATATTTTTTAAAAAGTCCAATTTTACCCCTAAACAATTTAAAAGGTAAAAAATGCCCCTTATTTTTTTTACTAAATTAGTAACCAACTATCTAAAATTGCTATAAGGCACCTAATTTTATAAAAAGTCCAGTTTTACCCCTTAATAATTCAAAAGGTAAAAAATGCCCCTTATTTTTTTTTACTAAATTATTATTCAACTTTTTAAATTACTATAAGGCACCTATATTTTATAAAAATCCAATTTTACCCCTAAACAATTTAAAAGGTAAAAAAATGCCCCTTTTTATTTTTTTACTAAATTAATCTTCAACTTTCTAAAACTACTATAAGGCACCTATATTTTATGAAAAGTCCAATTTTAACCCTAAACACTTTTTAATTACAATTTTGCCCCTAAGTTAAAATACAATAAAATGAGCCTAAAAATTACTTCTATAATCATTTAAACACAAATTTATCAACATTTCCAAGCTTATATATTCTTGTTCCATTATTTTTCAACAAAAAATTCTAACAATTTTTTTAACCTAAACTATATGTTTTTAACTATTTATTGCAATCAATAATCACCGAAACACCATCACATAATTCGGAATTCACCAAAATCAACAAAGGAATAGTTTAAATTTTAAGGAAAAAAAGTTGAGTTACATACCTTAAAATCCGAAGTTTGAGTGTTTTAGAGGTTGAATAATCCCTACAAAGTATGTAGAATAGAAGAAAGAAGTAATTAGACTCCTTTTTTGTAAAAAAAAAAATAGATTTTGGAAATTTTTTTGGAAAAAGATGATGATTCTTACCTATTTGGTGATGTTAGAGATGTTTGTGAAGCTTGATGTAGAGGGGTTGTAATCAGAGGTGGATTGGGGGTGTTTTTTACGCCGGATTTTTGGAGCTAAAATGGAGGTTTTTTTGGTTATGGAGGAGGAGTGAATAAGTGGGGAAGAAGAGAGGGGTTCGTGGTTTTACATTATCTAGAAAACTTTTAGCGAGGACTTTGTCCTCGCAAAAGGTCAAATCCGTCGCGAAAGGTTTTCCCACTTACCTAGGCGGGAATATTGACCGCCTTAGTTTTACTGAAAAAAATTCGAAAAACCTTTTTGCGAGGACTAATCCGTCGCAAAAGGTAGTAAACCTTTAGCGACGGATCAGTCCTCGCAAAAAGTTTTTTTTTAAAAAAATTAAAAAAAACAACCATCTACCTTGGTGTATTTTGGTCAACTATATAAGTCAAACATAAGTGTTTGGTGTATGTGGTCAACTATATAGGTTAAACTAAAGTGTTCGGTGTATTTGGTCAACTATATGAGTAGAATTTAAGTGTTTGGTGTATTTGGTCAACTATATGAGTCAAACTTAAGTGTTTGGTGTATCTGGTCAACTATATAAGTCAAACTTAAGTGTTTGGTGTATTTTGGTCAACTATATGAGTCAAACATAAGTGTTTGGTGTATTTTGGTCAACTATATGATTCAAACTTAAGTGTTTGGTGTCTTTGGTCAACTATATGAGTCAAACTTAATTGTTTGGTGTATTTTGGACAACTATATGAGTCAAACTTAAGTGTTTGCTATATTTGGTCAACTATATGAATCAAACATAAGTGTTTGGTGTATTCTGGTCAACTATATGGGTCAAACTTAATTGTTTGGTGTATTTGGTCAACTATATGAGTCAAACTTAAGTGTTTGGTGTATTTGGTCAACTATATGAGTCAAACTTAAGTGTTTGGTGTATTTGGTCAACTATATGAGTCAAACTTAAGTGTTTGGTGTATTTTGGTCAACTATATGGGTCAAACTATGTGTTTGGTATATTTGGTCAACTATATAAATCAAACTTAAGTGTTTGGTGTATTTGGTCAAATATATGAGTCAAACTTAAGTGTTTGGTGTATTATAGTAAATTATCAGAATGCCCGCGAAATCCAAACGTTTACTTTATAATAAACACCTAGACCAAAGTTCAATCACATACTCTAAAACCTAAACCAGATTATGGCATAAAATGTAGATTAGATGTTAAATATACGAAAGTTAAACATCTCAAAATTATATTTTATACAAAACAACTAATCAGACTCATCACCCTCATCAACTATTACAGGTTCATCGTCACTATTAACATAAATAGTATCATCGTTAGTCTCGTACTCGCCTAGTGTGTCATCAAATTCATCATCGTCATCTTCATCGATGGGAATTATTGGTTCTGGCACAATATCGAACATCGAAAAATCAATCTCTATCCCCTGTCCAGTACTCAATTCAATCACCGGGTATTCTGAATCCAACGTCGTATCCGCCAACAGAATCTCTATAGGTTCTTGACCAGTGGAAATCGACTCAACACCAAATAATTTGGGACTCCATCCCGAAGTGTACGATCTAGCAGGGTAATCATTCGTCGTAGACAACAGACACACCTTCATGACAAATTTCTCTTTCATATGTGCATCCCATATAACTATCCCGGTACCCCCACAACGTTTTCAACTCATATATAGCAGGACAGAGAAATACATCCATATCCTTTCCAGGTGAACAAGGAACATGTATCAAAAGTGAGAGCATAAACGTAGATTCTTTCATGCATAACCAAGGCGGCAAGTTGTAGATCGTCAATATAATCGGCCACATACTATATGAGTTGTTTTTTATAGAGAAAGGACAAAATCCATCGATCCCCAAACCAAGTCGTACATTACGCGGTTTGCTACCCAACTCGGGATTTTTCTCGTCAAATATCTTCCAACTAACACCGTCAACTGGATGACGCAACACATCTTCGTCGGTGCTCTTTCCGGTATGGTGTCAAATCATATCTTTCGATGTGTGCCTCGAAGCATACATTCTCTATAACCTAGGCAAAATCGGAAAATAACGCAGCTTCTTATGCGACACTCTCTTCCCCTTCTTCGGGTCCCACCGTGACTCTCCACAAACTGGACAATTCTCAAGATTCTTATTCTCTTTATAAAACAAAACACAATCGTTCAAACAAAGTCGATCAAGATGTATCCCATGCCTAAACTTTTCAACTTCTTGTTGCAATGCGCATAAGACTCGGGTAAGTTATGATGTTCAGGCAAAACACGACCTAACAACTAAAGAAGCTCAGTAAACGAAGTGTTCGTCCACTTGTTCTTCACTTCCACATGCATTAACTTTGCAATGAAATCCAAAGAACTCATCGTAGTACAATCGGGGTACAAATCTGTCTCCATTTCCGTGAACAACGCGTCGAAAGACCCACGACCAGTACCACTAACATTCACGTCACTCATCTCGGCGTCACCGGAATACCCGCCAGTTTTAAACGTGGGGCCCAAATCATGAATTATATTACCCATTACGTTCTCTTCGATTGGTTTGTCATCGGGGCTAACAATTACTTCACCGTGTTTCGTCCAAACATCATACGATGAATCCATACCCCATTGAAAAAGATGAGCTTTAACTTCATCGATTGAATTTTTTTTATTATTATAACAATGATTACATGGATAGAATATTTTTACTTTCCTCGCAAATTCTATAAACCCTAATATACCTTTAATGTATTCCCTCGAAACCCATTTTCTCTCATTTAGTCCAACTCTTGTCTATTTGAGGGTTCATTATATAAAATTCATAAAAACACTAGTTATTATCTCTAAATAATAAGATTACAACAAATTACTAAAACACACCTAATTTTTCAAATATTTCACAAAGGCCCCTAATTTATTGTTCAAATAACAATATAGTCCCTAAAATCATAATCACTTATACTAATGCCACTAGAATTTCCAAATAATTCACAAAGTTATCCACAATAAATTTCAGTTAATGAAATAACACCTAATATTGAAAATTAACAAAAATAAAATTACAATATAAACAAAATAATCAAAAAAATTGATATAACAAGAATTTAACAATATATCACAAACAAACCCTAAACACTATTAATTGTGCCTAAATCATACCAAAAATTACAATATCTATACAAAATATAAAAAAAGTTAAGAAAATACCTAAAATTATGGAAAATTTTTGCTTGAAAATTTGATTTTATGGAGCTAGATTTGGTTGTTGAAGCTACTTAAGTGAGATGCCCAATATTAATTTGTGGTTTAAACCTTTTGCGAGGACACGATTTCCTCGTGAAAGCTGTAAAATGTCGTCGCAAAAAGTGACCCTCTAGCAAGGACTTTTAAGTTCTCGCTAAAGCCCGACCTTTAGCGATGACATCGAATGACTACTTTATTTTTTAATTATTTTTTGTAGCTTATTTTGGATGCTTGGAATTTGCGACGACTTTGTCGTCGCTAAAGGTTGTCATCGCTAAAGACCTATCCTTTCGCGAGGACTCCTTGTTCTCGCGAAAGGTGCCGCGTGTAGTAGTGAATTCTTTTATTAGTTAATTAATATAATTATAAATTAATAGTAAGAAATGTATGTAGGTAGCGATAATTCCTATTATTAACTTTCTATTTAAATTAATAATTAGAAAGATATGTTTTTAGGGACAAGATAGAAAAATGTTCTCTAATTTATGATTTAAATGGAAAAAAATTCAGAATTCAAAATTTGGAAATTAGCTTACTTATTTATGATTCAGTTTAGAATTATCTTTTTTTCATTAAATTAGATAGTTTTTGTGTAATATATTAATCTAATGGCCTTGATTTTTTCGTAGTTCTAGGTAATTTATTGTTGCTCGATGTTAAAACCGAATGTGCTCACTTTTAAAATAACATATTCAGTGTCGAATACTAAGCAAATTTTAAAGTTATATTTAGATTTAATTAAAAAATAAGTATGATTAGTGATAAAATTATGTTACTGAACAACTAATTATGAGCATGTTTGATACTAAATATTGAGCATGTTTGATACTAAATATTGAGCATGTTCAATAGCGAGTAATGAGCATTCCCATTTATAACATTACACTTAGTTTTACGTTGTTATCGGAGATACTTAGTGTAACCCGACAACAGTAGAATAATGGTTAATGTTTCTAAAAAATACTGGGTATCGTCGTTAGAAACACTTAATGTCATCATTGGCCGTGGCGTATCTGACGGTATACCGATGATCACTATCTTGATTAGATGGGGTATTTGCTAATAAAACCTAATAAAAGTATATAATTGTTAAATGTAGCCTCTAATAATTTATTTTATAAAAAACACCTAATAAAATAATTATTTATAGTAAACATCGCTTTTATCTTTTTATACATTTACTACCCTTATTATTAAATATATTATTTTATGTTTAACATAATATTTATTTTTTGATATTAAATAAACAATAGGACACTTCCACCATCACCACCGCCACCAGTACTACCACCACTACCACCATGTATATAACCACAGCTAAAGTCACCACCACCACCACCGCAACCACAACCATAACCACCACCACCATCACACGCGCGTGATCGAGATTTCTATTTAAATTGTCACAATTAATTCAAAAAAAATTCAAAAAAAATAAAAAAATTATATTTTTGGATAAAGTAAATTAATATTTAATTCTATGACTTTTTGACTTTTTTGATTTTTTCTATTCTTCATTGATTTTTTTGATTTTTTATATTTTGTCCCAAACATGAAATTCACTGTTCGAAATTAAGTGATATATTTAAATAAGGGGAAGAGAGAAAAGAGAAGAGATAAATAATATATTATTAATAGAGGGAGTCATAAAGGTTAAAGAAAAAGAGAATACTAGAGATTACATTGTGAATATGAGTTGATGTTCTAACATAATATAATGAAACCATATATATAAGTCTAACTACTTAGTGAGTAAAATATGATAAACTAAACTAATTAGGAAATAAATACGATATGAAAATAAACTAAACTAATAAGGTAATATTATATTATGCTAATAATATACTATAATAATTTTTATTGTAATAATATACTATAATAATAATATATTATGGTAATATATACTATAATAATAATATATTATGGTAATATATACTATAATAATAATATATTATGGTAATATATACTATAATAATAATATATTATGGTAATATATACTATAATAATATATTATGATAATAATATACTACAATAATATATTATGGTAATAATATATTATAATAATAATCTATTTAACAAATGCGAACCAACTACACTAATCAACATACAAATTTTCTCATAATCATCTGGGAATCAGAATTGTTAAAATGGTTTCACTATGCCCTCTTTGGTTTTCGTACATATTTATGTATATTTATATCATCTCGCTAAATGGAAATAGTGATGCTGCAATTCACGACAGACAGGCAAGTGTTTGTAACATTTCTTTTATTGTATTTAAGTTATTTTTGCAGTTTGGTAATGTATTTTTATGTAAACGTGTTGTACTAATTTTCATTTAGGGAGGCCATGATTGGATCATCTCATTTATTGTTAGCTTATGATATATGAGTTGATTGCTATGATGACATATACACCATTGGCATTTAAATAGACATGGATGAATTAATATTAACTATTTTATAATCTGTGTTATCATCAGCAAAAATTCAAGTAATAGACATGGAGTATTGTAGCATTAGATGAATCAATTGTCCTAATATATAGTATGACATAAAGGGAAGATTGAAAATATTGATCACGAAGACTATCACTATATAACAAGTGATATTTTATGTGCATTAGATTTCCATTAGCTAACAAATCTCTATGTTCTTTGGTGTTTTACTAGAGGCACATTGTGTACATGGGATCCCTTCGGGAAGGTCAAGCTTTGACATCATCGTACCACACAGATATGCTTCAAAATGTTGTTAAAAATAGGTAATCTAATTAATATATACTATACAACAGCATGTTATGAGATAATAATACTTTTATAATTAATACTTAATTAAGAATGATACAATAATCCGCTTCAATTATTGTTATGAGACGTTCCAAATATATATGAAATTCCTTTTACTTAAATTTTTCACTTTCTTTATGTGTAGTGTTCTTGAGCAGGTTATGGTTAGAAGCTACACAAGGAGTTTCAATGCATTTGCAGCTTATCTCACTGAAGAAGAACGTGATAACTTAGCTAGTAAGTATATTATTTAGTTTGTCTATATTTTCTATTATATTATATTCTGCGAATTATATAAATAAAACCCTAAGACCCCTAGCAGAAAGTGAATAGGACAAATATAACCATGGATAAAGAGATACCCAAGTTTTCAATTTCGGTCCCGTTAATGTTTGGCATCCATTTCATGTTAAGCTCATACGTGACAAATACATTTTAATTATAAAATTAAAAAATTAAAAAAAAATTATTAGGCTATTCAGTTTCTTTTAAAAAGATAAATAATTTAGAACTTAAAAGATGATAAATAGGTATCAAGGAATTTGAAAAGAATAGTAGTTACCTATCTCTTTACCAATGTTAACACTTAACATGAGTCGAACTCTTCCATTAACATGGGTAATCCTCAAGTGGCCATGCTATTTTTTCAACACTTAAAGGGGAGGTCCATAATTCGAATCCCCTCCCTAACGGGTGTAAAGTCATATGCCAACAATTCGGTATGGACTATAACAAAATTGCTTGCAAAATGAATCTCATATGCCAACAATTCGGTATGGACTATAACAAAATGAACAATATATTTGCAGGTTTAGATGAGGTAGTGTCCATTTTCCCATCCAGAACTCTGAAATTGCAAACAACAGGATCTTGGGATTTCATGGGATTTCCTGAAAATGTAGCTAGGAATCCAACTATCGAGAGTGATGTAATTGTAGGCATGATTGACTCTGGGATTTGGCCAGAATCAAAGAGTTTCAGCGACGAAGGTCTTGGACCTGTTCCCACCAAATGGCTTGGAAAGTGCAATGGAGGTCAAAATTTCACTTGCAACAAGTAATTTTTCTTTTTGGCCATATTTAATCATTAGTATTATTTACATACATAAGTCATCCGTCTAATTTTATTTACTAAATGTGGTTACTCTACTATTTACTATCAAGAACATATCTAGGATTGTTTTTATATGAAAGCTAATTGAGATTAAATTTATATATATGGGCTACAAATTATATCCAAACTAAACCCTTAATAGTTATAATAGCTAAATATATATTCATTGAAGGATGATATATTTTGGAAAAAATTGCATTTTTAAGTTATTATTCAAAATATTTTTGAGTCAAATGTTTCAAAAGTATAATTCTTAGGTCAAACGTATTTAAAACGTCAATTTTTCGGCTATTTCACTAATTTCCTAAAATATTTTATATATTCAGAAAAATTTGGACATTTAAAATATACTATATATTTATTAATTTGAGTGTATCACAAGAAATTATATTTAAAATATCTAAATTATCTTTAAAATCTATTAATTATCTCACTAAATTAGTAAAATGACTTAAAATTGGACGTTTTAAATACTTTTAGCCTAAAATTAATTTAAAATCTTAGCCTAAATATTTTTAGACCATAGGTACTGGTCTAAAAATAAATTTCGTTCTATATATTTTTAGTGAAGTATATTCCCCAAAAGAAAAAATTCTGTCAAATTTACACAGTATCCCAAGTTCAATAGAGGTTGCACTGACTAAATAAAAGGAGGTCGCAGCCGCCATTGCCACTGGCTACTATTTATGGAATTTGTGATCAAGTGCGATACAAATGAATTATAATTTTGATGTTGATTTTCCAGAAAGATTATTGGAGCTAGGTACTACCTAGACGATGATGCAAGGGATTTAGTTGGTCATGGAGCCCATACAGCTTCTACAGCAGCAGGAAGCAATGTAAAAAATACAAGTTTCTTTGGAATAGCATCTGGTACTGCAAGAGGAGGTGTCTCCTTAGCAAGAATTGCTGCATATAAAGCTTGTTCACAAAGGTGTTCCGACGAAACTATATTAGCTGCATTTGATGATGCAATAGCCGATGGAGTTGACATTATAACTATCTCAATCGGAGGGGACTTTCCCCAGGGTTTGGCACAAGATGCCATTTCAATTGGTTCATTTCATGCAATGAAAAAGGGAATTTTAACACTACAATCCGCAGGAAACAGTGGCGACTCGCTGGGTAGTATTTCAAGTGTTGCACCGTGGCTATTTTCCATTGCAGCAAGCACTACCTCTCGTAGAATTGTCACCAAAGTTGTACTTGGAAATGGGAAAACATTAATAGTAAGCATAATTAAATCTACTAACCTTGATTAAATTTTTTTTTTTTTTTTTGATACATCTGAAAGAGCAACTATCGATCTTCTTTGGTAACAAATTTAAGTTTTTCAATTTTAACATCTTCTTCTCAAATAGGGAAATGCAGTTAATTCTTTTGAAATGAATGGGACCCAATTTCCGTTAGTGTACGGGAAAGATGCTTCAAAGAAAACATGCAATGAAGAGGATGCTAAGTGAGTGAAATTTTTTAATATAATTTTGACATCAATTTTGATGATAAATAAAATTTGAAAACACACTATTTTATAAAATTTCAACCAGGGGTTGTTTAGAAGGCTGTTTAGACAGTATGTTAGTGAAGGGAAAGATTGTACTATGTGACACATATGACGGTATCAGCCAAGCTTTAATGTCAGGAGCTGCAGGAGCAGTTGCAAAGACAGGCCTAACATTTGATGCTTCTTATGTAGTCTCCTTTCCTGCTACAGAAATAAACACAGAGGATTTTAAACTAGTTGTGGACTACATAAATTCCACAAAGTACGAATTCTTAGATATAAAAGAATGTCAAATATTAACTATCAATACGATAATTCAATTAATTTTTCCTGTTTATATATAGGTTGCCTCAGGCAATAATATTAAAAAGTGAATCAATACGAGATGTTGACGCTCCAAAGGTTGCTTCATTTTCTTCCAGAGGGCCTAATCAGCCTGTTCCCGGAATTATTAAGGTACCAAATTTAGTTTTTTTACCAATTTTTTTATGATAACTTTTAGAATATATCAATAACTTTAATATTTTTTTTGAAAATACAGCCAGATGTGACTGCACCAGGGGTTGGTATATTGGCCGCGTATTCACCTAAAGCTTCACCTACTGACGATCCTCTGGATAAGAGAAGTGTTGATTTTAATATTCTATCCGGAACATCTATGTCATGCCCCCATGTTGCAGGAGCAGCAGCTTATGTTAAAACATTTCATCCCGATTGGTCGCCTTCGGCAATTAAATCGGCTCTTATGACCACCGGTAAAGTTTACAAAGAAAATCTAAGTTAAATAAGTCATGTTTGGTTTATGGAAACATTTTTAATTACGTTTTCAAAAATTCGGTTTTTCTTTTCAAAGAAAGATATATAGTATGAGAATTTCGTCTATTCCAATAACGGGATTTTTTATATCATTTTAAAAAAAAAAAAATTAAAACATCCAAACAAATTTTTATTGTTTTGTTCAATTATAGAAAAGGGTAAATGTTTCTGGGTAATTAAACAATAGCATACGTCTTGTTTAGACCATTTAACAGATAAAAGTTCCAATTGAACATTAGTTTATCAAAATGGTTAAATTCTGTTAATTAATGGTTAAAAATACGGTGTTAAATGTGATAATCACGTGCATATGCAAGGATATAATAGTCCATTTGTCATTTATTTAACTTAGGTCCTAATAAATATTTTACCACAGAACCCCTATAAACGTTAAAATATAAAGCATTTCCCAAAAGTTTTTATGCCTGAATGACTAACTGATTGATTTGGATCCATTTATATAGATTAGTGATCAATTTAGAACCATTTCGATAAACTAATATCAATTTGGAATTATTTCAAAAAGTTAATGCTTTGAATGGAACTTTTTTAGTTATGTGGTCCAAACAGGACTGATACAATAGTTTAGTGAATCTTAGAATCATTTACCCGAAATAAAAATCGAAAAACTCTCTTTGTTTTCCTAAACCAAACAAATACTTACTATCCTGAGACATGCTGATAAGCTGATAGAATTTTATTTACTTAATACTTCAAAATCTTTCTATTTGCAGCCTGGCGTATGAATGCCCGCAATAATCCGGATGCTGAATTTGGGTATGGAGCTGGACATATCGATCCATTGAAAGCCGTGAATCCAGGGCTCGTTTATGAGACATTTACAGATGATTACACCAAGATGCTTTGCAGCCTTGGCTATGATGATGGATCAGTAAAGAGACTTATTGGAGCAAACGCAAGCTGTCCAATTGGTCAAAATATTACTACCAAGGACATGAATTATCCTTCTATGAGCTTTCTTGTGGAAAAAGATCCAAGTTTCTCGGTGAACTTTCCAAGAACTGTCACTAATGTCGGCTCCCCAAACTCTATATACAAGGCGAATGTTACAAGCACACCTGATTGCAATATCAAGGTCGAACCTGATACGCTCTCGTTTAAATCCTTGAATGAAAAGAAATCATTTGTAGTTACGGCTACAGGGAAAATGAGGTCTAAACAGATCATCATATCTGCTTCGTTAGAGTGGTCTGATGGAAACCATCTTGTACGAAGTCCAATTGTAATATATGCATTTCCGGCCTTCTAGAGTTGAAAATTATGCATATTTTGCAATGAATATTTTTTGTTAACGGAATAAATTTTAATATATTATGTTTGAGTATATTGATGCAATAAGAGATGTGTGTACGAGCAGCTCGAGGGCGTCTTTGTCTTTTCAGTGTACCTATTTTATTGAATAATATTTATTAATTATTTATTTATATTAATTGAAATTGTTCGGTTATTTTTTATTACCCAGTGGTTGGGCACAATCAGCCATTGGACGATTAGGATCCCTCGGGGGATCGTTACCGCTCCCATCCCCATCATGTCCACGGGCCATTACACCTGGCATCTATAATTTAAAGTAAATATTATTAATTTTAAATATTCTAATTTTTTATTTCTTTAATAACCCACCCCACCCCACTTTCGCCACCGCATCGATTTTTTTTTCTTTTTTCCAAAATATTACTAATAATAATTAAAGTTATTCCAATCGAAATCTCACTCGTTACTGGAAACTCATAAGTATCTTATCTGCAAATTTAATTAACAATTGACCTCATATTGGAAGTCAAAGTTTTTATTAATGAAAAAAGGTACTTTCGACTAATAAAAATAAAAGTCAAAGATGTATGATGTAGCGGAAACATTTTTGTAAGAAAAGAAGATCGAAAAAGAAAAAAGAAAATATAAATAACTAAAACTCTCACATTTTTGTTCATCACTTTCTTCGAAACCGAAAAAAAGTTCATCTCTTTCGACCTCCACTATGTCTTCTGAACGACTATCACCACCTCTCCCTCACCAGGACTCCTCTGACACCACCCCCACCCCAGCCCCCGCCCTAGCCCCTTCCCTCAATTTAGACGTTCATCCTATTGAAGGCGAAGAAAACACGCATGCCGATGAAAATTTGGACATGTATGATGAAAACAATCACATTGATGGAAATGTCAATGATTTAGTACTTCTGCTTCCGATATGATAATTTTTGGCAAGTTTTTCACTAAATGAAGAAGAGAATCATTAATTAAGATATGGGAGGTTGTAGTGAGAATGTGGAAATTAATGATTCTCTTATTCATTTAGTGAAAAACTTGCCAAAAATTCCCATATCGGAAGCGGAAGTACTAAATCATTGACATTTCCATCAATGTGATTGTTTTCATCATACATGTCCAAATTTTCATCGGCATGCATGTTTTCTTCGCCTTCAATAGGATGCACGTCTAAACTGAGAGAAGGGGCTGGGACGGGGGCTGGGGTGGGGGTGGTGTCAGAGGAGTCCTGGTGAGGGAGAGGTGGCGATGATCGTTCATAAGACATAGTGGAGGTCGAAAGTGATGAACTTTTTTTTTCTATTTCGAAGAAAGGGATGAACAAAAATGTGAGAGTTTTACTTATTTATATTTTCCTTTTTCTTTTTCGATCTTCTTTTCTTACAAAAATGTTTCTGCTACGTCATACATCTTTGACTTTTATCTTTATTAGTCGAAAGTAACTTTTTTCATTAATAAAAACTTTGACTTCCAATATGAGGACAATCTTTAATTAAATTTGCAGATAAGATATTTATGAGTTTCCAATAACGAGTGAGATTTCGATTGAAATAACTTTAATTATTATTAGTAATATTTTGGAAAAAAGAAAAAAAAATCGATGCGGTGGCGAACGTGGGGTGAGATGGGTTACTTACGTCATGTATGCTTCGAGTTCGTCGCAATTATGCAAACTATACCAACTGATGTGCTCCTTCTCATTAGGTGGTAAAGAACCATATTCTTTCTTGCCAACTTGAGTACATTGGGACTTGAAAACGGATAGCTCTTTTGGCACTGGCGGTGGTTCGTTGTATCTACCTTGATCGTAGAAATTTGTTTTTTCTTCACTAAGATACCTTGAAATGAAATTCAACGTCTCTTCTGCCACGTAAACCTCGACTATTGAACCCTCTGGTGTAGCCAGATTTCGAATATACTCTTTCAACTTTTTCAAATACCTTTCAAATGGGTACGTCCACCGCATTTGGACCGGGTCCCCTAGCAATGCTTCATCGTACAAGTGTATCACTAAGTGGACCATTATATCAAAAAACGCGGGAGGCAAAATCATTTCTAGTCTACACATAACTTCAATCACTTTCGCCTTACCCGATTCTAACTCTTTCCTGCTGAGATTTTTATTACAAACGACTCTAAACACGTTAGCTAACCCAATAATCGCATCACTAATCGCTTTGTCTTCAATGAGCACAGGGATACTAGCCACGAGAAGATACTGCATCATCACGTGACAGTCGTGAGATTTTATTCCGATAATCTTTCCCGTATCACTTTGAACATTATTTCTCAAACTAGATGCGAAACCGTCGGGAACCTTCTGTGCCTTCAGCCAGTCAAGAAATATTGTCCGCTTTTCCGTTGATAAAGTATACTTTCCTCGGTTCAGCATCGCTTTACCTCCTCTCGATGTCAACCACAAATCTTTCCTGATGTTCATATCCTGAAGATCCACTCTCGCTTTCACGTTATCTTTTATAACTTTCCCATCAAGACCTATACATGTACCAAGCAAACTATCACACACATGTTTCTCGCAATGCATAACATCAATGTTATGTTTCAACAAGTTTTCGGACCAATAAGGTAAACGATAAAAAATACTCTTTTTCTTCCAATTGAATCGTCGTGGAACAGTTTGCTTCACGATCTTTTCCCCAATATCCTTGTGTTTACCAAAAAACACAATGGGAAGCCCATCTAAATGTGTCTGAATATCGATAGGACTATATTTCTTCAGTGGGCCCCTATGATCGGTAACCCGTACAAAACCTTGTCTTTTATAAATCGATGTTCGGGAGGTAACCAACGTCTATGGTCAAAGTAAACAACCCCTTTCTTCACCCTCAATGACAGAGTAGAATCCATGCATTTTGGACAAGATAAGTAACCTTGACCCAACCATCCTGAAGTGTATGACCTAGCGGGGTAATCATTACTCGTCGATAACAAACAAGCCTTCATCGTAAACTTTTCCTTCTTGTGGGCATCATACGTAAGGATCCCTTTATCCCATAATTCGTCCAACTCATCTATAACAGGTCGAAGAAAGACATCCATGTCCTTACTGGGTGAACAGGGTCCATGAATCACCAAACAAAGCTGGAATGTGGTTTCCTTCATGCATACCCACGGTGGCAAGTTATAGACGGTCAATATGACAGGCCACATGCTGTACGAGTTGTTCTGCATAGAGAAAGGCCAAAAACCATCGATACTGAGGCCCAAATATACATTACGAGGTTCGCTAGCAAACTAAGGATGTAGCGCTGCAAATCTTTTCCAACTATCACCATCAACCGGATGACGCAACACCTCTGGATCGGCACTCTTTCCGGTATGGTGTCATATCATTTCTTCAACGGTGTGCTTCCAAGCGTATAGTCGTTGCAATCTCGGAGCACTCGGAAAGTAACGAAGCTTCTTATGCGGTACTTTGTTACCGTTCTTTGGTTCCCATCTAGACTCGCTACATACTGGACACTTGTCGAGGTCTTTATTCTCTTCGTAAAAAATGGCACAATCGTTCAAACAGACATCGATAGTAATATACCCCATACCCAAACTTTTCAACTTCTTGTTGCATGCTTCATGAGAATCGGGCAAATTGTGAGGTTTGGGCAAAATACGACCAAACAAGTCAAATAGCTCGGTGAATAAGATGTTAGTCCATTTGTTCTTTACTTTTACATGCATAAGCTTGGCAATAAAAATCAAGGAACTCATCGATGTACAACCAGGATATAATTCTGTTTCCAATTCTTCGAACAATGTTTCAAAACTGCTTCGACTTGGAAGACGTGCATCTCTCAACTCGGTATCTTCCAGATGTCCACCAACATCGTAACTTTGTCTCACATCGTCATAAACATTTTGCATTTCATTTAATATAATTGGATCTTGACTTACATGGGGTGTATGTGTTCGTATTTCATCCTCACCGTGTTTTGTCCAAACCTGATATGTTTGCTTGAACCCCGGATTTTAGAAGGCGGGCCCTAACCTGTTTGGTTTATAATCGACAGTAATTATTACACTTCTTACACAGGCAAGACAAGTAACCAGTATAACCTTTACTTTTCTTAGCAAATTCGATAAACTTGAAAACACCAAAAACATATTCTTCCGTATAATAATCCGTCATATTGATCCAACTCTTATCCATACCCGAAACCATCTCTTAGCAACAATTTTATTAAGCTATGCAACTACATTCATATAAAAATAAAATATATAATTATTACAACCCAATTAATAAAATGAATTAAAATTACAACACAATAAAAACATAATAAAAATTACAACCCAATGAATTAATAAAAATTACAAACTCATTGAATGAATAAATATTACAAACCATTGAATGAATAAAATTAAAACACAATAAATATATAAAAACATTCATATAATTAATTAAACAAATAAAAATATATGAGCACAAAATATAAATAACACAACACATGCATAATTTACAACATAATAATAAACAAGTCAACCAAAAACATGTACTTCATGAACCTAATCATATGTTATATCAACTAGTATAATCAAATAAATTAAAAATTTAAAAAGCATGAAATTTATTGAAAATACCTCTAATTGGATGGATAAGATGAAGATTAATGATAATACCCCACCTTTAAAATGTATTAATTCACATATTCAAACCATATAACAAAAATAAAATACAATTAGAAACCAAAAAAAATTAAAAATGAATTTTCATGAAATTACCTTAAATTGTGTGATGAAATTGGATATTGATAGTGTCCCACCTTGATTATTAACCCGGAAATGGTGCAAGATAAATTGGAGAATCAGTTAGACATAAAAAAAAAATTATTTGTGTTATTGGGAGAAAATCGGAGAAATATTTTGGGGGTTTCTGTGTGTTTTTTGAGTTAAAAACCTGCTGTCTTCATTAAATAAGTTTTTTAATTACTGAAGACCCGTAATTCGTCGGTAATTACACTTATGTCGTCGGTAACCTACACAATATACCGACGACATAACGTGTCGCAAATATAGAGACGACATTTCAGAGGTAAAAAAAATCAAATTAAAAAAAAGATTTACCGACGAAATGCACCCAATTAACGACGAATTTTCGCATCGCTGTTTTACAACGATGATTATTCCGTCGGTAACAAAATGTCGTCGGTAATTTTGAAAACTTACCGACGAAGTACGGATCGCCGGTAATTTTTCGTCGCTAAACACGCTGTTTCTAGTAGTGGAGATTATTCCATACAAAAGTGAACGGTTTGTGAAGTAATCAAGATTGAGAATGTGAGTAGTGTAGCTGATCTTTTTTTTATAAAACTAATAAATCAAATGTATATAAAACAATCTGAAGAAAAACAAAGCTCGGACAACAACGCAGCAGATGATCTGAAATCCAATGGATATTTAAGAAATCGAGATAAGAAGAGTTGAATGCCTCAATCCTTAAAAATGCAGTCTAAAACCCCGATGATTCAAAAGACCGAATATTTAAAAGCCATCTGAAAAAATCGTAATAAATCAAGAGAAGAAGCTCAAAGCATCAAGCCACTAAAGTAATAGAAAGTCGAGTAATCGTGCAACAACTAAAGATTCTTCCATAATAAGACGGCAAGACAGCTCATCTGACGTTGTATTGAGCAAAACTATAATAAAGAAATAGTGGGTGGAGAGAGTCATTGCAAAAAAATGTGTTGCGACCTTGGCATTCAAAGGACTGTCAGACCTCAATGTGTGAAATATTGAACCAAATGGAAAAAACACGCGGATAGATCTCATGGAACACATTTCTTCTGTAAATTGAAGCTTTCAAGTCAAGAAAAATTCACCAAATATCAAGCTATCAAATCATTTTTTGTCTTTCAAAATGTGATATAAAATGACGCTCGAAAGATCGAAAACTCGCAAGTGTACGAGTAGTCGTAATTAATAAAGATAGTAAATAAGTTCATCTTCACAAGGATTAGATGTGTTAATATGTAATTTGATTCTAGATATATTTATCGCTGATGAAATAAAAGACAGAAAATACAGATTTTTATTTGGTTTTTGAATTTAAGAAATATTAAGATAAGAATTTAAAAACTAAATTAATTAAAGGGTTGTGAGAATGGGGATAGAAAGTAGCTCGAGACACTTGTAATCCCGACTAGTTATAACTTGGACTTACTTGTAATTATAAGGACATCACTGGATATTTTTACTAATCGACATTCTAAAGTCTCCCTAAATTCCTCTCAGATGAGTTGGGGGTTGATATATATAATTCTTTTCCGAGTGAATCATACACATGTTATCTAGATGCTTAACGTTAAAACCCTATGTGATTACCTAGTTAATTTAGTTCTTCCTAATCTTCAACTCTAAAAGGCGTAACTAACCTAGTTCCACTACAACATTTCCCTCTTGGTCGTAATATAATAGATAATAACCCTAATACAAGAATTTAAATATAGGCATGAGTGTAATTACAACAAAAATAATTCACAGTTTATTTAACTATAAGTTCTAAATTTATACAAATAAGACCTAATTAATAATTAGGGTTCATACCCAAATATCCTAAGCTACTAAGAGTATTAGTTCATAATGAAAATAATGAAAATAAAATAAAGAGAAGACATATTTAAGGAAAGAATCACACTAAATTGAGGAAATAAAGTGTTGTTGGCTTTTACTGGCTTCTTTACCTCTGCTTTTCACCTTTCTTGCTTTTAATATAATATGTGACATGTTTTGCTAGTCATAACAAGTATATATAGGCTCCAAAGAATGTTTTGACTTAATTGGGCTAACTTAAGTGAGTCAAAGTGTCCCAATGGACTTTTCTAAACCTGGAAAACTTTGGGTCTTGTCAATAAATTGTCAATAATTTTACCCATTCAACTCCAAATAGTGAACCGTTTCTTCTGATGCGATCTACACTAATCTGGGAACCTTTATTTTGGATTTCATGATTAAAATCTTCACCAATGATGAACAATGATCTTCGAAAGTTGATGAAACATTCTATTTGAATTTTAAATAGACTCCTTGACTCCTTTTGCAACTTGATTTGTGTTTATTCATGACTTCTTTTACTTTCTAGCTTAATCTTGGTATCTAATATCATCCAATTACATTACAGTTTCACACATAACACACAAATTATCTTAAATTGCTCCAAAAATACATATATCATACAAAATAAGCTAAAACTCAAATAACATTAAATAAAGTATACCCAAATAATGTATCATAAGTCTACAAAATTCATCACAAGATGGGAGATATCAAGAAAACTATGTACACGAATATCATAAGGTCTTACTAAAAAATAACCCACATAACATACTATCGTTAACATAATAAACATGTTAAAATTACGAGAAATAATAGCTTAGCAATGCACAAAGGAGACACTAGAATAATTAACATGAAGTAGCGGCAATACGATGATCCTAGATACTTCGATGACGTGTAGTCTCGTACTAACTCAATTTATTTCCAATCACTTGTTACTCAATCACACAACAAATAATCACAAGGTATTTTTAGCGTATGGCTTAAGGTAGGTATGATATGTAAATTTGGATAATATGGAGTAAGCTTTTGACCCTCTCCTCACTAACCAAACGACTAAACGCCTAAGAAATTGAGTTAAGATTCGCATCCCCATATTTCCCAAAATTCTTTCATTTTGTTGTTCAAATTATTCACTTGTTGGATTCTATTATTTTTCATACTTTTTTCGATAATCTTTCTTTCTGCAAGTCAAACACGAGTCTTGTTGTTATGTAAGAACTCACATTGATTTACTTTGAATACTTTTTTCCTCTTTTTAATTTTGTTGAATCCCGACAAGAATCATATAAAAATGAATCAATATACATCGTACCATACAAGCGTAACACCTTCCCAAATGTATCCAGAACCACGAACACCCAACAACCAAAAATCAAGTTCAAGATGACTAGTCACAAGGAATTGTCAGTCAAAATTAGTTCATATGATAAAGTCCTACAATCTTAGGGTTATCGACTTATAAAATTGGGATAACAAAGTAAAGGATTTATGGCTCAGAGCGAATAAGACGAATAAATTACTTTATTTGGTCATAAAGATATAGGAGACAAGTTTTTAACAAAGAACCAACTTATTCCTTTTCATAGGTGTGTGATTTAATTAATCGTTTACGTCAAAGTTGCAATAAAATTAAGTTTTCCACTATATTAGATATAATGTACTACGCACCTACTTAGTTTTCGCTACAACTCTAGGACCTTATATGCATTGCTCGCTAATCTTCTTTCTACACTAACATGTTTTCATATAAGCATTCAAGCACACGTATGGACACTTTCAAAAAGAAAGAATCTTTTACCTATCATTGACTTGTATATACATACTTTTTTGTGGAACATTATTAGTTCACACCTATTTCCTATACTAAATATTTCTATTTTTTTCTATATTATAATTTTTTTTTGGATTTTTGGATTTTAAGAAAGTAAATACATAAAACGGGGATGAGGATAACAAATACCCCACCCCAAACTCAAAGATTAGTAGTATTCCCACGATCCAAAAAGACTCAAAAGCCCTTAAATTTAAGAATATACATGAACACATATTATGCAACTAAAAATAAAATACAAGAAGGGGTAAAAATACATATCTCGGGGCTCTAGACCCCATATTCTCTTGTCTTTAGAAAAACTCTCAATTCATTGGACTGGTGGTGGGAGAGAGAGAGGACGGAAAATTTTTGAAGAGGGGGAGGGGGTGGTGGACGAAAATTATAGGGAGAGGAAAAGGAGAGTTAGGTCAGGAATTTTTGCTGATACCATGTAAAGTGAGAAGAATGATTTGGCGTAAGATAAATCTTGTATTGATTTAGTATTTATAATACAATGGTGTGTACAACAGGCTACGTAAAATAAGGAAAGAATCCTAATTAAAGACTAATTTTACAATATCTTGAATATACAAAAATATACAAATAATATCCCATATTATTCTCCAGAAATATCTTCAATAATATCTCATATTATTCTCCATAAATATCTTTAATATCCCATATTATTCTCCAGGAATATCTTTGTTATTAGTGAGAAGAATGATTTGGCGTAAGATAAACCTTGTATTGATTTAGTATTTATAATACAATGGTGTGTACAACAAGCTACGTTAAATATGAATTAATATATTGATAAATAGATTATAATTATATTTATTAGAATAATTATTAATTACAGTATTTGAATAGATTATACTGTAATATAACTATTGAATATCTACATTCCAATAATGGAATGGAGAAGAGAATTATAGAAGAAGGGGTAGAAGAAGGAGAAGACCAAAGAGATTAGAAGAGAACTTTATTTATCTTTTTACATATATCTTCTTGTTTACATACTATCACAATATATAATACCATTTACATAACGGTAATAAACCGTTAAACTATTCTACTTTGAAATACAAATCAATATTCAATATTCTATTCCCGCCTAACTTAATATTTCCTAAACCTATTACAAAGTCATAACATTGCCCTACCCTATTTCAAGAACCTTGCCCTCAAGGTTCTGCTAATAAAATGGTTCTGCAAAGTACTATTAATTCCTGAAATTTGATCATATAGAAGAATAAAGAGTGGAAATAATGTTGTGAGAACAAGTGATCCACTTATTTGAAGCACCATAAGTTGGTTTAGATATTCAATCTCTACAATAATATTGGAGTCAATATTTTTCCCCAAAAATTGATTCTCAATGAAAATAATTTCATTCATCTCGTTATTTATCAAATTATTTTCTTGGGCAAAATTATCACAATCCAAACCAGAAACCATGTCTGTAGATTTCATATCAATCTTTAATTGTTCTGTGAAACAAAACTCCTTTGAAATTTGCACAATTTTGACATGATCTAAATTTTCCAGAATTATATTTGCATCATTATCCTGATCTGAATTTTCCATAATAGTATTCTCCATATCATTACTTCTTTGCATAAATTGAATTTTAAATAATCGAATAAATTTTTTCCAACTTTGAAATGGACAAATATGTTTATTTGTTGAAACCACTGTAGAGGAGGACCATCCATGTGAACAGAAGCCAGATCCAATCGACGGCGGTCATCAACATTTTTATGAATTGTAAAGAAATAATTTGCTTTTGAAACCCAATCGTCTGGATCACTACCATCAAATCTGGGAAAATCAATACATACATGACGAAAAATATTATTTCCAGGAACGGTTGATGTGGAATGTAAAATTGATGTTGGATCTTCAGATCTGTTGGTGCCCTCGTTGTGATTAAGTGATTGTTGCACACGTCCATCCATTGCATTAAGTTTTACAGTTATACCTGTTATGGCATCTGATAGAGCAGAGATTTGTTCTTGTATATGTTTGATCGCTGCATCCATTGTTTGCATACGTGTTCCCTCAGCCATGGTTCACTTCAATGAAAGAACCAATGAAATGATTTTTGTATATCTTGAATATACAAAAATATACAAATAATATCCCATATTATTCTCCTGAAATATCTTCAATAATATCCCATATTATTTTCCATAAATATCTTCAATATCCCATATTATTCTTCAGGAATATCTTTGTTATTAATATATATAATCGTAATGTAAATCTGTGTAATCATGCTTTTTCTCATTTGAGATCGAATGTTTTGACAAAACAACCATAATGGCCAGATTACACAGGATCCAATAAATGAATAGAATCATATATCTGATTTCCTAATACGTTGTAGAAAATTTTAACGCACCAAAAACTTAAATGCATTTCATTGTTCATGAACCAAAGTAAAACTAGTTCTTTATAAATGTGAACCAACTATATTAATCAACATACAAATTTTCTCATACTCATCTGGGAATCTGAATAGTTAAAATGGTTTCACTATGTCCTCTTTGGTTTTCGTACATATTTCTCTATATTTATATCATCTCGATAAATGGAAATAGTGACGCTGCGATTCACGACAGAAAGGCAAGTGTTTGTAACATTTTTTTTATTGAAGTTACGTTATTTTTGCAGTCTGGTAATGTATTTTTATGTAAAATATTGTACTAATCTTCAGTTGGGGAGGCCAGGATTGGATCATCTCATTTATTATTAGCTTATGATATATGAGTTGATTGTTATAATGAAATATACACCATTGGCGGTTAAATAGACAGGGATGAATTAATATTAATTATTATATAATAGATGTTATCATCAGCTAAAATTCAAGTAATATACATGGAGTTTTGTAGCATTAGATGAATCAATTGTCCCAATATGTCGTCTGGCATAAAGGGAAGATTGAAATTTTTGATTATGTTATAAAAAGACTATCGACATATCACCGAGGGATATACATGCATTTTCCGTTAGCTAAAAAATCTCTATGTTCTTTGATGTTTTACTAGAAGCACATTGTGTACATGGGATCCCTTCGGGAAGGTCAAGCTTTGACATCATCGTACCATACAAATATGCTTCAGAATGTTGTTAAAAACAGGTAATCTAATTATTATATACTATAAAACAATTAATCGTACTATATGTGTACGGTCATGTTATGAGATAATAATAATTTTATAATCATTACTTAATTAAGAATGATACAATAGTCCGTTAAAACTTTTATGAAAATTATTTTTATGAAACATTCCAAATATGTATGAAATGCCTTTTACTTACATTTTGCACTTTCTTTATGTGTAGTGTTGAGCAAGTTATGGTTAGAAGCTACACAAGGAGCTTCAATGCATTTGCAGCTTATCTCACTGAAGAAGAACGTGATAACTTAGCTAGTGAGTATATTATTTAGTCCGTATATATTTTATATAATATTATATTCTACCAATATTTATATATATATGAAAAAGACCCTAAGATACCTAGCGGAGAGTGAATATGACAAATATAGCCATGGACAAAGAGATGTCTAAGTTTTCGATTTTTGTCCAATTACTATTCGGTATCTATTTCATGTTATGGTTTTACATAACAAATACATTTTGATTATAAAACAAAAAAAAAATACCGAGCTATCAAAAGGATTTTAAAAAAGACGAATAAATTAGAACTTAAAAATGATAAATAGGTATTCAAGGAATTTGAAAAAAAAACATTAGTTATTTATCTCTTTACCAATGTTAATACTTACCAATTATATTGAAAAAAAAGTATTAATAATTGGACTAAATCTAAAATATTGAATAACTGATTATTCATTCACATTAGAAAATTTAAATACTCACTTTTTAAATTTTCGAATAATGGATAACATTGAAGTCTTTTTCCCTTACTTTTTTCTACCACATCACTTTATCACTTTTGTTTTCTGAAATAGAGCTATATCTTTTTCTCTACATTAGCAAAATTTCAAGAGAGCCTTATAGTTGGTCATGAAGTCAAGATTTGATATTAATAATTAAAATAATGATAAAAGATGAACGAGATACCAAGAATTGGAATTTAATTTTATAAATAGATCCAAACATTAGTATTTATCATCCATTGTTATGTTAAATGTCTATGTGAAATTTATTTTTAAATTGAAAAAAATTTAATTTTAACAAAGTTATAAAAATATAGGTAAGACATTCATTCAATATTGGATGGTCCAATATATAAATCATGATCATTGGATATAATAACAAGACACATGTCTATATATTAGTTTATGTGATTCTATAAATGTAGACCATGTGTCATAATATAAATGACTAATTCTAATGTTGGTCCATCCAATATTGAACTGAAGAACTTTCCTTTATACTAATACTCAAAAAATTTAAAATAATTCACAACTCATTTCCATTCTATCCATTTTTTCTTTACCACACACACACACACTCTCACACACACACACACACACACATATATATATATATATATATATATATATATATATATATATATATATATATATATATATATATATATATATATATATATATATATATATATATATATATATATATACATACATACATACTGACACACATACAAATTTATATATATGCACATATACAAGTATAAACTTATTGTCCATTCTCAAGCCTCCGTAACCACAAACATCAACACTAATAGTCATACCAAAATTCCTAACACAAAACTCTGTATACTCGGTATTTTTTCTCAAACATCAATAAACACTGCCATAAACACCATCATCAACAAACATTCCAAAAGTTTCAACAAATCACCGGCTTCACAAAACTCGCACACTATCCATTCCCAAATACACTATTCTAAGCATATCATTGTTCATACGGTAAAAATTTTAGGTAAATTTATATGCACAGTTAAAATATATTACCTAAGGATTTATTTGCTTTCATTAAAAGAAAATGCATGTATGCTCATGTTACAAATAATTCTCACTTGAATATAGAGTTTGGATCGATAAACTATTTTATGGACAAGTTCATTTGACGTTTACTAATCCTCATAAAATACCGTAAAACTCGCATGACATCCCCTCAGACAATATAATTCATGAGCTCTACAAAACTCACACGACTTCCGTCTGTCCTAGCAAATCATAGGCTCCACGAAACCCATAGGTCCTTGCCTCCCCTGATATGCTATTCTAAGCACAACACTGGTCATATATGGTAAAACTTCCTAAATCAGTATTTGTGTATAAATATGATACACACAAATGCAATTGAATATACATTTAAATATGCAAAAAATTTAAAAGCGATAAGATTAGGTTAAAATAAAATTTATATTTAAATTTAGATTGCAAAAAATTTATTATGTTACTTTAATTTGGGTTCTTCAACGGTCTATGGTGCTTGGTGGCATTATATATATATATATATATATATATATATATATATATATATATATGTGTGTGTGTATTAATTCAATTTTTTGTTTTAATTTTTTCTTGAACACGCTCAAGTAACTTATTTAGCATGTTTAGTTAAAAAAATTATCAATAAAAACACATATTTATTGTTTATTCTAACATACTCGATAAATTTTTAAATTTTTCAAATATACATAGAGACTTTTGAGTATGCTCAACGATTTCAAACCGACTCGAAAAATTTTCTAACCAACTTAAAGTTTTTATGTACCGACTCTGAGACTTGATGACCAATTATTTTTCGTATTTCGACACACACGCACGCACGTGCATACATATTATATAAAATGTGTTGGGAGAAAAAGAAGGGGAGGGGATGTTTATGAATAATTTTAAAAGTGTGGGGTCTATATTATCAGACTTTTAATAAAAAAATTTGATTTTACCTTCACCACATAGTCTGCTTAACGGTTGAACGCTTGAACCAATTTGTAAAGTGAGGTATCGTGTTTTATATTGTACTTTGGATGTTCATCTGTCAGGATCTAAATTCCTTAAGTACTGTAAATCCGTAATCATTTTTCTTTCATAATAATTAATACTCGAGAGGGCATTATTTGTATTTTAGAACATCTTCTATATGATTGATACTTTATGTTTACCAAATGTATATTTCATGATTTTTTGATAGTTGAATACAAATACAAAATTTCTAAAATACTAGTTTTCTCTATATGCTCTTCTACTTTAGATATGTTCCACAACATTTCTTATTTAAGCAATGGTCAAAATTATTGTAGATACTAGAGCATGTAACGTCAAACCAGTATGTGAGTGCACGGCTAATTTTTGTTTTTGGATCTAAACATAATTTAAATAAATAAATTTATACTACACAACTTGAAGCACAAAAAGAAAAATTGCTTGCAAAATGAATCCCATATGCCAACAATTCGATATGGACTATAACAAAATGCACAATATATGTGCAGGTTTCGATGAGGTAGTGTCCATTTTCCCATGTAGAACTCTGCAATTGCAAACAACAGGATCTTGGGATTTCATGGGATTTCCAGAAAATGTAGCTAGGAAGCCAACTATCGAGAGTGATGTAATAGTAGGTGTGATTGATGGTGGGATTTGGCCAGAATCAAAGAGTTTCAGCGACGATGGTCTTGGACCTGTTCCCACCAAATGGCTTGGAAAGTGCAATGGAGGTCAAAATTTCACTTGCAACAAGTAATTTTTCTTTTCGGCCATATTTAATCATTAGTATTATTTACATACATAAGTCATCCGTCTAAGTTTATTTACTAAATGTGGTTACTCTACTATTCACTATTAAGAACATATCTAGGATTGTTTTTCTGTGAAAGCTAATTGAGATTAAATTTATATATGGGCTACAAATTATACAGACATTATTATATCCAGACTAAACCCTTAAAAATTATAACAGCTAAATATATATTCATTGGAGGATGATATATTTTAATAAAAAATGCATTTTTAGGCTATTATATATGGGTTAAAAATATTTTTGAGCCAAACGTTTCAAAAAGTACAATTTTTAGGCCAAACGTATTTAAAACGTCTATTTTTCGGCTATTTCACTAATTTCGTGAAATATTTTATATATTCAGAAAAATTTAGACATTTCAAATATACTATATCTTTATTTGGATCTATCACAAATTAGAAATTATAAATTGTCGTTAAAATGTATTAATTATCTCACTAAATTAGTAAAATGGTAAAAAAATTGGGTGTTTTAAATACGTTTAGAGGTTGCACTGACTAAATAAAAGGAGGTCGCAGCCGCCATTGCATCTGGCTACTATTTATGGAATTTGTGATCATGTGTGATACAAATGAATTATAATTTTGATGTTGATTTTCCAGAAAGATTATTGGAGCTAGGTACTACACGGACGAAGATGCAAGAGATGGAGATGGTCATGGAACCCATACAGCTTCTACAGCAGCAGGAAATAATGTACAAAATACAAGTTACTTTGGAATAGTATCTGGTACTGCAAGAGGAGGTGTCTCCTTAGCAAGAATTGCTGCATATAAAGTTTGCTCTTCACAAGGGTGTTCGGATGAAACTATATTAGCTGCATTTGATGATGCAATAGCCGATGGAGTTGACATTATAACTATCTCAATTGGAGGAGCAATTCCCCGGGGTTTGGCAGAAGATGTCATTTCAATTGGTTCATTTCATGCAATGAAAAAGGGAATATTAACACTACAAGCCGCAGGAAACAGTGGTGACTCGCTGGGTAATATTTCAAGTGTTGCACCATGGCTATTTTCCATTGCAGCAAGCACTACAACTCGTAGAATTGTCAGCAAAGTTGTTCTTGGAAATGGGAAAACATTAATAGTAAGAATAATTAAATCTATTTACCCTGGTTAACATTATTTTTAATACATCCGAGAGAGCAACTATCAATCTTCTTGGTTAACATATTCAAGTTTCTTAATTTGAACATCTTCTGGAACAGGGAAAGGCAGTTAATACTTTTGAAATGAACGGGACCCAATTTCCGTTAGTGTACGGGAAAGATATTTCAAAAAAAACATGCAATGATGAGGATACTAAGTGAGTAAAAAATTTACTATGATTTTGACATCAATTTTCATGGAAAATAAAAGTTAACACACTATTTTATAATAATTCAACCAGGGCTTGTTTATTTGGCTGTTTAGACAGTAATTTAGTGAAGGGAAAGATTGTACTATGTGACACATCTAGAGGTTTCATCACAGCTTTAATATTAGGCGCTGCAGGAGCAGTTGCAAAGACAGGCCAATTGTTTGATACTCCTAATGTCGTCCCTTTTCCTGCTACAGAAATAAACACAGAGGATTTTAAACTAGTTGTGGACTACATCAATTCCACAAAGTACGAATTCTAAGATAAATAAAATGTCAAACATTTTCTATCAATACCATAATTCAGTTAATATTTTCGGTTTATATATAGATTGCCTCAGGCAAAAATATTGAAAAGTGAATTAACACGAGATGTTGACGCTCCAAAGACTGCTTCATTTTCTTCCAGAGGGCCTAGTCAGCCTGTCCCCGAAATTTTGAAGGTACCAAATTAAAGTGTTTATCAAATTTTCTATAATAATCTTTTGGAATATATCAATTATTTTCGGATATTTTTGAAAATACAGCCAGATGTGACTGCACCCGGAGTTGATATATTGGCGGCGTATACACCTAACATTTCACCTTCTGACGATCCTCTGGATAAGAGAAGGGTTAATTATAATATTCTATCCGGAACATCTATGTCATGCCCCCATGTTGCAGGTGCAGCAGCTTATGTTAAAACATTTCATCCCGATTGGTCGCCTTCGGCAATTAAATCGGCTCTTATGACCACCGGTAAAGTTTACAAGGAAAATCTAAGTGAAATAGGTCATGTTTGGTTTATGGAAACATTTTTAATTACATTTTCAAAAATTCGTTTTTTCTTTTCAAAGAAAGATATAGAGTATGAGAATTTCATCTATTCCAATAACAGGATTTTTTATATCATTTTTCAAAAAAAAAATTATAACATCCAAACATATTTTTATTGTTTTGTTCAATTATAGAAAAGGGTAAATGTTTCTGGGTAATTAAACAATAGCATACGTCTTGTTTAGACCATTTAACGGATAAAAGTTCCAATGGACAATAGTTTATCAAAATGGTTAAATTCTGTTAATTAATGGTTAAAAATACGGTATTAAATGTGATAATCACGTGCATATGCAAGGATATAATAGTCCATTTGTCATTTATTTAACTTAGGTCCTAATAAATATTTTACCACAGAACCCCTATAAACGTTAAAATATAAAGCATTTCCCAAAAGTTTATATGCCTGAATGACTAACTGATTGATTTGGATCCATTTATATAGATTAATGATCAATTTGGAACCATTTCGATAAACTAATATCAATTTGGAGTTATTTCAAAAAGTTAATGCTTCAAATGGAACTTTTTTAGTTATGTGGTCCATACAGGACTGATACAATAGTTTAGTGAATCTTAGAATCATTTACCCGAAATAAAAATCGAAAAACTTGCTTTGTTTTCCTAAACCAAAAAAATCCTTACTATCCTGAGACATGCTAATAAGCTGATAGAAATTTATTTACTTAATACTTCAAAATCTTTCTATTTGCAGCCTGGCGTATGAATGCCCGCAATAATCCGGATGCTGAATTTGGGTATGGAGCTGGACATATCGATCCATTGAAAGCAGTGAATCCAGGGCTCGTTTATGAGACATTTACAGATGATTACATCAATATGCTTTGCAGCCTTGGCTATGATGATGGATCAGTAAAGAGACTTATTGGAGCAAACGCAAGCTGTCCAATTGGTCAAAATATTACTACCAAGGACATGAATTATCCTTCTATGAGCTTTCTTGTGGAAAAAGATCCAAGTTTCTCGGTGAACTTTCCAAGAACTGTAACTAATGTCGGCTCCCCAAACTCTATATACAAGGCGAATGTTACAAGCACACCTGATTGCAATATCAAGGTCGAACCTGATACGCTCTCGTTTAAATCCTTGAATGAAAAGAAATCATTTGTAGTTACGGCTACAGGGAAAATGAGGTCTAAACAGATCATCATATCTGCTTCGTTAGAGTGGTCTGATGGAAACCATCTTGTACGAAGTCCAATTGTAATATATGCATTTCCGGCCTTCTAGAGTTGAAAATTATGCATATTTTGCAATGAATTATTTTTGTTAACGGTATAAATTTTAATATATTATGTTTGAGTATATTGATGCAATAAGAGATGTGTGTACGTACGAGCACTACTACATTCTGGTTGTTTACCGACGACACGCGTCGTCGGTAATAACCCGTAATTCGTTGGTATCTATGATTATCGATGACATGTCGTCGGTAATCTGTCATCCCTATCGCTTTGTCAGTGATTGGTCTATTACCGAGGAAATTTGGTGATTTCGTCCCTAATTACTCAGAAACTTACCGACAACGCTTGTCGTCGCTAGGTTTACAGGTTACCGACGAGGCTAGTTCGTCGGTAATTTAGTAATTAGTTTTTCTTTTTTTTTTATTCGGTGATTATTGATTTACATTTTCCTTTTTTTTATTATTCTACCGACAAAATTTTAGCGACAGATATTGTTGCAATTTTTTTTTTTGCTTTTTTTTCCCACGTAAATGATTATTTATTTATTTATTTTATACATTAGCGATGACATCATTGTCGTCGCTAATTAATAATATTTTTTTAAAAATACATTTTTAATTGTATTTTTTTTTAAAATTTATTTTTATTTTATTTTTTGTTTTTATTTTAAATATAATGCAAATAAAATTCATAATTAATAAAAATCCAATAATTTATATAAAATACGATCACAAAATTAAAATCAAGAATAGTCTTACATTCGATAATAAAAATCAAACATAGCAAAATAATAGTCAAAGTAAAGCGTAAAGTCAAAGTCAAACATAGCAAAAAAACGTAAAGTCAAATTACACACCAACTTAAAAAAAACAAATATAATCAAGGATCATTCAAATCCTCGTTTTCGTTTTCTCTCTCTTCATCTCTTCTTTCCTCACCAGAGGGTTGGGGCTCATGTACGGTGATCGCGGGAAGTCCTTCGGCGAGTCTCATGCCGTTTAACGCTTCGAGGAGCGTGTCCACCATGCTCGACTGCTGACTCGGCCGACTGGAAGAAGCTGTGGGCCCGGTTGATACAGAGGCTGGATCCGGTATAGGGTTAAGTCCTTGAGCCACGCGAAACTCGTTCATTCCTACTAGCATCCTTGAGAAGTTCCTCGTTCTGCCTATCCGGCTGAGTAGGAGTCCGGGCTCTTTTTTAGACCGGACCAATGGTGAGCACCCAATATTTTGTCTTGGGTGGGGCCAGGACCTCCATGATAGTCTCCAGCATGGCATCCATCTGCTCCTGGACAGAAACTTCAGCTCCCTCGGCTCCGGCCTCCACAACTTTCTTTTTCATCTTCTCCGGAAGAACACTCTGTAATTAGATTTCAATTTAAAAATAAATTAGATTAATAAAAAAGTAAAGTTAAAAATAAATATTTAATTTAAAGAAATTAAAAAAAATTACGCTAGCTCGTTCTAGACACTGGTCACGCCAGGTATCTGTAATCGGATCGTAAGACAGGTGATCGAAATAGCCGCTTAAAGGAGGAACCTCCATCTCCTCCTGGGTATCATCGTCAAAGAAAGTCAACGGCTCTTTCGTCACCGTCTTTAGCTTCCCCTTGACAGTATACAATAACAAATAATAATTAATTAAAAATTAAATTAATAAAATAGTAAATTAAATTTTTATTATTAGAAATTATACCTCTATGATCACCTCCCGAGTCTGGGATAAGTTCCTAGACCCCGTCTGGCTAGGAACTGTCTGCAGCTCTCGATTCTTCTTATTAATCTCCGCCAGACTCTGTTACAATTAATAAATAAAGAGTTATAAAATAAATAAATTATTATTTTGTACCTGTACATTCTCGTCATCCCACATCTTCTTCGCCATCACCCAAAACTCCGGTAGAACATCTGGGGGTGTAGTACCCGTGTTGTAGTAGTCGGTTTTCAGATCCGATTTCCATCGCATGTAGGCTGTAGATGCCATCATGGTCAACCTCTTAATGATTTCATCCCAATCCTCTCGTCACCTCCACTCCTCTAGGTCAAAAAACTCTTGGAGTCGCTGTAGAATAACCCATTTAGAATGGTCGGGGACATTTGCCCTTTGTAGCAAGGAGGCATGGCTTCTCGAACAGCGTTCTCCACCACTTGACCCACGTGTTTGTTGTATTTCCCGACAAAGTTCCACGTGCCATCGATAATCGAAAAGTCAAGTGGAATGGGCCAGCCAACTTTTTGTAAAGTCTCCTGAGCTGTTCTTATAGACGTGGTAGCTCGAGGGCGTCTTTGTCTTTTCAGTGTACCTATTTTATTGAATAATATTTATTAATTATTTATTTATATTAATTGAAATTGTTCGGTTATTTTTTATTACCCGATGGTTGGGCACAATCATCCATTGGACGATTAGGATCCCTCGAGGGATCGTTACCGCTCTCATCCCCGTCATGTCCACGAGCCATTACATCTGCCATCTATAACTGAAAGAAAATATTATTAATTTTAAATATTTAATTTTTTAATCCTTTAATAACCCATCCCACCCCACTTTCGCCACAGCATCGATTTTTTTTCTTTTTTCCAAAATATTACTAATAATAATTAAAGTTATTCCAATCGAAATCTCACTCGTTATTGGAAACTCATAAATATCTTATATGCAAATTTAATTAAAGACCGTCCTCATATTGGAAGTCAAAGTTTTTATTAATGAAAAAAGTTACTTTCGACTAATAAAGATAAAAGTCAAAGATGTATGACGTAGCGGAAACATTTTTGTAACAAAAGAAGATCGAAAAAGAAAAAGGAAAAATAAATAAGTAAAACTCTCACATTTTTGTTCATCACTTTCTTCGAAACAGAAAAAAAAAGTTCATCACTTTCGACCTCCACTATGTCTTCTGAACGACTATCACCACCTCTCCCTCACCAGGACTCCTCTGACACCATCCCTTCCCCAGCCCCCACCCTAGCCCCTTCCCTCAGTTTAGACGTGCATCCTATTGAAGGCGAAGAAAACACGCATGCCAGTAAAAATTTGGACATGTATGATGAAAACAATCACATTGATGGATATGTCAATGATTTAGTACTTCCGCTTCCGATATGGGAATTTTTGGCAAGTTTTTCACTAAATGAAGAAGAGAATAATTAATTAAGATATGGGAGGTTGTAGTGAGAATGTGGAAATTAATTATTCTCTTCTTCATTTAGTGAAAAACTTGCAAAAAATTCCCATATCGGAAGCGGAAGTACTAAGTCATTGACATTTCCATCAATGTGATTGTTTTCATCATACATGTCCAAATTTTTACTGGCATGCGTGTTTTCTTCGCCATCAATAGCATGCACGTCTAAACTGAGGGAAGGGGCTGGGGTGGGGGCTGGGCTGGGGGTGGTGTCAGAGGAGTCCTGGTGAGGGAGAGGTGGCGATGGTCGTTCAGAAGACACAGTGGAGGTCGAAAGTGATGAACTTTTTTTTTTCTGTTACGAAGAAAGTGATGAACAAAAATGTGAGAGTTTTACTTATTTATATATTCCTTTTTCTTTTTTGATCTTCTTTTCTTACAAAAATGTTTCTGCTACGTCATACATCTTTGACTTTTATCTTTATTAGTCGAAAGTAACTTTTTTCATTAATAAAAACTTTGACTTCCAATATGAGGACAATCTTTAATTAAATTTGCAGATAAGATATTTATGAGTTTCCAATAACGAGTGAGATTTCGATTGGAATAACTTTAATTATTATTAGTAATATTTTGGAAATAAAAAAAATCGATGTGGTGGCGAAAGTGGGGTGGGATGGGTTACTTACGTCATGTATACTTCGAGTTCGTCGCAATTATGCAAAATAAACCAACTGATGTGCTCCTTCTCATTAGGTGGTAAAGAACCATATTCGTTCTTGCCAACTTGAGTACATTGGGACTTGAAAACGGATAGCTCTTTTGGCACTGGCGGTGGTTCGTCGTATCTACCTTGATCGTAGAACTTTGTTTTTTCTTCACTAAGATACCTTGAAATGAAATTCAACGTCTCTTCCACCACGTAACCCTCGACTATTGAACCCTCTGGTCTAGCTGGATTTCGAATATACTCTTTCAACTTTTTCAAATACCTTTCAAATGGGTACGTCCACCGCATTTGGACCGGGCCCCCTAGCAATGCTTCATCGTACAAGTGTATCACTAAGTGGACAATTATATCAAAAAACGCGGGAGGCAAAATCATTTCCAGTCTACACATAACTATAATCACTTTCCCCTTACCCGATTCTAACTCTTTCCTGCTGAGATTTTTATTACAAACGACTCTAAACACGTTAGCTAACCCAATAATCGCATCACTAATCGCTTTGTCTTCAATGAGCACAGTGATACTAGCCACGAAAAGATACTGCATCATCACGTGACAGTTGTGAGATTTTATTCCGATAATCTTTTCCGTATCACTTTGAACATTATTTCTCAAACTAGATGCGAAACCGTCGGGAAACTTCTGTGCCTTCAGCCAGTCAAGAAATATTGTCCGCTTTTCCGTTGATAAAGTATACTTTCCTCGGTTCAGCATCGCTTTACCTATTCTCGATGTCAACCACAAATCTTTCATGATGTTCATATCCTGAAGATCCATTCTCGCTTTCACGTTATCTTTTTTAACTTTCCCATCAAGACCAATACATGTACCGAGCAAACTATCACACACATTTTTCTCGCAATGCATAACGTCAATGTTATGTTTCAACAAGTTTTCAGACCAATAAGGTAAACGATAAAAAATACTCTTGTTCTTCCAATTGAAACGTCGTGGAACAGTTTGCTTCACGATCTTTCCCCCAAAATCCTTGTGTTTACCAGAAAACACAATAGGAAGCCCATCTAACTGTGTCTGAATACGACAGGACTATATTTCTTCAGTGGGCCCCTATGATCGGTAACCCGTACAAAACCTTGTCTTTTATAAATCGATGTCCGGGAGGTAACCAAAGTCTATGGTCAAAGTAAACAACCCCTTTCTTCACCCTCAATGACGGAGTAGAATCCATGCATTTTGGACAAGCTAAGTAACCTTGACCCAACCATCCTGAAGTGTATGACCTAGCGGGGTAATCATTACTCGTCGATAACAAACAAACCTTCATCGTAAACTCTTCCTTCTTGTGGGCATCATACGTAGGGATCCCTTTATCCCACAACTCGTCCAACTCATCTATAACAGGTCGAAGAAAGACATCGATGTCCTTACCGGGTGAACGGGGTCCGTGAATCAACAAACAAAGCTGGAATGTGGTTTCTTTCATGCATACCCACGTTGGCATGTTATAGACGGTCAATATGACAGGCCACATGTTGTACGAGTTGTTATGTATAGAGAAAGGCCAAAAACCATCGATACTGAGACCCAAATATACATTACGAGGTTCGCTAGCAAACTAAGGATGTAGAGCTGCAAATCTTTTCCAACTATCACCATCAACCGGATGACGCAACACATCTGGTTTAGCACTCTTTCCGGTATGGTGCCATATCATGTCTTCAACGGTGTGCTTCGAAGCGTATAGTCGTTGCAATCTCGAAGCACTCGGAAAGTAACGAAGCTTCTTATGCAGTACTTTGTTACCCTTCTTTGGGTCCCATCTAGACTCGCTACATAATGGACACTTGTCGAGGTCTTTATTCTCTTCGTAAAAAATGGCACAATCATTCAAACAGACATCGATAGTAATATACCCCATACCCAAACTTTCCAACTTCTTGTTGCATGCTTCATGAGAATCGGGCAAATTGCGAGGTTTGGGCAAAATACGACCAAACAAGTCCAATAGCTCGGTGAATGAGGTGTTAGTCCATTTGTTCTTTACTTTTACGTGCATAAGCTTGGCAATGAAATTCAAGGAACTCATCGATGTACAACCAGGATATAATTCTGTCTCCAATTCTTCGAACAATGTTTCGAAACTGCTTCGACTTGGAAGACGTGCATCTCTCATCTCGGTATCTTCCGGATGTCCACCAACATCGTAACTTTGTCTCACATCGTCATAAACATGTTGCATTTCATTTACTATAATTGGATCTTGACTTGCATGGGGTGTATGTGTTTGTATTTCATCATCACCGTGTTTTGTCCAAACCCGATATGTTTGCTTGAACCCGGATTTTAGAAGGTGGGCCCTAACCTGTTTGGTTTTTAATCGATAGTAATTATTACACTTCTTACACGGGCAAGACAAGTAACCAGTATAACCTTTACTTTTCTTAGCAAATTCGATAAACTTCAAAACCCAAAAAACATATTCTTCCGTATAATAGTCTGTCATATTGATCCAACTCTTATCCATACCCGAAACCATCTCTTAGCAACAATTTTATTAAACTATGCAACTACATTCATCTAAAAATAAAATATATAATTATTACAACCTAATTAATAAAATGAATAAAAATTACAAAACAATAAATAACATAATAAAAATTACAACCCAATTAATGAATAATAATTACAAACTCATTGAATGAATAAATATTACAAACCATTGAATGAATAAAATTAAAACCCAATAAATATATAAAAACATTCATATAATTAATTAAACAAATAAAAATATATGAGCACAAAATATAAATAACACAACACATGCATAATTTAAAACATAATAATAAACAAGTCAACCAAACACATGTACTTCATGAACCTAATCATATTTTATATCAACTAGTATAATCAAATAAATAAAAAAATTTAAAAAGCATGAAATTTATTGAAAATACCTCTAATTGGATGGATAAGATGAAGATTGATGATAATACCCCACCTTGAAAATGTATTAATTCACCAAATCAAACCATATAACAAAAATAAAACACAATTAGAAACCCAAAAAAAAATTAAAAATGAATTTTCATGCAATTACCTTAAATTGTGTGATGAAATTGGATATTGATTGTGTCTCACCTTGATTATTAACCCGGGAATGGTGCAAGATGAATTGGAGAATCAGTTAGACATAAAAAAAATTAGTTGTGTTATTAGGAGAAAATCGGAGAAATTCTTTGGGGGTTTTTGGGTGTTTTTTGAGTTAAAAACCTGCTGTCTTCATTAAATAGGTTTTTTAATTACCGAAGACCCGTAATTCGTCGGTAATTACACTTATGTCGTCGGTGACCTACACAATATACCGACGACAGTTCGGAGGTAAAAAAAAATCAAATTAAAGAAAAAGAATTACCGACGAAATGCACCCAATTAACGACGAATTTTCGCGTCGCTGTTTTACGACGATGATTATTCCGTCGGTAACAAAATGTCGTCGGTAATTTTGAAAACTTACCGACGAAGTACGGGTCGCCGGTAATTTTTCGTCACTAAACACGCTGTTTCTAGTAGTGGATATTGTTCCAGACAAAACTGAACGATTTGTGAAGTAATCAAGATTGTGAATGTGAGTAATGTAGCTGATCTTTTTTTATAAAACTAATAAATCAAATGTATATAAAACAATCTGAAGAAAAACAAAGCTCGGACAACAACGCAGCAGATGATCTGAAATCCAATGGATATTTAAGAAATCGAGATAAGAAGAGTTGAATGCCTCAATCTTTAAAAATGCAGTCCAAAACCCCGATGATTCAAAAGACCGAATATTTAAAAGCCATCTGAAAAAATCGGAAGAAATCAAGAGAAGAAGCTCTAAGCAGCCAGCCACTAAGTAATAGAAAGTCGAGTAATCGTGCAACAACTAAAGATTCTTCCAAAATAAGACGGCAAGACAGCACATCTGACGTTGTATTGAGCAAAACTATAATAAAGAAATAGTGGATGGAGAGAGTCATTGCAAAAAAATGTGTTGCGACCTTGGTATTCGAAGGACTGTCAGACCTCAATTTGTGAAATATTGAACCAAATGGAAAAAACACGCGGATAGATCTCATGGAACACATTTCTTCTGTAAATTAAAGCTTTCAAGTCAAGAAAAATTCACCAAATATCAAGCTATCAAATCATTTTTTGTCTTTCAAAATGTGATATAAAATGACGCTCGGAAGATCGAAAACTCGCAGGTGTACGAGTAGTCGTAATTAATAAAGATAGTAAATAAGTTTATCTTCACAAGGATTAGATGTGTTAATATGTAATTTGATTCTAGATATAATTATCGCTGATGAAATAAAAGACAGAAAATACAGATTTTTATTTGGTTTTTGAATTTAAGGAATATTAAGATAAGAATTTAAAAACTAAATTAACTAAAGGGTTGTGAGAATGGGGATAGAAAGTAGCTCGAGACACTTGTAATCCCGACTAGTTATAACTTGGACTTACTTGTTATTATAAGGACATCACTGGATATTTTTACTAATCGACATTCTAAAGTCTCCCTAAATTCCTCTCAGATGAGTAGGGGGTTATATAATTCTTTTCCAAGTGAATCATACACATGTTATCTAGATGCTTAACGTTAAAACCCTATGTGATTACCTAGTTAATTTAGCTCTTCCGAATCTTCAACTCTAAAAGGCGTAACTAACCTAGTTCCACTACAACATCTCCCTCTTGGTCGTAATATAATAGATAATAACCCTAATACAAGAATTTAAATATAGGCATGAGTGTAATTACAACAAAAATAATTCACATTTTATTTAACTATAAGTTCTAAATTTATACAAATAAGACTTAATTAATGATTAGGGTTCATACCCAAATATCCTAAGCTACTAAGAGAATTAGTTCATAATGAAAATAATGAAAATAAAATAAAGAGAAGACATATTTAAGGAAAGAATCACACTAAATTGAGGAAATAAAGTGTTGTTGGCTTTTACTGGCTTCTTTACTTCTGCTTTTCACCTTTCTTGCTTTTAATATAATATGTGACATGTTTTGCTAGTCATAACAAGTATAGGCTCCAAAGAATGTTTTGAATTAATTGGGCTAACTTAAATGAGTCAAAGTGGCCCAATGGACTTTTCTAAACCTGGAAAACTTTGGGTCTTGTCAATAAATTGTCAATAATTTTACCCATTCAACTCCAAATAGTGAACCGTCTCTTCTGATGCGATCTACACTAATCTGGGTACCTTTATTTTGGATTTCATGATTAAAATCTTCACCAATGATAAAAAATTCTCTTCGAAAGTTGATGAAACATTCTATTTGAATTTTAAATAGACTCCTTGACTCCTTTTGCAACTTGATTTGTGTTTATTCATGACTTCTTTTACTTTCTAGCTTAATCATGGTATCTAATATCATCCAATTACTTTACAGTTTCCCACATAACACACAAATTATCTTAAATTGCTCCAAAAATACATATATCATCCAAAATAAGCTAAAACTCAAATAACATTAAATAAAGTATACCCAAATAATATATCATAAGTCTACAAAATTCATCACAAAATGGGAGATATCAAGACCCCCAACTCAATGTATTGTCATCTCGTAAAAATAAACACAAAAGAGGGTCCCAAAACCAAGAAGGTCCATAGGGCGAAGCATGTCATAATATCAAGAAAACTATGTACACGAATATCATAAGGTCCTACTAAAAAATAACCCACATAACATACTAGCGTTAACATAATAAACATGTTAAAATTACGAGAAATAATAGCTTAGCAATGCACAAAGGAGACACTAGAATAATTAACATGAAGTAGCGGCAATACGATGATCCTAGATACTTCGATGACGTGTAGTCTCGTACTAACTCAATTCATTTCCAATCACTTGTTACTCAATCACACAACAAATAATCACAAGGTATTTTTAGCGTATGGCTTAAGGTAGGTATGATATGTAAATTTGGATAATATGGAGTAAGCTTTTGACCCTCTCCTCACTAACCAAACAGTTAAACGCCTAAGAAATTGAGTTAACGCTCATAGAGTTACTCACTCATCACCTTTTTGATGCCAAGATTCGCATCGCCATATTTCCCAAAATTCTTTCATTTTGTTGTTCAAATTATTCACTTGTTGGATTCTATTATTTTTCATACTTTTTTCGATAATCTTTCTTTCTGCAAGTCAAACACGAGTCTTGTTTTTATGTAAGAACTCACATTGATTTACTTTGAATACTTTTTTCCTCTTTTTAATTTTGTTGAATCCCGACAAGAATCATATCAAAATGAATCAATATACATCGTACCATACAAGCGTAACACCTTCCCAAATATATCCAGAACCACGAATACCCACTAACCAAAAATCAAGTTCAAGATGACTAGTCACAAGGAATTGTCAGTCAAAATTAGGTCATATGATAAAGTCCTACAATTTTAGGGTTATCGACTTATAAAATTGGGATAACAAAGTAAAGGCTTTATGGCTCAGAGCTAATAAGACGAATAAATTACTTTATTTGGTCATAAAGATATAGGAGACAAGTTGTTAACAAAGAACCAACTTATTCCTTTTCATAGTTGTGCGATTTCATTAATCGTTTACGTCAAAGTTGCAATAAAATTAAGTTTTCCACTATATTAGATATAATGTACTACACACCTACTTAGTTTTCGCTACATCTCTAGGACCTTATATGCATTGCTCGCTAATCTTCTTTCTACACTAACATGTTTTCATATAAGCATTCAAGCACACGTATGGACACTTTCAAAAAGAAAGAATTTTTTACCTATCATTGACTTGTATATACATACTTCTTTGTGGAACATTATTAGTTCACACCTATTTCCTATACTAAATATTTCTATTTTTTCTATTTTATAATTTTTTTTTTGGATTTTTGGATTTTAAGAAAGTAAATACATAAAACGGGGATGAGGATAAAAAATACCACACTCCAAACTCAAAGATGAGTAGTATTCCCACGATCCAAAAAGACTCAAAAGCCCTTAAATTTAAGAATATACATGAACACATATTATGCAACTAAAAATAAAATACAAGAAGGGGTAAAAATAGATATCTCGAGGCTCTAGACCCCATATTCTCTTGTCTTTAGAAAAACTCTCAATTCATTGGAAATTCAGGTGACCATTTAATACCTAAGTGTAACCCACAACTAAATCTTCTCCCAGTCTTAGAACCAATAACTCAAACTTCACTCATTATGCAACCTCCAACTCAAATTTCCACACACATCTCACTTGATCACAAATATTCCACTATGCCGTAATTTTCACCACTTCTCACAAGATATACACTAGAATATTTGATTTTTTACGATCAAGTAAGAAGAACTAAAGACTTATATGTATTGTATTACCAAATAAATTTCAGCCCAAAATATATAGAAAGCGTATCTCAAATAATCCCTTTTGGCATTAGAATTACTCATTTTTTAAATATTCAATATTTGATATCAGGGGTTTGAGAATTTCTGAATGAATCTCCCTTTCTATTGTATTTTTGGATGTGTATTGATATTTAAAACGATGATCAATGATGTGGGTAGGTGTGGAAATTTTGGGAATTTTTTCGGGAGTAATTCGAATATTTGATAAGTTTTTAAATCTTTTGGGGTGAAAATTGAATTTTTTGAAAGTTTAGGGGTGAATTTTGTATGTTATAAACTTATTGGGGTGAAAATATATTTTTCAAAAATTCAAGACAGAATTGGAGTTTCTCAAAGTTATGGGGTAGAAAATGGATATATAGGAAGTTGTGGGCAGTAAAGCGAAGTTCCCTTAATCTTCTCGCGACATACCTGTGGAAAAATACACCAAAAAGACTTCCATTAATTGTGTTACTGTGCGAAGATTTTTGGGCTCGTCCGGCATTTTTGGAGATGTTTGAGTGAACGAAGTTAATGGTGTTTGAACGGATTGATGATTTCATGACACAAGGTAGAGAGAAAGAATTGAGAGTACCATCGGTGGCCATTTTTTATGGAGGAGGAAGGAAGTGATGTTTAGTTTTTGGTTAGAGAAGAAGGAAGGGTCGTCGGTGTGGGCCTGGTTTTCAGGCTGTTGTTGATGATTGTAATGAAGATACTGAATTCCTTCACTCTCTCTCTGTTTATAGCGAACCCGATTACGGTGCCACTGAAGAATATTCCGGCGCCGGCCTGTCAGAGTCTATTAGTCCTTCTCTAATTAAATATCATCAGGTGTTGTGGTTTTGGTAATTCGGTATCCCAGATTAGCCCTCCTTTCCCTTGTTATTCCGGATCCACAAGACATTAAATCCTGCACAGTATTTCCTCGGACGGAAAACATCCTGTGCCACGTTCCATAAATCGGGCTCCATCAGAGTGTTTTCCTAGGTTAGTCGGAATTCGCTCATTCGTGAGTTCGGTGCGATTGAACCAAGATTCGGCAACCGAATCGAGCAGAGCACTAGATGTGCAATCTTTTTTGTTAAGATTTTTCAGTCTAATCAAGTCGCGCTCAAATTTTAACGAGTCGAGCCATATTTTTAAGGGTTGTTTGTTAACTTAGCGAACGAGTCTTTTTCGAGTCGAACTTGAGTTTTTAATAAACAATTTGGTTTTGTACGGTGAAGTATTACTTTCATGAACTATTGGTTTTAGATAGAGTCTGTGGTATGAAATTTGATATTAATGAAAAAAAATTAAAGTAAAAAGAAATTAAAAAAAATCAAATCAATATATTGGGACTAATAATATACTTTTGATAACTAAAACATTAGTTTATAGATCATAAAATAAACGAGTACTTAATGAACGAGTTCGAACGAACTCGGCTTTTTAACGAACGAGATTGAACAATTTTTTTTTCATGTTAAACTCGAGTTGCTCGCGAGAGGCTTAGTTCGTTTACAACCATTTCTTTGATGATAGGAAAAAAAATAAAGGAACTATTGGAATTTGTAATTAATCAAGTGTGTTTAATCATTTTTTTGTCATATGTGAGAAGTGAAAAAGACACTTTTTTGTGAAAAAAATATCCCACATAGGAGTAGAGATGGAAAATATATTAACTTAAAATAGCTTACCTATCTATTCCTATCAAAAGATCTAAAGGTTATGAAAGACAAAAAGGAAAAGGCAAAGCCCCACAGGACTTCTTTTTAGTGGAGGAATGGGAGGCTCGTCCTGATTTTCCTAGTATTCAAAAAATGGTCATCAACAAGTGCGGAATAGGATATTCCCAAAACAAAAACCGTACAAAGAAGAAATATTATTCAGGTCGGGATATTCCAGATGACCAAAATCCCGATAATTGGGAGCTTACCTTGAAGTTGTGGGACTCTAAAGCCGCTCAAGTACTTAGTTTATTTTTTTTTTAAAATAAATAAATTGTTATTTGTGTTAGCTAACTTTTTTTTTGTTTCTATGTATTTAAAAACTAGAACCAGGAAACGAAGAATAAGAAGAATAGGGATCGATTGAAGAACCAGAGCGGGGCTGGTTCAAGGACATATTCGAGGTCGAGATATGAGTTGTTAAATGACGAGGTACTATGATTACATCGTTAATTAATATCATGTTGTTTGTTTGTTTGACTAATATTTGACTAATCGACTTAAACAGGAAGAGGGGAGTAGCAGTGGGGCCCGTAGTTTGTTAATCGGGGAGGGATCCGAGCCACCGACTAAAGATAGTATACCACTACCAAGGATTCGAAGATTCTTTTTTCAAGTAGGATTTAATACGAAGAAGAACAGGTGGCGGAGCACGAACTACGAGCGCGCGCATGTAAGTAGTATGAAACTAAAACTTTTTTTAATGCCAAACTAATATTATTTATTTTTGTTTTAATTTACAGGCGGTGTTGAAGGAAATTCTCGAATCCCGAGTTCGTGAATCCCAGTCTCGTTGTGGAGATTCTTCTTCTACCCCCACCTTATCGGAGCAAGAGAAGGTCGAAGCTGTTTTAGAGGCGGCGCATATCGGATTAGGCGTCAGGACCCGCAACTGGCTCCCGCGAGTAGGACACCCGTTGTCGCAGAGGAGCTCGAGTGCACATTCATCCGAGCAAGTGACCGCGAAGATGTTGAAGGACTACCAGTGGATAGTCCGATCGCTAAATGAATTCCTTGTCTCTATCGGCAAGGAACCAATGCAAGATAATGTCTCTGGAGCTTCTACATCGAGAACCCTACCCACTAGAGATGCGATCCACGAGCAGATGACTACGGCCATTCTCACGCTTAATTGATGCCGCAGGGAAAACAGAATGGACGAGCTTGATCCCCCATCTCCTGAAGATGCCGAAGATGAAGGAGAAGAAGACCTGGGTTTATTTTGACTGTTTTTATATATATGTTGACTTTTCATCTCTATCGACTGTTTAAGAATTTTATTCTATTTTTATATTTCTGAATGTTTAAGACTCTAATTCACTATGTATATTAAGTTTCAGGTTTATTTTATGTGTTTGTTTTAAATTTAGTATTTTATTTAATTAGTTTCTATTATATACTACAAACAAATTAAAAAACCAAAAAAAAAAATTATAATAATAATAATAAAAAAATACTAATAATAAAAAAAAAACTTTTAGGGAGGAACTTTTCCTCGCTAAAGAGTTCCTCGCTAAACGTGATGGTCCTCTAGCGACGGAAACGTCGTCGCAAGAGCACAACATTAAGCGAGGAAAATTTCCTCGCAAAATCATAACCTTTCGGGAGGAAACTATTTCCTCGCGAAAGAGTTGGCTTCTTGGGACGACTATTAAAATTGTCGTTAAAAGGTACTTCTTGGGACGAACTTTTAGGGAGGAACTTCTTGCGAGGAACTTTCCTCGCGAAAAGTTTTAGCGAGGATTACGGGACCTTTTTGCGAGGAAACGCGTCCTCCCTAAAGGTCCCGTCTGTAGTAGTGTTAGTTTTACGTTGTTATCGGAGATACATAGTGTAACCCGAAAACAGTAGAATAATGGTTAATGTTTCTAAAAAATACTAGGTATCGTCGTTAGAAACACTTAATGTCATCATTGGCCGTGGCGTATCTGATGGTATACCGATGATCACTATCTTGTTTAGATGGGGGTATTTGCTAATAAAACCTAATAAAGGTATCTATTTGTTAAATGTAACCTCTAATTATTTATTATATAAAAAATACCTAATAAAATAATTATTTATAGAAAACATCGCTTTTATCTTTTTTATACATTTACTACCCTTATCATTAAATATATTATTTTATTTTTAACATAATATTTATTTTTTGATATTGAATAAATAATAGAACACTTCCACCATCACCACCGCCACCGCTACCGCCACCACTACCACCACCACCATGTATATAACCACCGCTAAAGTCACCACCACCACCACCGCAACCACAACCATAACCACCACCACCACCATCACACGTGCGTGATCGAGGTTTCTATTTTAATCGTCACAATTAATTCAAAAACAAATCAGAAAAATAAAAAAATTATATTTTTGGATAAAGTAAATTAATATTTACTTCTATGACTTTTTGACTTTTTTGATTTTTTCTATTCTTCATTGATTTTTTTGATTTTTTATATTTTGTCCCAAACATGAAATTCACTGTTCGAAATTAAGTGATATATTTAAATAAGGGGAAGAGAGAAAAGAGAAGAGATAAATAATATATTATTAATATAGGGAGTCATAAAGGCTAAAGAACAAAAGAATACTAGAGATTACATTGTGAATATGAGTTGATGTTCTAACATAATATAATAAAACCATATATATAAGTCTAACTACTTGGTGAGTAAGAAATGATAAACTAAACTAATTAGGAAATAAATACGATATGAAAATAAACTAAACTAATAAGGTAATATTATATTATGGTAATAATATACTATAATAATTTTTATTGTAATAATATACTATAATAATAATATATTATGGTAATATATACTATAATAATAATATATTATGGTAATATATACTATTATAATAATATATTATGGTAATAATATACTACAATAATATATTATGGTAATAATATATTATAATAATAATCTATTTAACAGATGTGAACCAACTACACTAATCAACATACAAATTTTCTCATACTCATCTAGGAATTAGAATTGTTAAAATGGTTTCACTATGCCCTCTTTGGTTTTCGTACATATTTATGTATATTTATATCATCTCGCTAAATGGAAATAGTGATGCTGCAATTCACGATAGACAGGCAAGTGTTTGCAATTCACAACAATGTATTTTTATGTAAACGTGTTGTACTAATTTTCATTTAGGGAGGCCATGATTGGATCATCTCATTTATTACTAGCTTATGATATATGATTTGATTGCTATGATGAAATATACACCATTGGCATTTAAATAGACATGGATGAATTGATATTAACTATTTTATAATCGGTGTTATCATCAGCAAAAATTCAAGTAATATACATGGAGTATTGTAGCATTAGATGAATCAATTGTCCTAATATATAGTATGACATAAAGGGAAGATTGAAAATATTGATCACGAAGACTATCACCATATAACAAGTGATATTTTATGTGCATTAAATTTCCATTAGCTAACAAATCTCTATGTTCTTTGGTGTTTTACTAGAGGCACATTGTGTACATGGGATCCCTTCGGGAAGGTCAAGCTTTGACATCATCGTACCACACAGATATGCTTCAAAATGTTGTTAAAAATAGGTAATCTAATTAATATATACTATACAATAATTAATCTTACTATATGCGTATGGTGAGCATGTTATGAGATAATAATACTTTTATAATTATTACTTAATTAAGAATGATACAATAATCCGTTACAATTTTTATGAAAATTATTGTTATGAGACGTTCCAAATATATATGAAATTTTCTTTTACTTAAATTTTGCACTTTCTCTATGTGTAGTGTTCTTGAGCAGGTTATGGTTAGAAGCTACACAAGGAGTTTCAATGCATTTGCAGCTTATCTCACTAAAGAAGAACGTGATAACTTAGCTAGTAAGTATATTATTTAGTATGTCTATATTTTCTATTATATTATATTCTACGAATTATAAATATAATATATATGAATAAAACCCTAAGACACCTAGCGGAAAGTGAATAGGACAAATATAACCATGAATAAAGAGATACCCAAGTTTTCAATTTCGGTCTCGTTAATGTTTGGCATCCATTTCATGTTAAGCTCTTACGTGACAAATACATTTTAATTAAAAAATAAATAAAAAATCATTAGGCTATTCAGTTTCTTTTAAAAAGATAAATAATTTAGAACTTAAAAGATGATAAATAGGTATCAAGGAATTTGAAAAGAATAGTAGTTACGTATCTCTTTACCAATGTTAACACTTAACATGAGTCAAACTCTTCCCTAAACATGGGTAATCCTCAAGTGGCCTTGCTATTTTTTTAGCACTTAAAGGGAAGGTCCATAATTCGAATCCCCTCCCTAACGGGTGTAAAGTCAGAGGTACAAGGCTCGAACCCCTCCTTGGACATGGGTAACCTAGTTTTGATTTACCATGAGAATGTATATGGTGAGGCATGTATATCTCTATGGGATTAGTCGGATGCGTGCAAGGTAGCCCGCATCACCTATGTGACCAAGAAAACATGAGTAACCCACTTCTGATTTAAATGGTGGATACCATAGAAGTCTTTTTCCTTTACTTTTTCTCTACCACATCACTTTTGTTTTCTGAAAAAGAGCTATATATTTTTCTCTACATTAACAAAATTTCAACAGGGCCTCATTGTTGGCCATGAAGTCAAGATTTAACATCAATAATTAAAATAATGAAAAAAGAGGAATGTGATATAGGAATTTGGATATATTTAATTTTGTAAATAGATCCAACTATTAGAATTTATCATTTATTTCTTGTTAAATGTTTATATAAAATTAACTTTCAAATAAAGAAAAATTAATTTTAACAAAATTATAGAAATACTTATATACATTTAAAAATATTTTACTAACACTTCAAACTTAAAAAAAATTCACAACTCATTCCCTATATATATATATATATATATATATATATATATATATATATATATATATATATATATATATATATATATATATATATATACTTAATTTGACACCCATATACAAATTTATATATATGCACATATATAATTATAAGCATGTTGTCCTTCTTCAAGCCTCTATAACCACAACCATCGTCACTAATAGTCATACCAAAATTCCTAACACAAAACTGTACACTCATTTTTCCCCAAGCATCTGTAACCACTACCATCAACACCATCATCACCAACAAGCATCCAAATGTCCCAACAAATCATGGGCTTCACAAAGCTCATGCACCATTCACTCCTAAGTACACTATTCTAAACTTATCATTGTCATACGGTAGAATTTATATGCACATTTAAAATACGTTACCAAAGGATTTTTTTGCTTTCATTAGGAGAAAATGCAAGTATATCCATGTTACAAATAATTCTCACTTGGATAAAGAATTTGAATTAATAGATCATTTCATTAGATGTTATTCTTAATCCTCGTAAATTACCGTAAAACTCACATGACATCCTCTTCGACAAGACAATTCATGAGCTTTACAAAACTCACACGACATCTCTTCATGGCAAATCATAGGCTCCACAAAACCCATACGTCCTTGCCTTCCCAGATAAGCTACTCTAAGCACAACACAGGTCATATGGTAAAAGTTTCTAAATCGGTACTTCACTACAAGAAATAGTATTTATTAGGGACGAGGTTATTGCGGAAACACTAAAATAGCCTCTAATTATATTTTTAAACACCAAAATGGCCTATAATTCTACGCACACGCACACACTTACGCATGCACGCACGCTCACACGCACCCAGACATGCACGCACATGCACGCACGCACCCGCACACGCACACGCACACGCATACGCATGAGTACACACACGCACATTAGAAAATATGCGAGGAGAAGAAGAAGGGGGAGAGGATGTTTATGAATAATTTTAAAAGGGTGGGGACTATATTATTAGAGTTTTAATAAAAAATTAATTATAAATAATTTTTAATTGTAAATTTTTTTTATTTTACCTTCGCCACATAGTCGGCTTAACGCTTGAACGCTTGAACCAATTTGTAAAGTTAGGTATCGTGTTGTTTTATATTATAGTTTGGATGTTCATTTGTCCGAATCTAAATTCCTCAAGTACTATAAATCCGTAATCATTTTTCTTTCAAAATAATTAAAACTTTTTTTTTTTTGGACGACAAATAATTAAAACTTTGAAAGGGCATTATTTATATTATGGAGTATCTATTATATGATTGATACTTTATGTTTACTAAATGTATGTTTCGTGATTTTTATATAGTTGAATAAAAATAAAAACTTTCTAAAATAGTAGTTCTTTCTCTATATGCTCTTCTACTTTATATATGTTCCACATGCATTTCTAATTTAAGCAATGGTCAAAATTATAGTAGTTACTAGGGCATGTAACATCAAACCATTATGTGAGTGCACGGTTCATTATTGTTTTTGGGATATAAACATAATTTAAATAAATCTATATTATATGGGACAAGTCGAAAGTCAAAGGGTGGCCAAGATTTATCTAGAGAAAAAATATATGGCATCTAAAACCATCTAGATCTTGCCACATGTATTCTAACCATAATACATCTCACTACTATCACCACTATTTCCTTCCTATCTACAAAATATCTATTTTATTCTATGAGTTTTCTATATTTAATGGATCAATGGCCAAATATGTAATGTTTTGAGAATCTTTCATAATATTAGAGAACTACATTTTTCGAAAACATAAATATGGAAATCTGATTTGATGATTTTTATTTGTAACTATATTGTCAGATTTTTAATTGGAAAAAATAATGACAGATTTTTTTAAGATGTTGTAATTATATTTTTCTTTTATAATTTTTTGGTTGGATATATGAGACAATTTGATTTTTTACTGCATGGACAACAAATTTCACTTGCTTATTTTATATAGTAGTTCTCTATATTTAACAGATTCGATGACCAAATATGTAATATTTTTCAACTAAGTAATATTATTTGTATCGAAAAAATACTTAGTATTTATTTATGATTAATTGTAATTATCAGTTAACCTGATATATGAGTTCTCTATTTTTTTAAAACCAAGTATAGTCCATGTTTATAATAAATTATATCTTAACCTGATATATGAGTTTTCTATTTTTTTAACTAAATTAAGTTAGAGACATGGATGACGAAATATGTAATTTTTTTTATGTACAAAACCTAAAAATTACACTTATCTTTTATATATTCATTTGAATATATTATCAATTGTGCATCGATGTTAAATTTACACATATTTTTATATATTTATTTGAATATAGAATATAATATGTTTTTAAAATTATAATTAATTCTACTTTGTATGTTTTCTATTTTTTTTTCAAATGTTCTACATTTAAGATAACTATTGTTTCTTAATCAATGTAGTTTATTATGTTATATTGTTTAAGTAGTTTTGTCAGCTAACATAGTTTTGTCTTAAAGTGAACTGGATTTATTTGCTACATTTTTTCGATAATTTATTGATCAATGAACTAAAGTTATTGACTATGCAAAAACCATATGGACGTTAATATTACATGGAAACAACAATAACTTCCTTTTTCGTTACTAATAAGAATTATGTAGGGCTATAGATTTAGTGAAGGGTAAATATATTTTAAGTTTCTAATATTGTAACGCACATCATTGATTTGCAAAAAAAAAAAAACTTATTTCAAGATACTAGATATTCTTTAGAACTAACACGTATTTTTATTCATATGTGGTATATGTAAATAGTTTAACGACTCAATGTAGTTTTAAGGATTAACTATTAATATTGGATACTATTTGATTTTATCAATTGGAATAGGGGAACATTGTTATCTATATAAGAATGATAGACTAGTAATTATTCTCTCTAATGTAAGTTTGTTTACTAAATTAATATTTACAGTAGAATTATAGACTTATACTTTATATATCCACCAATTGTTAACCCAATTGTGTAACAAGCATTTGAGCAAACCTAGACTTACTCAAGAACATAAAAGTTATAAAATTATCAAATCTACCCCAACCTTGCCCAATCGCGATATTAGTCAAAATTTGATCAAAGGATCAAACATTGGCCAACCGCGATTTTAACTATAATGTGATTAAAGGATCGAACATTGTCATAATATTCAATTATAGACCTATGATTTAGATATCCACCAACTTCCATTTGTGAAATAAATATTTGAGCACTCCCAAGCTCACTCAAGAATATATATGTTATTAAATTATTTAATCTACTCATTTCTTAGTCAATCGAGATATTAATTAAAATATGATTTAAGGATCCTACATTTTTAAAATACATATTAATTGAAAATAGAATTTTCATTGAACTGACCTGATGAATGTTCATTATATTTATTTTTTTAAATAAGATATTTTTTTTTATTTTTTTTGATATAAAAATTTACTCAATGCTAATAAAAAATATTTGAATATAATTTTTAGAAGTTTCACTATAACTATAATACTCATTAAATAAATTTTTATTTATGTATTTTTATAAATGCAATGAATTATGTATTATTAAATTAAATTATAAGAAGATAAAATAAGAAACATATTATGTTTATTTGTTTAATTAAAAAATAGATCAAGTTTTGTATAGTGCCCTCGGGCACGGGTTATATCTAGTAAATTTATACTAGACAACTTGAAGCACGAAAACAAAATTGCTTGCAAAATGAATCTCATATGCCAACAATTCGGTATGGACTATAACAAAATGAACAATATATTTGCAGGTTTAGATGAGGTAGTGTCCATTTTCCCATGCAGAACTCTAAAATTGCAAACAACAGGATCTTGGGATTTCATGGGATTTCCTGAAAATGTAGCTAGGAAGCCAACTATCGAGAGTGATGTAATAGTAGGCGTGATTGATGGTGGGATTTGGCCAGAATCAAAGAGTTTCAGCGACGATGGTCTTGGACCTGTTCCCACCAAATGGCTTGGAAAGTGCAATGGAGGTCAAAATTTCACTTGCAACAAGTAATTTTTCTTTTCGGCCATATTTAATCATTAGTATTATTTACATACATAAGTCATCCGTCTAAGTTTATTTACTAAATGTGGTTACTCTACTATTCACTATTAAGAACATATCTAGGATTGTTTTTCTATGAAAGCTAATTGAGATTAAATTTATATATATGGGCTACAAATTATACAGACATTATTATATCCAGACTAAACCCTTAAAAATTATAACAGCTAAATATATATTCATTGGAGGATGATATATTTTGATAAAAAATGCATTTTTAGGCTATTATATATTGGTTAAAAATATTTTTGAGCCAAACGTTTCAAAAGTACAATTTTTACGCCAAACGTATTTAAAACGTCTATTTTCCGGCTATTTCATTAATTTCGTGAAATATTTTATATATTCAAAAAAATTTGGACATTTCAAATATACTATATCTTTATTTGGATGTATCACAAATTAGAAATTATAAATTGTCGTTAAAATCTATTAATTATCTTACTAAATTAGTAAAATGGTAAAAAAATTGGGTGTTTTAAATACGTTTAGAGGTTGCACTGACTAAATAAAAGGAGGTCGCAGCCGCCATTGCATCTGGCTACTATTTATGGAATTTGTGATCAAGTGTGATACAAATGAATTATAATTTTGATGTTGATTTTCCAGAAAGATTATTGGAGCTAGGTACTACACGGACGAAGATGCAAGAGATGGAGATGGTCATGGAACCCATACAGCTTCTACAGCAGCAGGAAATAATGTACAAAATACAAGTTACTTTGGACTAGCATCAGGTACTGCTAGAGGAGGTGTCTCCTTAGCAAGAATTGCTGCATATAAAGTTTGCTCTTCACAAGGGTGTTCGGATGAAACTATATTAGCTGCATTTGATGATGCAATAGCCGATGGAGTTGACATTATTACTATCTCAATAGCAGGAGGAATTCCCCGGGGTTTGGCAGAAGATGTCATTTCAATTGGTTCATTTCATGCAATGAAAAAGGGAATATTAACACTACAAGCCGCAGGAAACAGTGGTGACTCGCTGGGTAATATTTCAAGTGTTGCACCATGGCTATTTTCCATTGCAGCAAGCACTACAACTCGTAGAATTGTCAGCAAAGTTGTTCTTGGAAATGGGAAAACATTAATAGTAAGAATAATTAAATCTATTTACCCTGGTTAACATTATTTTTAATACATCTGAGAGAGCAACTATCAATCTTCTTGGTTAACATATTCAAGTTTCTTAATTTGAACATCTTCTGGAACAGGGAAACGCAATTAATACTTTTGAAATGAACGGGACCCAATTTCCGTTAGTGTACGGGAATGATATTTCAACAAAAACATGCAATGATGAGGATACTAAGTGAGTGAAAAAAATTTCTATGATTTTGACATCAATTTTCATGGAGAATAAAAGTTAACAAACTATTTTATAATATTTCAACCAGGGCTTGTGTATATGGCTGTTTAGACAGTAATCTAGTGAAGGGAAAGATTGTACTATGTGACATAGTTAGAGGTTTCATCATAACTTCAATATTAGGCGCTGCAGGAGCAGTTGCAAAGACAGGACAATTGTTTGATACTCCTAATGTCGTCCCTTTTCCTGCTACAGAAATAAACACAGAGGATTTTAAACTAGTTGTGGACTACATCAATTCCACAAAGTACGAATTCTAAGACATAAAAAATGTCAAATATTAACTATCAATAAGATAATTCAATTATTTTTTTTCGGTTTATATATAGGCTGCCTCAGGCAATAATATTAAAAAGTGAATCAATACGAGATGTTGACGCTCCAAAGGTTGCTTCATTTTCTTCCAGAGGGCCTAGTCAGCCTGTCCCCGAAATTTTGAAGGTACCAAATTAAAGTGTTTACCAAATTTTCTATAATAATCTTTTGGAATATATCAATTATTTTCGAATTTTTTTGAAAATACAGCCAGATGTGACTGCACCCGGGGTTGCTATATTGGCGGCTTATTCACCTGGGGTTAATTATAATATTCTATCCGGAACATCTATGTCATGCCCCCATGTTGCAGGTGCAGCAGCTTATGTTAAAACATTTCATCCCGATTGGTCGCCTTCGGCAATTAAATCGGCTCTTATGACCACAGGTAAAGTTTACAAAGAAAATCTAAGTGAAATAAGTCATGTTTGGTTTATGGAAACATTTTTAATTACATTTTCAAAAATTCGTTTTTTCTTTTCAAAGAAAGATATATAGTATGAGAATTTCATCTATTCCAATAACAGGATTTTTTATATCATTTTTCAAAAAAAAAAAATTATAACATCCAAACATATTTTTATTGTTTTGTTCAATTATAGAAAAGGGTAAATGTTTCTGGGTAATTAAACAATAGCATACGTCTTGTTTAGACCATTTAACGGATAAAAGTTCCAATTGGACAATAGTTTATCAAAATGGTTAAATTCTGTTAATTAATGGTTAAAAATACGGTATTAAATGTGATAATCACGTGCATATGCAAGGATATAATAGTCCATTTGTCATTTATTTAACTTAGGTCCTAATAAATATTTTACCACAGAACCCCTATAAACGTTAAAATATAAAGCATTTCCCAAAAGTTTATATGCCTGAATGACTAACTGATTGATTTGGATCCATTTATATAGATTAATGATCAATTTGGAACCATTTCGATAAACTAATATCAATTTGGAGTTATTTCAAAAAGTTAATGCTTCAAATGGAACTTTTTTAGTTATGTGGTCCAAACAGAACTGACACAATAGTTTAGTGAATCTTAGAATCATTTACCCGAAATAAAAATCGAAAAACTTGCTTTGTTTTCCTAAACCAAAAAAATCCTTACTATCCTGAGACATGCTGATAAGCTGATAGAAATTTATTTACTTAATACTTCAAAATCTTTCTATTTCCAGCCTGGCGTATGAATGCCGGCAATAATCCAGATGCTGAATTTGGGTATGGAGCTGGACATATCGATCCATTGAAAGCAGTGAATCCAGGGCTCGTTTATGAGACATTTACAGATGATTACATCAACATGCTTTGCAGCCTTGGCTATGATGATGGATCAGTAAAGAGACTTATTGGAGCAAATGCAAGCTGTCCAATTGGTCAAAATATTACTACCAAGGACATGAATTATCCTTCTATGAGCTTTCTTGTGGAAAAAGATCCAAGTTTCTCGGTGAACTTTCCAAGAACTGTCACTAATGTCGGCTCCCCAAACTCTATATACAAGGCGAATGTTACAAGCACACCTGATTGCAATATCAAGGTCGAACCTGATACGCTCTCGTTTAAATCCTTGAATGAAAAGAAATCATTTGTAGTTACGGCTACAGGGAAAATGAGGTCTAAACAGATCATCATATCTGCTTCGTTAGAGTGGTCTGATGGAAACCATCTTGTACGAAGTCCAATTGTAATATATGCATTTCCGGCCTTCTAGAGTTGAAAATTATGCATATTTTGCAATGAATTATTTTTGTTAACGGTATAAATTTTAATATATTATGTTTGAGTATATTGATGCAATAAGAGATGTGTGTACTTACGAGCACTACTACATTCTGGTTGTTTACCGACGACACGCGTCGTCGGTAATAACCCGTAATTCGTTGGTATCTATGATTATCGATGACATGTCGTCGGTAATCTGTCATCCCTATCGCTTTGTCAGTGATTGGTCTATTACCGAGGAAATTTGGTGATTTCGTCCCTAATTACTCAGAAACTTACCGACAACGCTTGTCGTCGCTAGGTTTACCGGTTACCGACGAGCCTAATTCGTCGGTAATTTAGTAATTAGTTTTTCTTTTTTTTTATTCGGTGATTATTGATTTACATTTTCCTTTTTTTATTATTCTACCGACAAAATTTTAGCGACAGATATTGTTGCAATTTTTTTTTTTGCTTTTTTTCCCCACGTAAATGATTATTTATTTATTTATTTTATACATTAGCGATGACATCATTGTCGTCGCTAATTAATAATATTATTTTAAAAATACATTTTTAATTGTATTTTTCTTTAAAATTTATTTTTATTTTATTTTTTGTTTTTATTTTAAATATAATGCAAATAAAATTCATAATTAATAAAAATCCAAAAATTTATATAAAATACGATCACAAAATTAAAATCAAGAATAGTCTTACATTCGATAATAAAAGTCTAACATAGCAAAATAATAGTCAAAGTAAAGCGTAAAGTCAAAGTCAAACATAGCAAAAAAACGTAAAGTCAAATTACACACCAACTTAAAAAAAACAAATATAATCAAGGATCATTCAAATCCTCGTCTTCGTTTTCTCTCTCTTCATCTCTTCTTTCCTCACCAGAGGGTTGGGGCTCATGTACGGTGATCGCGGGAAGTCCTTCGGCGAGTCTCATGCCGTTTAACGCTTCGAGGAGCATGTCCACCATGCTCGACTGCTGACTCGGCCGACTGGAAGAATCTGTGGGCCCGGTTGATACAGAGGCTGGATCCGGTATAGGGTTAAGTCATTGAGCCACGCGAAACTCGTTCATTCCTACTAGCATCCTTGAGAAGTTCCTCGTTCTGCCTATCCGGCTGAGTAGGAGTCCGGGCTCTTTTTTAGACCGGACCAATGGTGAGCACCCAATATTTTGTCTTGGGTGGGGCCAGGACCTCCATGATAGTCTCCAGCATGGCATCCATCTGCTCCTGGACAGAAACTTCAGCTCCCTCGGCTCTGGCCTCCACAACTTTCTTTTTCATCTTCTCCGGAAGGACACTCTGTAATTAGATTTCAATTTAAAAATAAATTAGATTAATAAAAAAGTAAAGTTAAAAATAAAAATTTAATTTAAAGCAATTAAAAAAAATTACGCTAGCTCGTTCTAGACACTGGTCACGCCAGGTATCTGTAATCGGATCGTAAGACAGGTGATCGAAATAGCCGCTTAAAGGAGGAACCTCCATCTCCTCCTGGGTATCATCTTCAAAGAAAGTCAACGGCTCTTTCGTCACCGTCTTTAGCTTCCCCTTGACAGTATACAATAACAAATAATAATTAATTAAAAATTAAATTAATAAAATAGTAAATTAAATTTTTATTATTAGAAATTATACCTCTATGATCACCTCCCGAGTCTGGGATAAGTTCCTAGACCCCGTTTGGCTAGGAACTGTCTGCAGCTCTCGATTCTTCTTATTAATCTCCGTCAGACTCTGTTACAATTAATAAATAAAGAGTTATAAAATTAAAAAATTATTATTTTGTACCTGTACATTCTCGTCATCCCACAACTTCTTCGCCATCACCCAAAACTCCGGTAGAACATCTGGGGGTGTAGTACCCGTGTTGTAGTAGTCGGTTTTCAGATCCAATTTCCATCGCATGTAGGCTGTAGATGTAATCATGGTCAACCTCTTAATGATTTCATCCCAATCCTCTCGTCGCCTCCACTCCTCTAGGTCAAAAAACTCTTGGAGTCGCTGTAGAATAACCCATTTAGAATGGTCGGGGACATTTGCCCTTTGTAGCAAGGAGGCATGGCTTCTCGAACAGCGTTCTCCACCACTTGACCCACGTGTTTGTTGTATTTCCCGACAAAGTTCCACGTGCCATCGATAATCGAAAAGTCAAGTAGAATGGGCCATCCAACTTTTTGTAAAGTCTCCTGAGATGTTCTTATAGACGTAGCATCTCGAGGGCGTCTTTGTCTTTTCAGTGTACCTATTTTATTGAATAATATTTATTAATTATTTATTTATATTAATTGAAATTGTTCGGTTATTTTTTATTACCCGATGGTTGGGCACAATCATCCATTGGACGATTAGGATCCCTCGAGGGATCGTTACCGCTCTCATCCCCGTCATGTCCACGGGCCATTACATCTGCCATCTATAATTTAAAGAAAATATTATTAATTTTAAATATTCTAATTTTGTATTCCTTTAATAACCCATCCCACCCAACTTTCTCCACCGCATCGATTTTTTTTCTTTTTTCCAAAATATTACTAATAATAATTAAAGTTATTCCAATAGAAATCTCACTCGTTATTGGAAACTCATAAATATCTTATCTGCAAATTTAATTAAAGACTGTCTCATATTGGAAGTCAAAGTTTTTATTAATGAAAAAAGTTACTTTCGACTAATAAAGATAAAAGTCAAAGATGTATGACGTAGCGGAAACATTTTTGTAAGAAAAGAAGATCGAAAAAGAAAAAGGAAAAATAAATAAGTAAAACTCTCACATTTTTGTTCATCACTTTCTTCGAAACAGAAAAAAAAAGTTCATCACTTTCGACCTCCACTATGTCTTCTGAACGACTATCACCACCTCTCCCTCACCAGGACTCCTCTGACACCACCCCCACCCCATCCCCCGCCCTAGCCCCTTCCCTCAGTTTAGACGTGCATCCTATTGAAGGCGAAGAAAACACGCATGCCGATGAAAATTTGGACATGTATGATGAAAACAATCACATTGATGGAAATGTCAATGATTTAGTACTTCCGCTTCCGATATGGGAATTTTTGGCAAGTTTTTCACTAAATGAAGAAGAGAATCATTAATTAAGATATGGGAGGTTGTAGTGAGAATGTGGAAATTAATTATTCTCTTCTTCATTTAGTGAAAAACTTGCAAAAAATTCCCATATCGGAAGTAGAAGTACTAAATCATTGACATTTCCATCAATGTGATTGTTTTCATCATACATGTCCAAATTTTTACTGGCATGCGTGTTTTCTTCGCCTTTAATAGCATGCACGTCTAAACTGAGGGAAGGGGCTAGGGCGGGGGCTGGGCTGGGGGTGGTGTTAGAGGAGTCCTGGTGAGGGAGAGGTGGCGATGGTCGTTCAGAAGACATAGTGGAGGTCGAAAGTGATGAACTTTTTTTTTCTGTTTCGAAGAAAGTGATGAACAAAAATGTGAGAGTTTTACTTATTTATATATTCCTTTTTCTTTTTCGATCTTCTTTTCTTACAAAAATGTTTCTGCTACGTCATACATCTTTGACTTTTATCTTTATTAGTCGAAAGTAACTTTTTTCATTAATAAAAACTTTGACTTCCAATATGAGGACAATCTTTAATTAAATTTGCAGATAAGATATTTATGAGTTTCCAATAACGAGTGAGATTTCGATTGGAATAACTTTAATTATTATTAGTAATATTTTGGAAAAAAGAAAAAATATTGATGTGGTGGCGAAAGTGGGGTGGGATGGGTTACTTACGTCATGTATGCTTCGAGTTCGTCGCAATTATGCAAAATATACCAACTGATGTGCTCCTTCTCATTAGGTGGTAAAGAACCATATTCGTTCTTGCCAACTTGAGTACATTGGGACTTGAAAACGGATAGCTCTTTTGGCACTGGCGGTGGTTCGTTGTATCTACCTTGATCGTAGAACTTTGTTTTTTCTTCACTAAGATACCTTGAAATGAAATTCAACGTCTCTTCCACCACATAACCCTCGACTATTGAACCCTCTGGTCTAGCTGGATTTCGAATATACTCTTTCAACTTTTTCAAATACCTTTCAAATGGGTACGTCCACCGCATTTGGACCGGGCCCCCTAGCAATGCTTCATCGTACAAGTGTATCACTAAGTGGACAATTATATCAAAAAACGCGGGAGGCAAAATCATTTCCAGTCTACACATAACTATAATCACTTTCCCCTTACCCGATTCTAACACTTTCCTGCTGAGATTTTTATTACAAACGACTCTAAACACGTTAGCTAGCCCAATAATCGCATCACTAATCGCTTTGTCTTCAATGAGCACAGTGATACTAGCCATGAAAAGATACTGCATCATCACGTGACAGATGTGAGATTTTATTCCGATAATCTTTCCCGTATCACTTTGAACATTATTTCTCAAACTAGATGCGAAACCGTCGGGAAACTTCTGTGCCTTCAGCCAGTCAAGAAATATTGTCCGCTTTTCCGTTGATAAAGTATACTTTCCTCGGTTCAGCATCGCTTTACCTCCTCTCGATGTCAACCACAAATCTTTCCTGATGTTCATATCCTGAAGATCCATTCTCGCTTTCACGTTATCTTTTCTAACTTTCCCATCAAGACCAATACATGTACCGAGCAAACTATCACACACATTTTTCTCGCAATGCATAACGTCAATGTTATGGTTCAACAAGTTTTCAGACCAATAAGGTAAACGATAAAAAATACTCTTTTTCTTCCAATTGAATCGTCGTGGAACAGTTTGCTTCACGATCTTTCCCCCAAAATCCTTGTGTTTACCAGAAAACACAATAGGAAGCCCATCTAACTGTGTCTGAATATCGACAGGACTATATTTCTTCAGTGGGCCCCTATGATCGGTAACCCGTACAAAACCTTGTCTTTTACAAATCGATGTCCGGGAGGTAACCAAAGTCTATGGTCAAAGTAAACAACCCCTTTCTTCACCCTCAATGACGGAGTAGAATCCATGCATTTTGGACAAGCTAAGTAACCTTGACCCAACCATCCTGAAGTGTATGACCTAGCGGGGTAATCATTACTCGTCGATAACAAACAAACCTTCATCGTAAACTCTTCCTTCTTGTGGGCATCATACGTAAGGATCCCTTTATCCCACAACTCGTCCAACTCATCTATAACAGGTCGAAGAAAGACATCCATGTCCTTACCGGGTGAACGGGGTCCATGAATCAACAAACAAAGCTAGAATGTGGTTTCTTTCATGCATACCCACGTTGGCATGTTATAGACGGTCAATATGACAGGCCACATGTTGTACGAGTTGTTATGTATAGAGAAAGGCCAAAAACCATCGATACTGAGACCCAAATATACATTACGAGGTTCGCTAGCAAACTAAGGATGTAGCGCTGCAAATCTTTTCCAACTATCACCATCAACCGGATGACGCAACACATCTGGGTCGGCACTCTTTCCGGTATGGTGCCATATCATGTCTTCAACGGTGTGCTTCGAAGCGTATAGTCGTTGCAATCTCGAAGCACTCAGAAAGTAACGAAGCTTCTTATGCGGTACTTCGTTACCCTTCTTTGGGTCCCATCTAGACTCGCTACATACTGGACACTTGTCGAGGTCTTTATTCGCTTCGTAAAAAATGGCACAATCGTTCAAACAGACATTGATAGTAATATACCCCATACCCAAACTTTTCAACTTCTTGTTGCATGCTTCATGAGAATCGGGCAAATTGCGAGGTTTGGGAAAAATACGACCAAACAAGTCCAATAGCTCGGTGAATGAGGTGTTAGTCCATTTGTTCTTTACTTTTACGTGCATAAGCTTGGCAATGAAATTCAAGGAACTCATCGATGTACAACCAGGATATAATTCTGTCTCCAATTCTTCGAACAATGTTTCGAAACTGCTTCGACTTGGAAGACGTGCATCTCTCATCTCGGTATCTTCCGGATGTCCACCAACATCGTAACTTTGTCTCACATCGTCATAAACATGTTGCATTTCATTTACTATAATTGGATCTTGACTTGCATGGGGTGTATGTGTTTGTATTTCATCCTCACCGTGTTTTGTCCAAACCTGATATGTTTGCTTGAACCCGGATTTTAGTAGGTGGGCCCTAACCTGTTTGGTTTATAATCGATAGTAATTATTACACTTCTTACACGGGCAAGAAAAGTAACCAGTATAACCTTTACTTTTCTTAGCAAATTCGATAAACTTCAAAACCCCAAAAACATATTCCTTCGTATAATAATCTGTCATATTGATCCAACTCTTATCCATACCCGAAACCATCTCTTAGCAACAATTTTATTAAACTATAATAATCTGTAATAATTATATATTTTATTAAACCATCTAAAAATAAAATATATAATTATTACAACCCAATTAATAAAATGAATAAAAATTACAACACAATAAATAACATAATAAAAATTACAACCCAATTAATGAATAATAATTACAAACTCATTGAATGAATAAATATTACAAACCATTGAATGAATAAATATTACAAACCATTGAATGAATAAAATTAAAACACAATAAATATATAAAAACATTCATATAATTAATTAAACAAATAAAAATATATGAGCACAAAATATAAATAACACAACACATGCATAATTTACGACATAATAATAAACAAGTCAACCAAACACATGTACTTCATGAACCTAATCATATGTTCTATCAACTAGTATAATCAAATAAATAAAATAATTTAAAAAGCATGAAATTTATTGAAAATACCTCTAATTGGATGGATAAGATGAAGATTGATGATAATACCCCACCTTGAAAATGTATTAATTCACCTAATCAAACCATATAACAAAAATAAAACACAATTAGAAACCAAAAAAAAAATTAAAAATGAATTTTCATGCAATTACCTTAAATTGTGTGATGAAATTGGATATTGATAGTGTCCCACCTTGATTATTAACCCGGGAATGGTGCAAGATGAATTGGAGAATCAGTTAGACATAAAAAAAATTTAGTTGTGTTATTAGGAGAAAATCGGAGAAATTCTTTGGGGGTTTTTGGGTGTTTTTTGAGTTAAAAACCTGCTGTCTTCATTAAATAGGTTTTTTAATTACCAAAGACCCGTAATTCGTCGGTAATTATACTTATGTCGTCGGTAACCTACACAATATACCGACGACAGTTCGGAGGTAAAAAAAATCAAATTAAAGAAAAAGAATTACCGATGAAATGCACCCAATTAACGACGAATTTTTGCGTCGCTGTTTTACGACGATGATTATTCCGTCGGTAACAAAATGTCGTCGGTAATTTTGAAAACTTACCGACGAAGTACGGGTCGCCCGTAATTTTTCGTCACTAAACACGCTGTTTCTAGTAGTGGAGATTGTTCCAGACAAAAGTGAACGATTTGTGAAGTAATCAAGATTGTGAATGTGAGTAATGTAGCTGATCTTTTTTTATAAAACTAATAAATCAAATGTATATAAAACAATCTGAAGAAAAACAAAGCTCGGACAACAACGCAGCAGATGATCTGAAATCCAATGGATATTTAAGAAATCGAGATAAGAAGAGTTGAATGCCTCAATCTTTAAAAATGCAGTCCAAAACCCCGATGATTCAAAAGACCGAATATTTAAAAGCCATCTGAAAAAATCGGAAGAAATCAAGAGAAGAAGCTCAAAGCAGCAAGCCACTAAAGTAATAGAAATTCGAGTAATCGTGCAACTACTAAAGATTCTTCCAAAATAAGACGGCAAGACAGCACATCTGACATTGTATTGAGCAAAACTATAATAAAGAAATAGTGGGTGGAGAGAGTCATTGCAAAAAAATTTGTTGCGACCTTGGCATTCGAAGGACTGTCAGACCTCAATGTGTGAAATATTGAACCAAATGGAAAAAACACGCGGATAGATCTCATGGAATACATTTCTTCTGTAAATTGAAGCTTTCAAGTCAAGAAAAATTCACCAAATATCAAGCTATCAAATCATTTTTTGTCTTTCAAAATGTGATATAAAATGACGCTCGGAAGATCGAAAACTCGCAAGTGTACGAGTAGTCGTAATTAATAAAGATAGTAAATAAGTTTATCTCCACAAGGATTAGATGTGTTAATATGTAATTTGATTCTAGATATAATTATCGCTGATGAAATAAAAGACAGAAAATACAGATTTTTATTTGGTTTTTGAATTTAAGAAATATTAAGATAAGAATTTAAAAACTAAATTAACTAAAGGGTTGTGAGAATGGGGATAGAAAGTAGCTCGAGACACTTGTAATCCCGACTAGTTATAACTTGGACTTACTTGTTATTATAAGGACATCACTGGATATTTTTACTAATCGACATTCTAAAGTCTCCCTAAATTTCTCTCAGATGAGTAGGGGGTTATATAATTCTTTTCCGAGTGAATCATACACATGTTATCTAGATGCTTAATGTTAAAAACCTATGTGATTACCTAGTTAATTTAGCTCTTCCGAATCTTCAACTCTAAAAGGCGTAACTAACCTAGTTCCACTACAACATCTCCCTCTTGGTCGTAATATAATAGATAATAACCCTAATACAAGAATTTAAATATAGGCATGAGTGTAATTACAACAAAAATAATTCACATTTTATTTAACTATAAGTTCTAAATTTATACAAATAAGACCTAATTAATAATTAGGGTTCATACCCAAATATCCTAAGCTACTAAGAGAATTAGTTCATAATGAAAATAATGAAAATAAAATAAAGAGAAGACATATTTAAGGAAAGAATCACACTAAATTGAGGAAATAAAGTGTTGTTGGCTTTTACTGGCTTCTTTACCCCTGCTTTTCACCTTTCTTGCTTTTAATATAATATGTGACATGTTTTGCTAGTCATAACAAGTGTAGGCTCCAAAGAATGTTTTGACTTAATTGGGCTAACTTAAGTGAGTCAAAGTGGCCCAATGGACTTTTCTAAACCTGGAAAACTTTGGGTCTTGTCAATAAATTGTCAATAATTTTACCCATTCAACTCCAAATAGTGAACCGTTTCTTCTGATGCGATCTACACTAATCTGGGTACCTTTATTTTGGATTTCATGATTAAAATCTTCACCAATGATGAAAAATGCTCTTCGAAAGTTGATGAAACATTCTATTTGAATTTTAAATAGACTCCTTGACTCCTTTTGCAACTTGATTTGTGTTTATTCATGACTTCTTTTACTTTATAGCTTAATCATGGTATCTAATATCATCCAATTACTTTACAGTTTCCCACATAACACACAAATTATCTTAAATTGCTCCAAAAATACATATATCATCCAAAATAAGCTAAAACTCAAATAACATTAAATAAAGTATACCCAAATAATGTATCATAAGTCTACAAAATTCATAACAAAATGGGAGATATCAAGACCCCCAACTCAATGTATTGTCATCTCGTCAAAATAAACACAAAAGAGGGTCCCAAAACCAAGAAAGTCCATAGGGCGAAGCATGTCATAATATCAAGAAAACTATGTACACGAATATCATAAGGTCCTACTAAAAAATAACCCACATAACATACTAGCGTTAACATAATAAACATGTTAAAATTACGAGAAATAATAGCTTAGAAATGCACAAAGGAGACACTAGAATAATTAACATGAAGTAGCGGCAATACGATGATCCTAGATACTTCGATGACGTGTAGTCTCGTACTAACTCAATTCATTTCCAATCACTTGTTACTCAATCACACAACAAATAATCACAAGGTATTTTTAGCGTATGGCTTAAGGTAGGTATGATATGTAAATTTGGATAATATGGAGTAAGCTTTTGACCCTCTCCTCACTAACCAAACAACTAAACGCCTAAGAAATTAAGTTAACGCTCATAGAGTTACTCACTCATCACCTTTTTGATGCCAAGATTCGCATCGCCATATTTCCCAAAATTCTTTCATTTTGTTGTTCAAATTATTCACTTGTTGGATTCTATTATTTTTCATACTTTTTTCGATAATCTTTCTTTCTGCAAGTCAAACATGAGTCTTGTTTTTATGTAAGAACTCACATTGATTTACTTTGAATACTTTTTTCCTCTTTTTAATTTTGTTGAATCCCGACAAGAATCATATCAAAATGAATCAATATACATCGTACCATACAAGCGTAACACCTTCCCAAATATATCCAAAACCACGAACACCCACTAACCAAAAATCAAGTTCAAGATGACTAGTCACAAGGAATTGTCAGTCAAAATTAGGTCATATGATAAAGTCCTACAATCTTAGGGTTATCGACTTATAAAATTGGGATAACAAAGTAAAGGCTTTATGGCTCAGAGCGAATAAGACGAATAAATTACTTTATTTGGTCATAAAGATATAGGAGACAAGTTGTTAACAAAGAACCAACTTATTCCTTTTCATAGTTGTGTGATTTCATTAATCGTTTACGTCAAAGTTGCAATAAAATTAAGTTTTCCACTATATTAGATATAATGTACTACGCACCTACTTAGTTTTCGCTACATCTCTAGGACCTTATATGCATTGCTCGCTAATCTTCTTTCTACACTAACATGTTTTCATATAAGCATTCAAGCACACGTATGGACACTTTCAGAAAGAAAGAATTTTTTACCTATCATTGACTTGTATATACATACTTCTTTGTGGAACATTATTAGTTCACACCTATTTCCTATACTAAATATTTCTATTTTTTCTATTTTATAATTTTTTTTTTGGATTTGTGGATTTTAAGAAAGTAAATACATAAAACGGGGATGAGGATAACAAATACCACACTCCAAACTCAAAGATGAGTAGTATTCCCACGATCCAAAAAGACTCAAAAGCCCTTAAATTTAAGAATATACATGAACACATATTATGCAACTAAAAATAAAATACAAGAATGGGTAAAAATAGATATCTCGAGGCTCTAGACCCCATATTCTCTTGTCTTTAGAAAAACTCTCAATTCATTGGAAATTCGGGTGACCATTTAATACCTAAGTGTAACCCACAACTAAATCTTCTCCCAGTCTTAGAACCAATAACTCAAACTTCACTCATTATGCAACCTCCAACTCAAATTTCCACACACATCTCACTCGATCACAAATATTCCACTATGCCGTAATTTTCACCACTTTTCACAAGATATACACTAGAATATTTGATTTTTTTCCGATCAAGTAAGAAGAACTAAAGACTTATATGTATTGTATTACCAAATAAATTCGAGCCCAAAAAATATAGAAAGCGTATCTCAGATAATCCCTTTTGGCATCATAACCACTCGTTTTTTAAATATTCAATATTTGATATCAGGGGTTTGAGAATTTCTGAATGAATCTCCCTTTCTATGGTATTTTTGGATGTGTATTGATATTTAAAACGATGATCAACGATGTGGGTAGGTGTGGAAATTTTGGGAATTTATTCGGGAGCAATTCGAATATTTGATAACTTTTTAAATCTTTTGGGGTGAAAATTGCATTTTTTGAAAGTTTAGGGGTGAATTTTGTAAGTTTCAAACTTATTGGGGTGAAAATATATTTTTCAAAAATTCAAGACAGAAATGGAGTTTCTCAAAGTTATGGGGTAGAAAATGGATATATAGGAAGTTGTGGGCAGTAAAGTGAAGTTCCCTTAGTCTTCCTCGCGACATACCTGTGGAAAAAAACACCAAAAAGACTTCCATTAATTGTGTTACTGTGCGAAGATTTTTGGGCTCGTCCGGCATTTTTGGAGATGTTTGAGTGAACGAAGTTAATGGTGTTTGGACGGATTGATGATTTCATGACACAAGGTAGAGAGAAAGAATTGAGAGTACCATCGGTGGCCATTTTTTATGGAGGAGGAAGGAAGTGATGTTTAGTTTTTGGTTAGAGAAGAAGGAAGGGTCGTCGGTGTGGGCCTGGTTTTCAGGATGATTGTAATGAAGATACTGAATTCCTTCACTCCCTCTCTGTTTATAGCGAACCCGATTACGGTGCCACTGAAGAATATTCCGGCCCCGGTCTGTCCGAGTCTATTAGTCCTTCTCTAATTAAATATCATCAGGTGTTGTGGTTTTGGTAATTCGGTATCCCAGATTAGCCCTCCTTTCCCTTGTTATTCCGGATCCACAAGACATTAAATCCTGCACAGTATTTCCTCTGAAGGAAAACATCCCGTGCCACGTTCCATAAATCGGGCTCCATCAGAGTGTTTTCCTAGGTTAGTCGGAATTCGCTCATTCGTGAGTTCGGTGCGATTGAACCAAGATTCGGCAACCGAATCGAGCAGAGCACTAGATGTGCAATCTTCTTTGTTAAGATTTTTGAGTCTAATCAAGGTGCGCTCAAATTTTAACGAGTCGAGCCATATTTTTAAGGGTTGTTTGTTAACTTAGCGAACGAGTCTTTTTCGAGTCGAACTTGAGTTTTTAATAAACAGTTTGGTTTTGTACGGTGAAGTATTACTTTCATGAACTATTGGTTTTAGATAGAGTCTGTGGTATGAAGTTTGATATTAATGAAAAAAAATTAAAGTAAAAAGAAATTAAAAAAAATCAAATCAATATATTGGGACTAATAATATACTTTTGATAACTAAAACATTAGTTTATAGATCATAAAATAAACGGGTACTTAATGAACGAGTTCGAACGAACTCGGCTTTTTAACGAACGAGATTGAACAATTTTTTTTTCAAGTTAAACTCGAGTTGCTCGCGAGAGGCTTAGTTCGTTTACAATCATTTCTTTGATGATAGGAGAAAAAATAAAGGAACTATTGGAATTTGTAATTAATCAAGTGTGTTTAATCATTTTTTTGTCATATGGGAGAAGTGGAAAAGAACTTTTTTGTGAAAAAAATATCCCACATAGAAGTAGAGATGGAAAATATATTAACTTAAAATAGCTTATTAAAATAGCTTACCTATCTATTCCTATCAAAAGATCTAAAGGTTATGAAAGACAAAAAGGAAAAGGCAAAGCCCCAAAAGACTTCTTTTTAGTGGAGGAATGGGAGGCTCGTCCTGATTTTCCTAGTATTCAAAAAATGGTCATCAACAAGTGCGGAATAGGATATTCCTAAAACAAAAACCGTACAAAGAAGAAATATTATTCAGGTCGGGATATTCCAAATGACCAAAATCCCGATAATTGGGAGCTTACCTTGAAGTTGTGGGACTCTATAGCCGCTCAAGTACTTAGTTTATTTTTTAAAAAAATAAATAAATTGTTATTTGTGTTAGCTAACTTTTTTTGTTTCTATGTATTTAAAAACCAGAACCAGGAAACGAAGAATAAGAAGAATAGGGATCGATTGAAGAACCAGAGCGGGGCTGGTTCAAGGACATATTTGAGGTCGAGATATGAGTTGTTAAATGACTAGGTACTATGATTACATCGTTAATTAATATCATGTTGTTTGTTTGTTTGACTAATATTTGACTAATCGACTTAAACAGGAAGAAGGGAGTAGCAGTGGGACCCGTAGTTTGTTAATCGGGGAGGGATCCGAGCCACCGACTGAAGATAGTATACCACTACCAAAGATTCGAAGATTCTTTTTTCAAGTAGGATTTAATACGAAGAAGAACAGGTGGCGGAGCACGAACTACGAGCGCGCGCATGTAAGTAGTATGAAACTAAAACTTTTTTTTATGCCAAACTAATATTATTTATTTTTGTTTTAATTTACAGGCAGCGTTGAAGGAAATTCTCGAATTCCGAGTTCGTGAATCCCAGTCTCGTTGTGGAGATTCTTCTTCTACCCCCACCTTATCGGAGCAAGAGAAGATCGAAACTGTTTTAGAGGCGGCGCAAATCGGATTAGGCGTCGGGACCCGCAACTGGCTCCTGCGAGTAGGACACCCGTTGTCGCAGAGGAGCTCGAGTGCACATTCATCCGAGCAAGTGACCGCGAAGATGTTGAAGGACTACCAGTGGATAGTCCGATCGCTAAAGGAATTCCTTGTCTCTATCGGCAAGGAACCAATGCAAGATAATGTCTCTGGAGCTTCTACATCGGAGACCCTACCCACTAGAGATGCGATCCACGAGCAGATGACTACGGCCATTCTCATGCTTAATTGATGCCGCAGGGAAAACAGAATGGACGAGCTTGACCCCCCATCTCCTGAAGATGCCGAAGATGAAGGAGAAGAAGACCTGGGTTTATTTTGACTGTTTTTATATATATGTTGACTTTTCATCTCTATCGATTGTTTAAGAATTTTATTCTATTTTTATATTTCTGAATGTTTAAGACTCTAATTCACTATGTATATTAAGTTTCGGGTTTATTTTATGTGTTTGTTTTAAATTTAGTATTTTATTTAATTAGTTTCTATTATATACTACAAACAAATTAAAAAACCAAAAAAAAAAATTATAATAATAATAATAAAAATACTAATAATAAAAATAAACTTTTAGGGAGGAACTTTTCCTCGCTAAAGAGTTCCTTGCTAAACATGATGGTCCTCTAGCGACGGAAACGTCGTCGCAAGAGCACAACATTTAGCGAGGAAAATTTCCTCGCAAAATCATAACCTTTCGGGAGGAAACTATTTCCTCGCGAAAGAGTTGGGTTCTTGGGACGACTATTTAAATCGTCGTTAAAAGGTACTTCTTGGGAAGAACTTTTAGGGAGGAACTTCTTGCGAGGAACTTTCCTCGCGAAAAGTTTTAGCGAGGATTACGGGACCTTTTTGCGAGGAAACGCGTCCTCCCTAAAGGTCCCGTCTGTAGTAGTGTTAGTTTTACGTTGTTATCGGAGATACGTAGTGTAACCCGAAAACAGTAGAATAATGGTTAATGTTTCTAAAAAATACTGGGTATCGTCGTTAGAAACACTTAATGTCATCATTGGTCGTGGCGTATCTGATGGTATACCGATGATCACTGTCTTGTTTAGATGGGGGTATTTGCTAATAAAACCTAATAAAGGTATCTAATTGTTAAATGTAGCCTCTAATTATTTATTATATAAAAAATACCTAATAAAATAATTATTTATAGAAAACATCGCTTTTATCTTTTTTATACATTTACTACCCTTATTATTAAATATATTATTTTATTTTTAACATAATATTTATTTTTTGATATTGAATAAATAATAGAACACTTCCACCATCACCACCGCCACCACTACCACCACCATGTATATAACCACCTCTAAAGTCACCACCACCACCGCAACCACAACCATAACCACCACCACCACCATCACACGTGCGTGATCGAGGTTTCTATTTTAATCGTCACAATTAATTCAAAAACAAATCAGAAAAATAAAATATTATATTTTTGGATAAAGTAAATTAATATTTACTTCTATGACTTTTTGATTTTTTTGATTTTTTCTATTCTTCATTGATTTTTTTGATTTTTTATATTTTGTCCCAAACATGAAATTCACTGTTCGAAATTAAGTGATATATTCAAATAAGGGGAAGAGAGAAAAGAGAAGAGATAAATAATATATTATTAATATAGGGAGTCATAAAGGCTAAAGAACAAAAGAATACTAGAGATTACATTGTCAATATGAGTTGATGTTCTAACATAATATAATAAAACCATATATATATATAAGTCTAACTACTTGGTGAGTAAGAAATAATAAACTAAACTAATTAGGAAATAAATACGATATGAAAATAAACTAAACTAATAAGGTAATATTATATTATGGTAATAATATACTATAATAATTTTTATTGTAATAATATACTATAATAATAATATATTATGGTAATATATACTATAATAATAATATATTATGGTAATATATACTATAATAATATATTATGGTAATAATATACTACAATAATATATTATGGTAATAATATATTATAATAATAATCTATTTAACAAATGTGAACCAACTACACTAATCAACATACAAATTTTCTCATACTCATCTGGGAATCAGAATTGTTAAAATGGTTTCACTATGCCCTCTTTGGTTTTCGTACATATTTATGTATATTTATATCATCTCGCTAAATGGAAATAGTGATGCTGCAATTCACGATAGACAGGCAAGTGTTTGCAATTCACGACAATGTATTTTTATGTAAACGTGTTGTACTAATTTTCATTTAGGGAGGCCATGATTGGATCATCTCATTTATTATTAGCTTATGATATATGAGTTGATTGCTATGATGAAATATACACCATTGGCATTTAAATAGACATGGATGAATTAATATTAACTATTTTATAATCGGTGTTATCATCAGCAAAAATTCAAGTAATAGACATGGAGTATTGTAGCATTAGATGGATCAATTGTCCTAATATATAGTATGACATAAAGGGAAGGTTGAAAATATTGATCACGAAGACTATCACCATATAACAAGTGATATTTTATGTGCATTATTAGCTAACAAATCTCTATGTTCTTTGGTGTTTTACTAGAGGCACATTGTGTACATGGGATCCCTTCGGGAAGGTCAAGCTTTGACATCATCGTACCACACAGATATGCTTCAAAATGTTGTTAAAAATAGGTAATCTAATTAATATATACTATACAACAATTAATCTTACTATATGCGTATGGTGAGCATGTTATGAGATAATAATACTTTTATAATTATTACTTAATTAAGAATGATACAATAATCCGTTACAATTTTTATGAAAATTATTGTTATGAGACGTTCCAAATATATATGAAATTCCTTTTACTTAAATTTTGCACTTTCTCTATGTGTAGTGTTCTTGAGCAGGTTATGGTTAGAAGCTACACAAGGAGTTTCAATGCATTTGCAGCTTATCTCACTAAAGAAGAACGTGATAACTTAGCTAGTAAGTATATTATTTAATATGTCTATATTTTCTATTATATTATATTCTACGAATTATATATATAATATATATGAATAAAACCCTAAGACACCTAGCGGAAAGTGAATAGGACAAATATAACCATGAATAAAGAGATACCCAAGTTTTCAATTTCGGTCTCCTTAATGTTTGTCATCCATTTCATGTTAAGCTCTTACGTGACAAATACATTTTAATTATAAAATAAATAAAAAATCATTAGGCTATTCAGTTTCTTTTAAAAAGATAAGTAATTTAGAACTTAAAAGATGATAAATAGGTATCAAGGAATTTGAAAAGAATAGTAGTTACGTATCTCTTTACCAATGTTAACACTTAACATGAGTCAAACTCTTCCCTAAACATGGGTAATTCTCAAGTGGCCTTGCTATTTTTTTAGCACTTAAAGGGAAGGTCCATAATTCGAATCCCCTCCCTAACAGGTGTAAAGTCAGAGGTACAAGGCTCGAACCCCTCCCTGGACATGGGTAACCTAGTTCTGATTTACCATGAGAAATGTATATGGTGAGGCATGTATATCTCTATGGGATTAGTCGGATGCGTGCAAGGTAGCCCGGATCACCTATGTGACCAAAAAAAACATGAGTAACCCACTTCTGATTTAAATGGTGGATACCATAGAAGTCTTTTTCCTTTACTTTTTCTCTACCACATCACTTTTGTTTTCTGAAAAAGAGCTATATATTTTTCTCTACATTAACAAAATTTCAACAGGGCCTCATTGTTGGCCATGAAGTCAAGATTTTACATCAATAATTAAAATAATGAAATAAGAGGAATGTAATATAAGAATTTGGATATATTTAATTTTGTAAGTAGATCCAACTATTAGAATTTATCATTTATTTCTTGTTAAATGTTTATATAAAATTAACTTTCAAATAAAGAAAAATTAATTTTAACAAAATTATAGAAATACTTATATACATTTAAAAATATTTTACTAACACTTCAAATTTAAAAAAAAATTCACAACTCATTCCCCTAATATATATATATATATATATATATATATATATATACTTAATTTGACACCCATATACAAATTTATATATATGCACATATATAATTATAAGCAGGTTGTCCTTCTTCAAGCCTCCATAACCACAACCATCGTCACTAATAGTCATACCAAAATTCCTAACACAAAACTGTACACTCATTTTTCCCCAAGCATCTGTAACCACTACCATCAACACCATCATCACCAACAAGCATCCAAAAGTCCCAACAAATCATGGGCTTCACAAAGCTCATGCACCATTCACTCCTAAGTACACTATTCTAAACTCATCATTGTCATACGGTAGAATTTATATGCACATTTAAAATACATTACCAAAGGATTTTTTTGCTTTCATTAGGAGAAAATGCAAGTATATCCATGTTACAAATAATTCTCACTTGGATAAAGAATTTGAATTAATAGATCATTTCATTAGATGTTATTCTTAATTCTCGTAAATTACCGTAAAACTCACATGACATCCTCTTCGACAAGACAATTCATGAGCTTTACAAAACTCACACGACATCTCTTCATGGCAAATCATAGGCTCCACAAAACCCATACGTCCTTGCCTTCCCAGATAAGCTACTCTAAGCACAACACAGGTCATATGGTAAAAGTTTCTAAATCGGTACTTCACTACAAGAAATAGTATTTATTAGGGACGAGGTTATTGCAGAAACACTAAAATAGCCTCTAATTATATTTTTAAATACAAAAATGGACTATAATTCTACGCACAAGCACACACTTACGCATGCACGCACACTCACACGCACCCAGACATGCACGCACGCACCCGCACACGCACACGCACACGCATACGCATGAGTACACACACGCACATTAGAAAATGTGCGAGGAGAAGAAGAAGGGGGAGAGGATGTTTATGAATAATTTTAAAAGTGTGGGGACTATATTATTAGAGTTTTAATAAAAAATTAATTATAAATAATTTTTAATTGTAAATTTTTTTTATTTTACCTTCGCCACATAGTCGGCTTAACGCTTGAACGCTTGAACCAATTTGTAAAGTTAGGTATCGAGTTGTTTTATATTATACTTTGGATGTTCATTTGTCCGAATCTAAATTCCTCAAGTACTATAAATCCGTAAACATTTTTCTTTCAAAATAATTAAAACTTTTTTTTTTGGACGACAAATAATTAAAACTTTGAAAGGGCATTATTTATATTATGGAGTATCTATTATATGATTGATACTTTATGTTTACTAAATGTATGTTTCGTGATTTTTATATAGTTGAATAAAAATAAAAACTTTCTAAAATAGTAGTTCTTTCTCTATATGCTCTTCTACTTTATATATGTTCCACATGCATTTCTAATTTAAGCAATGGTCAAAATTATAGTAGTTACTAGAGCATGTAACATCAAACCATTATGTGAGTGCACGGTTCATTATTGTTTTTGGGATATAAACATAATTTAAATAAATCTATATTATATGGGACAAGTCGAAAGTCAAAAGAGTGGCCAAGATTTATGTAGAGCAAAAATATATGGCATCTAAAACCATCTAGATCTTGCCACATGTATTCTAACCATAATACATCTCACTACTATCACCACTATTTCCTTCCTATCTACAAAATATCTATTTTATTCTATGAGTTTTCCATATTTAATGAATCAATGGCCAAATATGTAATGTTTTGAGAATCTTTCATAATATTAGAGAACTACATTTTTCGAAAACATAAATATGGAAATCTGATTTAATGATTTTTATTTGTAACTATATTGTCAGATTTTTAATTGGAAAAAATAATGACAGATTTTTTTAAGATGTTGTAATTATATTTTTCTTTTATAATTTTTTGGTTGGATATATGAGACAATTTGATTTTTTACTGCATGGACAACAAATTTCACTTGCTTATTTTATATAGTAGTTCTCTATATTTAACAGATCGATGACCAAATATGTAATATTTTTCAACTAAGTAATATTATTTGTATCGAAAAAATACTTAGTATTTATTTATGATTAATGGTAATTATCAGTTAACCTGATATATAAGTTCTCTATTTTTTTAAGACCAAGTATAGTCCATGTTTATAATAAATTATATCTTAACCTGATATATGAGTTTTCTATTTTTTTAACTAAGTTAAGGTAGAGACATGGATGACGAAATATGTAATTTTTTTATGTACAAAACCTAAAAATTACACTTATTTTTTATATATTCATTTGAATATATTATCAATTGTGCATCGATGTTAAATTTACACATATTTTTATATATTTATTTGAATATAGAATATAATATATTTTTAAAATTATAATTAATTCTACTTTGTATGTTTTCTATTTTTTTTCAAATGTTCTACATTTAAGATAACTATTGTTTCTTAATCAATGTAGTTTATTATGTTATATTGTTTAAGTAGTTTTGTCTTATACAGCTAACATAGTTTTGTCTTAAAGTGAACTGGATTTATTTGCTACATTTTTTCGATAATTTATTGATCAATGAACTAAAGTTATTGACTATGCAAAAACCATATGGACGTTAATATTACATGGAAACAACAATAACTTCCTTTTTCGTGACTAATAAGAATTATGTAGGGCTATAGATTTAGTGAAGGGTAAATATATTTTAAGTTTGTAATATTGTAACGCACATCATTGATTTGCAAAAAAAAAAACTTTATTTCAAGATACTAGATATTCTTTAGGGAACTAACACGTATTTTTATTCATATGTGGTATATGTAAATAGCTTAACGACTTAATGTAGTTTTAAGGATTAACTATTAATATTGGATACTATTTGATTTTATCAATTGGAATAGTGGAACATTGTTATCTATATAAGAATGATAGACTAGTAATTATTCTCTCTAATGTAAGTTTGTTTACCAAATTAATATTTACAGTCGAATTATAGACTTATACTTTATATATCCACCAATTGTTAACCCAATTGTGTAACAAGCATTTGAGCAAACCTAGACTTACTCAAGAACATAAAAGTTATAAAATTATCAAATCTACCCCAACCTTACCCAATCGCGATATTAGTCAAAATTTGATCAAAGGATCAAACATTGGCCAACCGCGATTTTAACTATAATGTGATTAAAGGATCGAACATTGTCATAATATTCAATTATAGACATATGATTTAGATATCCACCAACTTCCATTTGTGAAATAAATATTTGAGCACTCCCAAGCTCACTCAAGAATATATATGTTATGAAATTATTTAATCTACTCATTTCTTAGTCAATCGAGATATTAATTAAAATATGATTTAAGAATCCTACATTTTTAAAATATTCATATTATACAATACATATTAATTGAAAATAGAATTTTCATTGAACTGACCTGATGAATGTTCATTATATTTATTTTTTTAAATAAGATTTTTTTTTATTTCTTTTGATATAAAAATTTACTCAATGCTAATAAAAAATATTTGAATATAATTTTTAGAAGTTTCACTATAACTATCATACTCATTAAATAAAATTTTTATTTATGTATTTTTGTAGATGCAATGAATTATGTATTATTAAATTAAATTATAAGAAGATAAAATAAGAAACATATTATGTTTATTTGTTTAATTAAAAAATAGATCAAGTTTTGTATAGTGTCCTCGGGCACGGGTTATATCTAGTAAATTTATACTAGACAACTTGAAGCACGAAAACAAAATTGCTTGCAAAATGAATCTCATATGCCAACAATTCGGTATGGACTATAACAAAATGAACAATATATTTGCAGGTTTAGATGAGGTAGTGTCCATTTTCCCATGCAGAACTCTGAAATTGCAAACAACAGGATCTTGGGATTTCATGGGATTTCCTGAAAATGTAGCTAGGAAGCCAACTATCGAGAGTGATGTAATAGTAGGCGTGATTGATGGTGGGATTTGGCCAGAATCAAAGAGTTTCAGCGACGATGGTCTTGGACCTGTTCCCACCAAATTGCTTGGAAAGTGCAATGGAGGTCAAAATTTCACTTGCAACAAGTAATTTTTCTTTTCGGCCATATTTAATCATTAGTATTATTTACATACATAAGTCATCCGTCTAAGTTTATTTACTAAATGTGGTTACTCTACTATTCACTATTAAGAACATATCTAGGATTGTTTTTCTATGAAAGCTAATTGAGATTAAAATATATATGGGCTACAAATTATACAGACATTATTATATCCAGACTAAACCCTTAAAAATTATAACAGCTAATTATATATTCATTGGAGGATGATATATTTTGATAAAAAATGCATTTTTAGGCTATTAGATATGGGTTAAAAATATTTTTGAGCCAAACGTTTCAAAAGTACAATTTTTAGGCCAAACGTATTTAAAACGTCTATTTTTCGGCTATTTCATTAATTTCGTGAAATATTTTATATATTCAGAAAAATTTGGACATTTCAAATATACTATATCTTTATTTGGATGTATCACAAATTAGAAATTATAAATTGTCGTTAAAATATATTAATTATCTCACTAAATTAGTAAAATGGTAAAAAAATTGGGTGTTTTAAATACGTTTAGAGGTTGCACTGACTAAATAAAAGGAGGTCGCAGCCGCCATTGCATCTGGCTACTATTTATGGAATTTGTGATCAAGTGTGATACAAATGAATTATAATTTTGATGTTGATTTTCCAGAAAGATTATTGGAGCTAGGTACTACACGGACGAAGATGCAAGAGATGGAGATGGTAAAGGAACCCATACAGCTTCTACAGCAGCAGGAAATAATGTACAAAATACAAGTTACTTTGGACTAGCATCAGGTACTGCTAGAGGAGGTGTCTCCTTAGCAAGAATTGCTGCATATAAAGTTTGCTCTTCACAAGGGTGTTCGGATGAAACTATATTAGCTGCATTTGATGATGCAATAGCCGATGGAGTTGACATTATTACTATCTCAATAGCAGGAGGAATTCCCCGGGGTTTGGCAGAAGATGTCATTTCAATTGGTTCATTTCATGCAATGAAAAAGGGAATATTAACACTACAAGCCGCAGGAAACAGTGGTGACTCGCTGGGTAATATTTCAAGTGTTGCACCATGGCTATTTTCCATTGCAGCAAGCACTACAACTCGTAGAATTGTCAGCAAAGTTGTTCTTGGAAATGGGAAAACATTAATAGTAAGAATAATTAAATCTATTTACCCTGGTCAACATTATTTTTAATACATCTGAGAGAGCAACTATCAATCTTCTTGGTTAACATATTCAAGTTTCTTAATTTGAACATCTTCTGGAACAGGGAAACGCAATTAATACTTTTGAAATGAACGGGACCCAATTTCCGTTAGTGTACGGGAATGATATTTCAACAAAAACATGCAATGATGAGGATACTAAGTGAGTGAAAAAAATTTCTATGATTTTGACATCATTTTTCATGGAAAATAAAAGTTAACAAACTATTTTATAATATTTCAACCAGGGCTTGTGTATATGGCTGTTTAGACAGTAATTTAGTGAAGGGAAAGATTGTACTATGTGACATAGTTAGAGGTTTCATCATAACTTCAATATTAGGCGCTGCAGGAGCAGTTGCAAAGACAGGACAATTGTTTGATACTCCTAATGTCGTCCCTTTTCCTGCTACAGAAATAAACACAGAGGATTTTAAACTAGTTGTGGACTACATCAATTCCACAAAGTACGAATTCTAAGACGTAAAAAATGTCAAATATTAACTATCAATACGATAATTCAATTATTTTTTTTCGGTTTATATATAGGTTGCCTCAGGCAATAATATTAAAAAGTGAATCAATACGAGATGTTGACGCTCCAAAGGTTGCTTCATTTTCTTCCAGAGGGCCTAGTCAGCCTGTCCCCGAAATTTTGAAGGTACCAAATTAAAGTGTTTACCAAATTTTCTATAATAATCTTTTGGAATATATCAATTATTTTCGAATTTTTTTGAAAATACAGCCAGATGTGACTGCACCCGGGGTTGCTATATTGGCGGCTTATTCACCCGGGGTTAATTATAATATTCTATCCGGAACATCTATGTCATGCCCCCATGTTGCAGGTGCAGCAGCTTATGTTAAAACATTTCATCCCGATTGGTCTCCTTCGGCAATTAAATCGGCTCTTATGACCACAGGTAAAGTTTACAAAGAAAATCTAAGTGAAATAAGTCATGTTTGGTTTATGGAAACATTTTTAATTACATTTTCAAAAATTTGTTTTTTCTTTTCAAAAAAAGATATATAGTATGAGAATTTCATCTATTCCAATAACAGGATTTTTTATATCATTTTTCAAAAGAAAAAAAATTAAAACATCCAAACGAATTTTTATTGTTTTGTTCAATTATAGAAAAGGGTAAATGTTTCTGGGTAATTAAACAATAGCATACGGCTTGTTTAGACCATTTAACAGATAAAAGTTCCAAATGAACATTAGTTTATCAAAATGGTTAAATTCTGTTAATTAATGGTTAAAAATACGGTGTTAAATGTGATAATCACGTGCAGATGCAAGGATATAATAGTCCATTTGTCATTTATTTAACTTAGGTCCTAATAAATATTTTACCACAGAACCCCTATAAACGTTAAAATATAAAGCATTTCCCAAAAGTTTATATGCCTGAATGACTAACTGATTGATTTGGATCCACTTATATAGATTAATGATCAATTTGGAACCATTTCGATAAACTAATATCAATTTGGAGTTATTTCAAAAAGTTAATGCTTCAAATGGAACTTTTTTAGTTATGTGGTCCAAACAGGACTGATACAATAGTTTAGTGAATCTTAGAATCATTTACCCTAAATAAAATTCGAAAAACTTTCTTTGTTTTCCTAAACCAAACAAATCCTTATTATCCTGAGACATGCTGATAAGCTGATAGAATTTTATTTACTTAATACTTCAAAATCTTTCTATTTGCAGCCTTGCGTATGAATGCCCGCAATAATCCGGATGCTGAATTTGGGTATGGAGCTGGACATATCGATCCATTGAAAGCCGTGAATCCAGGGCTCGTTTATGAGACATTTACAGATGATTACATCAAGATGCTTTGCAGCCTTGGCTATGATGATGGATCAGTGGGGAGACTTATTGGAGCAAACGCAAGCTGTCCAATTGGTCAAAATATTACTGCCAAGGACATGAATTATCCTTCTATGAGCTTTCTTGTGGAAAAAGACCCAAGTTTCTCGGTGAACTTTCCAAGAACTGTCACTAATGTTGGCTTCGCAAACTCTATATACAAGGCGAATGTTACAAGCACACCTGATTGCAATATCAAGGTCGAACCTGATACGCTCTCGTTTAAATCCTTGAATGAGAAGAAATCATTTGTAGTTACGGCTACAGGGAAAATGAGTTCTAAACAGATCATCATATCTGCTTCGTTAGAGTGGTCTGATGGAAACCATCTTGTACGAAGTCCAATTGTAATATATGCATTTCCCGCCTTCTAGAGTTGAAAATTATGCATATGTTGCAATGAATTATTTTTGTTAACAGTCTAAATTTTATAAATTATGTTTGAGTATATTGATGCAATAATTGATGTGTGTACGTACGAGCACTACTACATTCTGGTTGTTTACCGACGACACGCGTCGTCGAAAATAACCCGTAATTCGTCGGTATCCATGATTACCGACGACATGTCGTCGGTAATCTGTCGTCCCTATCGCTTCGTCGGTGATTGGTCAATTACCAACGGGTGATTTCGTTCCTAATTACTCAGAAGTTTACCGACAACGCTTGTCGTCGCTAGGTTAGGTTTACACACTACAAGAAATAGTAGCATTAGAGGGGAAACTATTGCAGCAACAACTATAATGACCTCTAATGATATTTGTAAAAACCAAAATGGCCTCTAATTATATTTTTAGCGGCAATGTTAGCCGCTAAAGATAAAGTTAATAGCGGCAAAAAACAAATAATTTGCTACTAAAGGTATCTTTAGCGAGAAACTTATAGAGGCGACAAATAACGACTATTAGCGGCAAAATTAAGATTTTTAGTTTAAAATTTTTTGCCGCTAAAGATACTATTTCTTGTAGTGACAGGTTACCGACGAGGCTAGTTCGTCGGTAATTTAGTAATTAGTTTTTCTTTTTTTTTTATTCGGTGATTATTGATTTACATTTTCCTTTTTTTTATTATTCTGCCGACAAAATTTTAGCGACGGATATTTTGTCGCTATTTTTTTTTTTTTTTTTTTTTGCTTTTTTTTCCCACGCAAATGATTATTTATTTCTTTATTTTATATATTAGAAACGACATCATTGTCGTCGCTAAATTAATAATATTTTTTTTTAAAATACATTTTTAATTGTATTTTTTTTAAATTTGTTTTGATTTTAATTTTTGTTTTTATTTTAAATATAATGCAAATAAAATTCATAATTAATAAAAATCCAAAAATTTATAGAAAATACGATCACAAAATTAAAATCAAGAATAGTCTTACATTCGATAATAAAAGTCGAACATACCAAAATAATAGTCAAAGTAAAGCGTAAAGTCAAAGTTAAACATAGCATAAAAACGTAAAGTCAAATTACACACCGACTTAAAAAAACAAAAATAATCAAGGATCATTCAAATCCTCGTCTTCATCTTCTCTATCTTCATCTCCTCTCTCCTCTCTCCTCACCAGTGGGTTGGGACTCGGGTACGGTTATCGCGGGAAGTCCTTGGGCGAGTTTCATGCCGTTTAACGCTTCGAGGAGCGTGTCCACCATGCTCGGCTGCTGACTCGACCGACTCGAAGAAGTTGTGGGCCCGTTTGATGCGGAGGTTGGATTCGGTATAGGGTCAAGTCCTTGAGCCACGGAAAGCTCGTTCATTCCTGCCAGAATCGCCTTGAGAAGTTCCTCGTTCTGCCTATCTGCTGTGTAGGAGTCCGGACTCTTTTTCCGCTCGGACCAGTGGTGGGCACCCAATATTTTGCCTTGGGTAGGGCCAGGACCTCCATGATAGTCTCCAGCATGCATCCATCTGCTCCTGGACAAAAACTTTAGCTCCCTCGGCTCCGGCCTCCACAACTTTCTTTTTCATCTTCTCCCGAAGAACACTCTGTAATTAGATTTCAATTTAAAAATAAATTAGATTGATAAAAAAGTAAAGTTAAAAATAAATATTTAATTTAAAGAAATTAAAAAAAATTACGCTAGCTCGTTCTAGACGCTGGTCACGCCAGGTATCTGTAATCGGATCATAAGACAGGTGATCGAAATAGCCGCTTAAAGGAGGAAGCTCCATCTCCTCCAGGGTATCATCGTCAAAGAAAGTCAACGGCTCTTTCGTCACCGTCTTCAGCTTCCCCTAGACAGTATACAATAACAAATAATAATTAATTAAAAATTAAATTAATAAAATAGTAAATTAAATTTTTATTATTAGAAATTATACCTCTATGATCACCTCCCGAGTCTGGGATAAGTTCCTAGACTCCGTCTTGCTAGGGACTGTCTGCACCTCTCTATTCTTCCTATTAATCTTTGTCTGACTCTGTTATAATAAATAAATAAAGATTTATAAAATTAATAAATAAAGACTTATAAAATAATTAATAAAATATTATTTTGTACATGTACATTCTCGTCATCCTACATCTTCTTCGTCATCGCCAAAACTCTGGTAGAATATCTGGGGGTGTAGTACCCGTGTTATAGTAGTCGGTTTTCAGATCCGATTTCCATCGCGTGTAGCCGTAGATGTTATTGTGGAGTCGCTTTAGAATAACCCCTTTAGAATGGTCGGGGACATTTGCCCATACTTTGTAGCAAGGAGGCACGGCTTCTCGAACTGCGTTCCCCACCACTTGACCCACGTGTTTGATGTATTGGCCGACAAAGTTTCACGTGCCACCGATAATCGAAAAGTCAACTGGAATGGGTAAGCCAACTTTTTGTAAAGTCTCCTGAGCTATTCTTATAGACGTGGCAGCTAGAGGGCGTCTTTGTCTTTTCAGAGTACCTGTTTATTAAATAATATTTATTAATTATTTATTTATATTAATTGAAATTATTCGGTTATTTTTTATTACCAGATGGTTGGGCACAATCATCCATTGGACGATTAGGATCCCTCGGGGGATCGTTACCGCTCCCATCCCCGTCATGTCCACGGGCCATTACATCTGCCATCTATAATTTAAAGGAAATATTTTTAATTTTAAATATTCTAATTTTGTATTCCTTTAATAACCCACCCACCCCACTTTCGCTACCGCATCGATTTTTTTTTTCAAAAATATTACTAATAATAATTAAATTTATTCCAATCGAAATCTCACTCGTTACTGGAATCTCATAAATATCTTATCTGCAAATTTAATTAACAATTGTCCTCATACTAGAAGTCAAAGTTTTTATTAATGAAAAAAGTTACTTTCGACCAATAAAAATAAAAGTCAAAGATGTATGACGTAGCAGAAACATTTATGTAAGAAAAGAAGATCGAAAAGGAAAATATAAATAACTAAAACTCTCACATTTTGTTCATCACTTTCTTTGAAACAGAAAAAAAAGTTCATCACTTTCGACCTCCACTATGTCTTCTGAACGACCATCACCACCTCTCCCTCACCAGGACTCCTCTGACACCACCCCTACCCCAGCCCCTTCCCTCAGTTTAGACGTGCATCCTATTGAAGGCGAAGAGAACACGCATGCCGATGAAAATTTGGACATGTATGATGAAAACAATCACATTGATGGAAATGTCAATGATTTAGTACTTCCGCCTCCGATATGGGAATTTTTGGCAAGTTTTTCACTAAATGAAGAAGAGAATCATTAATTAAGATATGGGAGGTTGTAGTGAGAATGTGGTAATTAATGATTCTCTTCTTCATTTAGTAAAAAACTTGCCAAAAATCCCCATATCGGAAGCGGAAGTACTAAATCATTGACATTTCCATCAATGTGATTGTTTTCATCATATATGTCCAAATTTTCATCGGCATGCGTGTTCTCTTCGGCTTCAATAGGATGCACGTCTAAACTGAGGGAAGGGGCTGGGGAAGGGGCTAAGGTGGGGGTGGTATCAGAGGAGTCCTGGTGAGGGAGAGGTGGCGATGGTCGTTCAGAAGACATAGTGGAGGTCGAAAGTGATGAACTTTTTTTTCTGTTTCGAAGAAAGTGATGAACAAAAATGTAAGAGTTTTAGTTATTTATATTTTCCTTTTTCTTTTTTGATCTTCTTTTCTTACAAATTTTTTTCTGCTACGTCATACATCTTTGACTTTTATTTTTATTAGTCGAAAGTAACTTTTTTCATTGATAAAAACTTTGACTTCCAATATGAGGACAATTTTTAATTAAATTTGCAGATAAGTTATTTATGAGTTTTCAATAACGAGTGAGATTTCGACTGGAATAACTTTAATTATTATTAGTAATATTTTGGAAAAAAGAAAAAAAATCGATGCGGTGGCAAAAGTGGGGTGGGATGGGTTACTTACGTCATGTATGTTTCGAGTTCGTCGCAATTATGCAAAATATACCAACTGATGTGCTCCTTCTCATTAGGTGGTAAAGAACCATATTCTTTCTTGCCAACTGGAGTACATTGGGACTTAAAAACGGATAGCTCTTTTGACACTGGCAGTGGTTTGTTGTATCTACCTGGATCGTTGAACTTTGTTTTTTCTTCACTAAGATACCTTGAAATGAAATTCAACGTCTCTTCCGCCACGTAACCCTCGGCTATTGAACCCTCTGGTCTAGCCGGATTTCGAATATACTCTTTCCACTTTTTCAAATACCTTTCAAATGGGTACATCCACCGCATTTGGATCGGGCCCCCTAGCAATGCTTCATCGTACAAGTGTATCACTAAGTGGACCATTATATCAAAAAACACGGGAGGCAAAATCATTTCCAATCTACACATAACTTCAACCACTCTCGCCTTACCCAGTTCTAACTCTTTCCTGCTGAGATTTTTATTACAAACGACTCTAAACACGTTAACTAACCCAATAATCGCATCACTAATCGCTTTGTCTTCAATGAGCACATGGATACTAGTCACTAAAAGATACTGCATCATCACGTGACAGTTGTGAGATTTCGTTCCGATAATCTTTCCCATATAACTTTGAACATTATTTCTCAAACTAGATGCGAAACCGTCAGGAAACTTCTGTGACTTCAGCCAGTCAAAAAATATTGTCCGCTTTTCCGTTGATAAAGTATACTTTCCTCGGTTCAAGATCGCTTTACCTCCTCTCGATGTCAACCACAAATCTGTTCATATCCTGAAGATCCATTCTCGCTTTCACGTTATCTTTGTTAACTTTCTCATCAAGACCTATACCTGTACCGAGCAAACTATCACACACATTTTTCTCGCAATGCTTAACGTCAATGTTATGTTTTAACAAGTTTTCAGACCAATAAGGTAAATGATAAAAAATACTCTTTTTCTTCCAATTGAATCACCGTGGAACAGTTTGCTTCACGATCTTTCCCCCAAAATTCTTGTATTTACCGGGAAACACAATGGGAAGCCCATCTAACTGTGTCGGAATATCGACAGGACTATATTTCTTCGGTGGGCTCCTATGATCGTTAGCCCATACAAAACCTTATCTTTTATAAATCGATGTCTGTGAGGTAACCAACGTCTATGGTCAAAGTAAACAACCCCTTTCTTCACCCTCAATGACGGAGTAGATTCCATGCATTTTGTACAAGCTAAGTAACCTTGACCCGAACATCCTGAAGTGTATGACTTAGCAGGGTAATCATTAGTCGTCGATAACAAACAAACCTTCATCATAAACTCTTCCTTCTTGTGGGCATCATACGTAAGGATCCCTTTATCCCACAACTCGTCCAACTCATCTATAATAGGTCAAAGAAAGACATCCATGTCCTTACTGGGTGAACGGGGTCTAGGAATCAACAAACAAAGATGGAATGTGGTTTCCTATATGCATACCCACGGTGGCAAGTTATAGACGGTCAATATGACAGGCCACATGCTGTACGAGTTGTTCTGCATAGAGAAAGGACAAAAACCATCGATACTGAGACCCAAATATACAGTACGAGGTTCGCTAGCAAACTCAGGATGTAGCGCTGGAAATCTTTTCCAACTATCACCATCAACTGGATGACGCAACACATCTAGATCGGCACTCTTTCTGGTATGGTGCCATATCATGTCTTCAGCGGTGTGCTTCGAAGCCTATAGTCGCTGCAATCTCGGAGCAATCGGAAAGTAACGAAGTTTCTTATGCGGTATTTTGTTACCCTTCTTTGGGTCCCATCTAGACTCGCTACATACTGGACACTTGTCGAGGTCTTTATTCTCTTTGTAAAAAATGGCACAATCGTTCAAACAGACATCGATAGTAATATACCCCATACCCAAACTTTTCAACTTCTTGTTGCATGCTTCATAAGAATCGGGCAAATTGTGAGGTTTGGGTAAAATACGACCAAACAAGTCCAATAGCTCGGTGAATGAGGTGCAAAATACGAACAATATTTCGAAACTGCTTCGACTTGGAAGACGTGCATCTCTTATCTCGGTATCTCCCAGATGTCCACCAACATCGTAACTTTGCCTCACATTGTCATAAACATGTTGCATTTCATTTACTATAATTGGATGATGACTTGCATTTCTGCTTCACCGTGTTTTGTCCAAACCTGATATGTTTGCTTAAACCCGGATTTTAGAAGGTGGGCCCTAACCTGTTTGGTTTATAATCGACAATAATTATTACACTTCTTACACGGGCAAGACAAGTAACCAGTATAACCTTTACTTTTCTTAGCAAATTCGATAAACTTAATAACCCCAAAAACATATTCTTCCGTATAATAATCCGTCGTATTGATCCAACTCTTATCCATACCCGAAACCATCTCTTAGCAACAATTTTATTAAACAATGCAACTACATTCATATAAAAATAAAATATATAATTATTACTACCCAATTAACAAAATGAATAAAAATTACAACACAATAAATAACATAATAAAAATTACAACCCAATGAATGAATAAAATTTACAAACTCATTGAATGAATAAATATTACAAACCATTACATGAATACAATTAAAACAAAATAAATATATAGAAACATTCATATAATTAATTAAACAAATAAAAATATATGAGCACAAAATATAAATAACACAACACATGCATTAATTACAACATAATAATAAACAAGTCAACCAAAAAAACATGTACTTCATGAACCTAATCATATGTTATATCAACTAGTATAATCAAATAAATGAAAAATTTAAAAAGCATGAAATTTATTGAAAATGCCTCTAATTGGATGGATAAGATGAAGAATGAGGATAATACCCCACCTTGAAAATGTATTAATTCACCTAATCAAACCATATGGCAAAAATAAAACACAATTAGAAACAAAAAAATTAAAGAATGAATTTTCATGCAATTACCTTAAATTGTGTGATGAAATTGGATATTGATAGTGTCCTACCTTTATTATTAACCCGGGAATGGTGCAAGATGAAGTGGAGAATCAATTAGACATAAAAAAAAAATTAGTTGTGTTTTTGGGAGAAAATCGAAAAAAAAAAATTGGGGGGTTTTTTGGTTGTTTTGTGAGTTAAAAACCTGTTGTCATCATTAAATAGGTTTTTTAATTACCGCGAACCCGTAATTCGTCGGTAATTACACTTATGTTGTCGGTAACCTACACAATATAACGACGACATAACGTGTCACAAATATAGAGACGACATTTCGGAGGTAAAAAAATCAAATTAATAAAAAAGAAATACCAACGAAATGCACCCAATTACCGACGAATTTTCGCGTCCCTGTTTTATTATGATGATTATTCAGTCGGTAACAAAATGTTGTCGGTAATTTTTAAAACTTACCGACGAAGTACGGGTCGCCGGTAATTTTACGTCGCTAAACACGCTCTTTCTAGTAGTGGAGATTGTTCCATACAAAAGTGAATGATTTGTGAAGTAATCAAGATTGTGAATGTGAATAATGTAGCTGATTTTTTTTTTTATAAAACTAATAAATCAAATGTATATAAAACAATCTAAAGAAAAACAAAGCTCGAACAACAACGCAGCAGATGATCTGAAATCCAATGGATATTTAAGAAATCAAGATAAGAAGAGTTGAATGCCTCAATCCTTAAAAATGCAGTCCAAAACCCCGATGATTCAAAAGACCGAATATTCAAAAGCCATCTGAAGAAATCAGAAGAAATCAAGAGAAGAAGCTCGAAGCAGCAAGCCACTAAAGTAATAGAAAGTCGAGTAATCGTGCAACAACTAAAGATTCTTCCAAAATAAGACGGCAAGACCGCACATCTGACACTGTATTTAGAAAACCTATAATAAAGAAATAGTGGGTGGAGAGAGTCATTGCAAAAAAATGTGTTGCGACCTTGGCATTCGAAGGACTGTCAGACCTCAATGTGTGAAATATTGGACAAAATGGAAAAAACACGCGGATAGATCTCATGGAACACATTTATTTTGTAAATTGAAGCTTTCAAGTCAAGAAAAATTCAACAAATATCAAGCTATCAAATCATTTTTTGTCTTTCAAAATGTGATATAAAATGATGCTCGGAATATCGAAAACTCGCAAGTGTACAAGTAGTCGTAATTAATAAAGATAGTAAATAATTTCATCTTCACAAGGATTAGATGTGTTAATATGTAATTTGATTCTAGATCTAATTATCGTTGATGAAATAAAAGACAGAAAATACAGATTTTATTTGGTTTTTGAATTTAAGAAATATTAAGCTATGAATTTAAAAACTAAATTAACTAGAAATTAAATTAACTAAAGGGTTGTGAGAATGGGGATAGATAGTAGCTCGATACACTTGTAATCCCGACTAGTTATTACTTGGACTTACTTGTAACTATAAAGACATCACTGGATATTTTTACTAATCGACATTCTAAAGTCTCCCAAAATTCCTCTCAGATGAGTAGGGGGTTGTTATATATAATTCTTTTCCGAGTGAATCATACACATGTTATCTAGATGCTTAAAGTTAAAATCCTATGTGATTACCTAGTTAGTTTAGCTCTTCCGAATCTTCAACTATAAAAGGCGTAACTAACCTAGTTCCACTACAACATCTCCCTCTTGGTCGTAATATAATATATAATAACCCTAAATATGTGTACATCATACAAGAATTTAAATATAGGCATGAGTGTAATTACAACAACAATAATTCACATTTTATTTAACTATAAGTTCTAAATTTATACAAACAAAGCCTAATTAATAATTAGGGTTCATACCCAAACATCCTAAGCTACTAAGAGAATTAGTTCATAATGAAAATAATGAAAATAAAATAAAGAGAAGACATATTTAAGGAAAGATTCACACTAAATTTAGGAAATAAAGTGGTGTTTGCTTTTACTGGCTTCTTTACCTTTGCTTTTCACATTTCTTGCTTTTAATATAGGATAATGCTAGGTATCACCCAAAAAGTGATCACCCAAATATCAACTTCCTAGGTGGTCCAATTAAACTGTTTCATATAAGAGAGAGAAAAAAAGTAATCAGGAAAGAGAAACACTTTAATTGGACCACCTAGGAAGGTGATATTTGAGTGATCACTTTTTGGGTGATACCCAGCATTACTCTTTAATATAATATGTGACATGTTTTGCTAGTCATAACAAGTATATATAGGCTCCAAAGAATGTTTTGACTTAATTGGGCTAACTTAAGTGATTCAAAGTGGCCCAATGGACTTTTCTAAACCGGAAAAACTTTGGATCTTGTCAATAAACTGTCAATAATTTTATCCATTCAACTCCAAATAGTGAGCCGTTTCTTCTGATGCGATCTACACTAATCCAGGTACCTTTATTTTAGATTTCATGATTAAAATCCTCACCAATAAAGAACAATGATCTTCGAAAGTTGATGAAACATTCTATTAACAACTTTTGTTGAATTTTAAATAGACTCCTTGACTCCTTTTGCAACTTCTAGCTTAATCTTCGTATCTAATAACATCCAATTACATTGGAGTTTCACACATAACACACAAATTATCTTAAATTGCTCCATAAATACATATATCATCCAAAATAAGTTAAAACTCAAATAACATTAAATAAAGTATACCCAAATAATGTATCATAAGTCTACAAAATTTATCACAAATAGGAGATGTCAAGACCTCCAACTCAATATTCTGTCATCTCGTCAAAATAAACACAAAAGAGGGTCCCAAAACCAAGAAAGTCCATAGGGCAAAGCATGTCATAATATCAAGAAAACTATGTACACGAATATCATAAGGTCCTACTAAGAAATAACCCACATAACATACTATCGTTAACATAATAAACATGTTAAAATTACGAGAAATATTAGCTTAGCAATGCACAAAGGAGACACTAGAATAATTAACATGAAGTAGCGGCAATACGATGATCCTAGATACTATGATGTGTAGTCTCGTACTAAATCAATTCATTCACAATCACTTGTTACTCAATCACACAACAAATAATCACACGGTATTTTTAGCGCATGGATTAAGGTGGGTATGATATGTAAATTTGGATAATATGGAATAAGCTTTTGACCCTCTCCTCACTAACCAAACAACTAAACGCCTAAGAAATTGAGTTAACGCTCATAGATTTACTCACTCATCACCTTTTTTATGCCAAGATTCGCATCCCCATATTTCCAAAATTCTTTCATTTTGTTGTTCAAATTATTCACTTGTTGGATTCTATTATTTTTCACACTTTTTCGATAATCTTTCTATCTGCAAGTCAAACATGAGTCTTGTTTTTATGTAAGAACTCACATTGATTTTCTTTGAATACTTTTTTCCTCTTTTTAATTTTGTTGAATCCCGACAAGAATCATATAAAAATGAATCAATATACATCGCACCGTACAAGCGTAACACCTTCCCAAATATATCCAGAACCACGAACACCCACCAACCAAAAATCAAGTTCAAGATGACTAGTCGCAAGGAATTGTTAGTCAAAATTAGGTCATATGATAAAGTCCTACAATCTTAGGGTTATCGACTTATAACATTGGGATAAAAAAGTAAAGGCTTTATGGCTCAGAGCGAATAAGACAAATAAATAACTTTATTTGGTCATAAAGATATAGGAGACAAGTTGCTAAGAAAGAACCAACTTATTCCTTTTTAAAGTTGTGTGATTTCATTAATCGTTTACGTCAAAGTTGCAATAAAATTAAGTTTTCCACTATGTTAGATATAATGTACTACGCACCTACTTAGTTTTCGCTACATCTCTAGGCCCTTATATGCATTGCTCGCTAATCTTCTTTCTACACTAACATGTTTTCATATAAGCATTCAAGCACAAGTATGGACACTTTCAAAAAGCAAGCATCTTTTACCTATCATTGACTTGTATATACATGCTTTTTTGTGGAACATTATTAGTTCACACCTATTTCCTATACTAAATATTTCTATTTTTTCTATTTTATAAAAAAAATTGGATTTTTGGATTTTAAGAAAGTAAACACATAAAACGGGGATGAGGATAACAAATACCCCACCACAAACTCAAAGATGAGTAGTATTCTCACAATCCAAAAAGACTCAAAAGGCCTTAAATTTAAGAATATACATGAACACATATTATGCAACAAAAAATAAAATACAAGAAGGGGTAAAAATACATATCTCGAGGCTCCAGACCCCATATTCTCTTGTCTTTAGAAAAACTCTCAATTCATTGGATATTTTGGTGACCATTTAATACGTAAGTGTAACCCACAACTCAATCTTCACCCAGTCTTAGAACCAATAACTCAAACTTGACTCATTTTGCAACCTCCAACTCAAATTTCCACACACATCTCACTTGATCACAAATATTCCACTATGCCGTAATTTTCACCATTTTTCACAAGATATACACTAAGATATTTGATTTTTTTTCGATCAAGTAAGAAGAACTAAAGATTTATCTGTATTGTATTACCAAATCAATTCGAGCCCGAAAAATATAAAAAGCGTATCTCCGATAATCCCTTTTGGCATTAGAACCACTCGTTTTTTAAATATTCAATTTTTGATATTAGGGGTTTGAGAATTTCTGAATGAATCTCCCTTTCTATGGTATTTTTGGATGTGTATTGATATATAAAACGATGATCAATGATGTGGGTAGGTGTGGAAATTTTGGGAATTTATTCGGGTGTAATTCGAATATTTGATAAGTTTTTAAATCTTTTGGGGTGAAAATTGAATTTTTTGAAAGTTTAGGGGTGAATTTTGTATGTTTCAAACTTATTGGGGTGAAAATATATTTTTAAAAAATTCAAGACAGAATTGGAGTTTCTCAAAGTTATGGGGTAGAAAATGGATATATAGGAAGTTGTGGGCAGTAAAGTGAAGTTCCCTTACTCTTCCTCGCGACATACCTGTGGAAAAAAAACACCAAAAAGACTTCCATTAATTGTGTTACTGTGCGAAGATTTTTGGCCTCGTCCGGCATTTTTGGAGATGTTTGAGTGAACGAAGTTAATGGTGTTTGGACGGATTGATGATTTCATGACACAAGGTAGAGAGAAAGAATTGAGAGTACCATCGGTGGCCATTTTTTATGGAGGAGGAAGGAAGTGATGTTTAGTTTTTGGTTAGAGAATAAGGAAGGGTCGTCGGTGTGGGCCTGGTTTTCAGGATGTTGTTGATGATTGTAATGAAGATACTGAATTCCTTCACTCTCTCTCTGTTTATAGCGAACCCGATTACGGTGCCACTGAAGAGATTCCGGCCCCGGTCTGTCCGAGTCTATTAGTCCTTCTCTAATTAAATATCATCAGGTGTTGTGGTTTTGGTAATTCGGTATCCCAGATTAGCCCTCCTTTCCCTTGTTATTCCGGATCCACAAGACATTAAATCCTGCACAGTATTTCCTCTGAAGGAAAACATCCCGTGCCACGTTCCATAAATCGGGCTCCATCAGAGTGTTTTCCTATGTTAGTCGGAATTCGCTCATTCGTGAGTTCGGTGCGATTGAACCAAGATTCGGCAACCGAATCCAGCAGAGCACTAGATGTGCAATCTTTTTTGTTAAGATTTTCCAGTCTAATCAAGGTACGCTCAAATTTTAACGAGTCGAGCCATATTTTTAAGGGTTGTTTGTTAACATAGCGAACGAAGTCTTTTTCGAGTCGAACTTGAGTTTTTAATAAACAATTTGGTTTTGTACGGTGAAGTATTACTTTCATGAACTATTGGTTTTAGATAGAGTCTGTGGTATGAAGTTTGATATTAATGAAAAAAATTAAAGTAAAAAGAAATTAAAAAAAATCAAATCAATATATTGGGACTAATAATATACTTTTGATAACTAAAACATTAGTTTATAGATCATAAAATAAACTGGTACTTAATGAACGAGTTCGAACGAACTCGGCTTTTTAACGAACGAGATTGAACAATTTTTTTTTCAAGTTAAAGTCGAGTTGCTCGCGAGAGGCTTAGTTCGTTTACAACCATTTCTTTGATGATAGGAAAAAACATAAAGGAACTATTGGAATTTGTAATTAATCAAGTGTGTTTAATCATTTTTTTGTCATATGGGAGAAGTGGAAAAGACACTTTTTTGTGAAAAAAATATCCCACATAGGAGTAGAGATGGAAAATATATTAACTTAAAATAGCTTACCTATCTATTCCTATCAAAAGATCTAAAGGTTATGAAAGACAAAAAGGAAAAGGCAAAGCCCCACAGGTGCGCACCACCACCACCCCCACCACCACCACCCCCACCACCACCCGCCTGGCGACGGCGTGGGCCGTGGGGGAGTTTGGGGAGAGGCTCTTGTGAAAGAAGGCTGGTACTTACAATAGTAGGTGGCAATTCAAAACCTTTCAACCAAAGTCAAAACATCCACTAAGTACACATTAACACATTAACACTAGAATATTCAGGACTTTGTCAACACATGATGATTTTAGTCAGTATAGTGTCCAAGTGCGTTGGTGGAAATTGAACAAATCAAAACGTGCAATCATGGAGGCAATTAAGGGGATCTAATTACAATCAAAACGTCAGTAATTATGGAGGTAGTCAAGGGCATATATTCTGACAAGTTTTCTCCTCACTTACTCCTATAAATATACCTCCTTCCCTATCAGTCTGAGGGACGAAATGAATCAGAAAAGAACAAAATAATTACTTTCTACTTCTCTAAATATTATTCGGTACTAGCAGAAACCATCTGCTAGAGATATCTGGTACGCCGAAATATCTTTTTAACGCCATTGTATCTAATTAACTCTAATAGATAGTCTGCTTTAAACTGAAATATATTTTATTTGAATTTCCATTTATGTTGTTTCAAAACGGTGGTTTTCACTTTTTTCTCAATAATTTAATAAGATATTATTTTATACCACTGTTTTTTTTGAAATGGCACTTTGAATGCAAAGGTCTTTCCCGATGTGAATAAGTTGGAACCCCTTAATGGTTCCAACTAAAGCATTGGGCATCAAAGATCATGATCTATCATGAATAGTATTAACTAGACTTTTCTATATTCGAAGATCCTCCACTTATGGTGGAAAAAGGAGTTCCTACTGAGGAAGAAAAGTCTAGATATCTTGTCCTCGTAGCCAAGTTCAAAAGTGCAAATACAATGGCTCGGGGCTGGATGTTGAGCAATGCTTCAAATTCCATATTTGATCTACTTTCCAAAGAAAAGTTGGCAAAGGTCATATGGGAAACTTTCAAGAAGATATATGGGGCTGATGATTCTGGTAAAAAGAAATACGTCACCGCTAATTGGTATACCTTCATTCTTACCGATCCGAAATCTATGACTGGACAACTTCATGTGTATGAAAACCTATGCGCTTAGGTAATCCCCTAAGGCATGAAGATGTGCGAAAGTTTCCAAGCCAAAAATTTTCTTGAGAAATTCCCCCCATATTGGAGTGAATATCGTAACCATCTCAAGCACGAAAATAAGAAAATGTCTCTCCAAGAACTCGTCAGCCATATGCAAGTCGAAGAAGCCAATCAACTCAACGATAAGTCTCTCTCTTTCCCTCTTCATTCATTGAAAGGTAACCTTGTCGAAAGTTCTGGCCAGGGTAACAAGGACAGGTTTGAAGGAAATGGAAAACAGCATGGCGCTAACAATTTCAAATCTGGGGGAAATAAGAACCTCAACAACTCCAACAAACTAAGTGGAAGGTTCAAAACTTCTAGTTAGATTCAGAAACCTAAGGGTGCTTGTTATTGTTGTGTTAAAAAAGGACACAAAAATTTTGAGTGTACGCTTAGATCTGTTCATGATCCAAAACCTGCTGCAAACCTAACTGAAACCGACGAAATAATCGTCGCGGTAATGGTTGAGGCTTAATTGGTGGAAAACAATAGCGAGTGAATTCTTGACACCAGGGATTCACGACACTTGTACACAAACAAAACCCTGTTAAAAAGTTTGAAGAGTCAACCACTGGTAAATGCGTGTACATGGGTGACTCATCCACTGCTACAGTCCTTGGGAAATGACAAGTTACCCTCAAACTCACTTCTGATAAGACCTTTGAGTTAAAAGATGTTCTCTTCGTCCCCTCGCTCCATAGGAACTTGGTTTCCGGAGCTCTTCTTAATAAAGTGAGACTCAAACTAGTTTTTGAGGAAGAAAAAATAATTATTACAAAAAATGATGAGTTTAGTGAAAAAGGGTATTGACATAATGGTTTGTTTGTTTTAACTACTGTAACCCATGGCTAGTAAAAAATGATGAGTTTATGGGAAAGGATTTTCAAATAATGGTTTGTGTGGTTGAACCTTGTAACCTCTAATAAGGATATTTTTAATTCTGTTTATCTTTTTGAATGTCTAGATGTGTGGAATGATAGATTATGCTATTTTTCTTTTCTCTTCTATTAAAAGGCTAAAAATCCCATGGACTAATATGGTCGATGACTTTATATAATATATGATACGTGTACAGTCCAAACTCGCGGGAAAAAGACCTTTAAATTTAAAATCACGAGAATTCTAAACTACTAGAATTAGTACATTCATACTTAAATGTTTTATTATAAATTCCGCTAGTAAAGGAGAAAACCCATACTATATAACCTTCATAGGTGACTATTATAGGTTTATGAGAGTATATCTCCTAATACTAAATGTGAAACGGAACATGTGTTTATAAAATATAGGCCCGAGGTTTAAAATACACTATTTTGCTAAATCAAAAGACATATGGCGTGAATGTTGTTCTGAATTCTTTGAAATAGCTTTGTGATATTAACAGAATTATCTACAAACTTAGTGCCTTACACACCCCTAAGTAATGATATATCTAAAGGCTATGATAATAAAAAATCGATTCTGGCCCACTAACTCAAATATGAGGGTGTCTAGAAAAGATTACATAGTTCTAAGTACGGTCTCAGTTGGACCTAATACAATAGACTCAATAGTGAGGGGATATGGCACGAATGTATAATTTGTCTTAATGAATTCATAGTCACTCATGGTGGTCCTATTGAGAAGGGTTTTATGAATCCACTCATAAGGCGTATCATTTTAGAAATAACACGAGAATGAGTGTTCAACTCATAATTAATTCATAGCCATTATATGATGGTCCTATTGAGAAGGGCTTGAAAAATTCACAGTCAAAAGTGAGACTCAACATTCATGATTGAAATTAAAGAGATGTCCTTAATAATCTCATATGAATAATTCCATAAATTTCATGGCCCGCAAGGGGTGGTTCTTAGAGAAGGACTTGATGAAAATACTGAAGGGTGATGTTTGAGGGAACTATAACTTTCACTAGGGTGGAGTATGTGCCGTGAGGGTCTTGATCAAAAACCGTTAAGTTCAATAGTAAGTTCACTTAAACAGAATTCGGTGGTTGTGTCACTTCACTACGTGTCAATTCAAATCGAAAGATATTGCCACTTAAATACAATTCACCCAAATACTGAAAGTTATGGATACATGTTCATCTCTCCAAGGACCCTGAGTGGGGGGTTGTTGGAATTTATAATCAATCAAATGTGTTTAAATCATTTAAAACAATGTATTAACTTAATTTATTTTAATGTTCTTCTAGAGAAGTGGAAAAGATACTTTTTTATGAAGAAAATTTCTCACATAGGTGCAGAGATGGAAAATATACTAGCTTAAAATAGCTTACCTATCTATTCCTACCAAAGTATCTAAAGGCTATGAAAGCCAAAAAGGAAAAGACAAATCCCTACACGCGCTCACCACAACCACCACCACCCGCCCGCCCCGGCGACGACGACAGCATGGGCTCGTGGGGGAGATGGGGAATTTGGGGAGTCAAAAAATGAAACTTGTTTTTGGAAGAGGTTTTGGTGAAAGAAGTATTGTACTTATAGTGGTCGGTGATTAACCAAAACATTTCAACCAAAGTCAAAACGTCCACCAATTGAATACACATTAACACCAGAATATTCCCTATCCAAAGCTCAACCGTTACATGACTTGGTCGACACGGGAATGATTATAGTTAGCATAATGTCTAGGTACATTGCTAGAAATTGAACAAATCAAAACGTGCAATCATGGAGGCAATTAAGGGTATCTAATTACAATCAAAATTTCAGCAATTATTGAGTCAATCAAGGGAATTTATTTTGACGAGTTTTCTCCTCACCTACTCTCCTATAAATACAGCTCCGTCCCCATCCATGTGACGGACGAAACGAATCAGAAAAGAACAACATAATTGCTTTCTACTTCTATAAACATTATTATGTAGTAACAGAAACTCTCTGTTAGAGATAACTAGTACGACAAAATATCTTTTTAACGCCATTGTATTTCATTTACTGTAATAGATAGTTTGCTTTAAATTAAAATATATTTTATCTAGATTTCTATTTCTATTGTTTTGAAATGGTGATTTTAACTTTTTCCCAACAAGAGATGCTTTGGAATATAGGTCATCAATGCAAGCTAACGTAGAACCAATAGTCAGTAATATATGGACAAATGTTTGACTCCAAGAACTTCTTTTTAATTAAACAGAATTTAAGCAGCGGGAAGTTTAATTTACAGTTCAAACGTAGAAATTGACATGTTAGAGTGATGAGTGAAGATATTTCTAACGAGGGTTCAACTATTAAATTATTGCTAGTCTCTTCTGAAAAAATATTGTATCCCAATTTTATTTCTTTAGCTTGTGAGTTGTGAGCATTCAAAATTTGGTGAAATTGATGAAATGGCTGAACTGCCACTGAGACCAAAGGTGATACTCATTCAATGGTTCGGAAAAACGGTGGTTCTACTACTACTAGGAGGAAGAGTACATCTATTCATGCAACCATTTCCACATTTATGCAATGATTAGCTTCATTTTACATATAGAGAAACCATTGTCTAAAAAAGAGGAGTTTCATTTGCATTTATGTTGCTTGTTTCCTAAACAATATGATATCAGTATAGACTCGGAGCCGGCCCAAGAAATAAAAATATATATTTTGTTACCTAAAGCGAAGTTTCTTTTTATGGACCATTTTTAACTATAAACATTTTATATTAATAAATTTTGGGCTCATTTTTATCAAAAAGAAAATAAGGTCTAAAGGATCACCTTGGTGGCTTGCCCAAGGGTCGACCCTGTGTACAAACTCCATCTTTCTTTCTTTTTTGTATTGGATTTTTATATATTTCCTCACCATTCACGTCTAACAAATAATATATTTCTCATATATATAATATTATTTTCCTTCTTTTAAATTCACATTTATATTGGGCAAAATATAGTTTTCTTCTTTTCAGTCCACTCTTTTTTACCCTTGGCCAAAAAGTATTTTTTCTTGGGCAAAAGAAATTCAGGCCATCAAAAAAGTTCCAAAATGTTCACCCCTCGATAGTCAATAGCAGAAAGACAAAAGTTTAACTCCAAAAACTTCTTTTTGATTGAACAAAATTTAGGTAGAGGGAAGTTTAATTTACATATCAAACGTAGAAATCGACATGTTAGATTGATGAGTGGAGATATATCCGTCGAGGGTTCAACAATAAAATTATTGGTAGTTGCTTCTGAAAAAATGATTGTAGCAAAATTTTGTTTCTTTGACTTGTGAGTTGTAAGCATTCACATTTAGGTAAAATTGATGAAATGGCAGAACCACTACTGAGACCATAAGGTGATACTTATTCAATGGTTCGGAAAGATAGTGGTTCTACTACTAGGAGGAAGAGCAGTTCTTTTCATGCAACCATTTCCATTTATGTTGCTTATTTAATAAATAGTATTATATTAGTGTACACTTAGAGCCGGGCAAAGAAATAAAAATATATTTAGTTACCTAAAGCGAAATTTCTTTTTATGGACCATTTTTTACTATAAACATTTCATTTTAATATAATTTGGGCCCATTTTTATCAAAAAGAAAATAAAGCCAAATGCGATCACCTTGGTGGCTTGCCCCAAGGGCCGACCCTGAGTACAAACTCCATTTTTCTTTCTTTATTTCTTTCTTTTGAATTTTTATTTATTTCCTCAACATTCGTGTCCAATAAACAATTTAAATGTATTCATAGATATATATATATATATATATATATATATATATGAAAAAGTTTTGAAATAATTAGGGAAATTTAAGTGAGTCAAAAGTGACCCAATAAATTCTTCTATACCTGGTCAACTTGGGTCTTGTTAGTAAAATGACCATAACTTCCTCAATTAAAATCCATATAGAAAAAAATTCATCTCATGCGATCTACATTAAAGTGGTTACCTTGAGTTCGAATTTCATGATCAAAATCCTCACCATTTTTGAGTTATGACCTTTGAAAGTTGATGAAAATATTCTACCAACAATTCTTGTCGAGGTTTAGATGGACTCCTCGACTCATTCTGCGACTTGCCTTGGGTTTTATTTTTTATTTTTTGACTTTCCAGCTTCATATTAGTCTCTATTTTTTCCATGTATCTTCACATTAACACACTAATTATCCCAAATTTCTTAAAAAATACATATATCATAAAAAAGAAGCTAAAACTCAAATAATATTAAATAAAAGGATAAATCATATAATTAAACATTATAAGTATACCCAAATAATGTCCTTAATTTTATAAATCTATCAAAAAATATCACATATCTTCAAATAAATTCCCCAAATAAATTTAAGCTATGAATTACATATTATATAATAGAAATATAAGCCCAATGAGTTATATTTATTCATCAAGGGCTATATGAACTATGCAAATAGTTTTTAGATATTCAGTGTAATGCTTCAAGTATTCTATAATAGAATAGATATCTTAGTAAATTCATATATATATATATATATATATATATATATATATATATATATATATATATATATATATATAGTGAGAGAGAGAGAGAGAGAGAGAGAGAGAGAGATTCTTCATGTAGGTATACATGAAAGAAGATTTCATAATTGTGTGATGTGGTAGATATTATTGGTTTGTATACTCGAGTCTTTGTGTGGTGGATATACATGAGAAGGTTTCTTGGATGTGTGAAGTGGTTGCATGAATATCATAGTATATTCTGTTTCTTGTGTATCCACTACATAAGAGGTTGGTTCAGTGGGTTTTTTGAAGTGGTTTTAATTGTTGGGAAACATGACATTGAGGTTCTTTCTACAAATTTGGTACAAATAGAACTTAGATGGTGCACTAAACCTATGGGAAGAGAACCACTTAAAATCTTGCTTATTTTTTCTATTTTTTTACACTTCACTTTCTTGCATGCCGAGTACTTAAACTTTTGAAAATATAATAATTTATTATCTCAGGCTTTAAAATTGTATGAAACAGGTATTTGAGTATTTGTATCCTTCAGTTTTTGTTAGGTTTTATTATGGATTATGCATGCCAAGTGTTTGATAGAGTTTCATAGTCATATTTCCCATCTTATTTTGAGAACATAGCCTATCTACCTATTGGGCTTACAAGATTGTAATTTTTGTTCAATGGATACACACACACACACACACACACACACACACACACATATATATATATATATATATATATATATATATATATATATATAGTGGCGAATCTAGGAATAAAAATGAGACTAGGCTTCAAATACAAAGAAAGTTAAAGAATAATAACTTTAATTTTTTTATCATATAAAAAATTATATGAAACAAGAATACCATAAATTATAACGAAATAAAAAAGGTTATATAAAAAAATTCATTCGAATCTATCTCTATATTAATTTGTGTATGATTCAATAAATATGAAAAAATAATTATATAAAAATAAAAATAAAATTAACAAAAGAATAAAATTGTCTATCTGTATAATTTTATTCCATATATAAAAAAATAACTTCTAATAAAAAAATCAATATATATTTATCAAACAAAAAAAATTTAAATATAAAAAATATTATTTCTATGAATGAAAAAATTATTAAATTATCATTAATTTTAACATTTTTTGCTATAAATAATTATAAATATTAACAATTAGAATAAAAAATTAGGTAGGAATTTGAAATAATTAAAAAATTAGTAATTAATTGGTAAATTTTTATAACAACTTTAAATTAATAATTTTTTTTTTTAAATTTGAGGGTGGGCTTGAGCCCACCCATTGCAAGCTTAGATCCGCCAATGTATATATATATATATATATATATATATATATATATATATATATATATATATATATATATATATATATATATATATATATATATATATGTGTGTGTGTGTGTGTATATTGAGTCACATCATGTTGGTTAGAGAAGTTCTATTTTCTGCATAGTCCTTATTCACCTCCACTCTAAGACTATATCTTGGGATAACATTAATATTTTCATGCCTTCTTAGGCTTCTCCACTCCCTAATTTACTTGCTAATAAAACATATATTCACCTAATTCAATATATATATAGTCATTCTCTTACCGAACACAACAAAATTTAAGAAATTCAACGCAACTGATCTACCTTGATTACCAATAGCTTCTAAAAGACCCTTTACAAATTTAGACGCAACATCATTAGCTGAGACATCTAGTAAAAATATACTAATACAACTACTAGAATTTAAATCCGATTTAGTGCTCTAATCAATAACACCTACAAGAGAATTAAAAAGAGGGTGTCATCATCAAGCTTAGAATCTTGGTTTTGATGGATGACTTCCATTAGAGCTCGATTCCTAGCCGGAATATCTCTCACAATCAATTATTATCAAATAAATGAAAAAGGAAAAAAAAATATACCACAATAGAAGAAGAAAATCTAATTTTAGCCTAAATACTTAAAAATGTAAGAGAATCAACATAGAAAAAGAGAATAAATAAGTAATATTTGTTTTTGTGAAGAAGCTGAGAAGAAAGATACAAAAATCTGATGAAAATTGCACTATAATTTCAAAAACGTGTGTTGAAAACTAGAAAATTGAGAAAGAGTAAATGTGATAGGTGCTGGTAATTGAAAGAGAGAGAAGCTAAAGAGGAAAAAAAATCTATATAAAAAGTGAGTGAAGCAGAACCACCAAAAATGTCATTCACGTGCACAAGCGCATTCTACAGAAAAACAATTTCTATTAAGACCGTATTTTAACTACTTTATTTATTAATATATTTAAAGTATCTATCTATAACTTAAATTATTCTTAGATAACTATATGTTTAATATTCTTATTCGATCAACAACCTGGGCTAATTGCTATGGTATGTGAAAATACACATGTTTCTAATTATGTAGTTTTGTTTAAATGTAACTTAAAGTGTGCAATTAGAAGGAAGATAATAAGGGTGCAATCTCGTCAACAAAGAACAACAAACAAAAACATAAATAACAAAAATTTATAAGCAACAAAAAATACAACCCAAATTAAGGTAAAGAGTAATTAGGCAAATACTATCAATTCTAGATCAATTTAGTAGTTTTTCTACAACCTCTTACACAATCCACCTTTCCACAAATTGAGAATCTCAAAACGACAGAGTCAAACTCGAGACTCGAGCTTCTCGTCACTCCATGGGCATAAACAAGAAGAAGATTTTATAAAATAAATAGGTAACAAGGATCGTCATCATTACAAGAGTTTTAAAGTATACCAATGACTTTCCATGTCAAAATTTAAAATTACCTCATTATCTACGAACCTCTCCAAAAGTTGGAATCTTTCCAAGAAATCATAATTGATTAAGGATGATCTGTTTTATGGAGAGTGAGGAATAGATACTACAACACTCAAGATCAATCAACACCACGATAAGCAAAAATGGGTCCAGGGGATATCATCTAAAACTAATTCCCTAATTCATGGGTTTTTTCTTGTATAGGCCCAACGCATAAAATAAAAAGGAATCAAAGGACCGTACTTCCCCAAAATCCTACAAGTAATTGGAAATATCATATGAAAATAGTCCATGTAGTTCGTACTTCCTTACTTTGTATTCTCATTGGGAGACTAATAATTACAATTCTTACCCAAATAGATGCAATATCCTATAAATCTTTGGCTCTACTTGTTCATGGACTCATTGTCAAAGAACCACATCTTGGGTAAGGCAAGACTTGTCACATAGAAAATTGATTTGTTCTTCATGATTTGATCAAATATTTGATCTTCCAGAAATAGATTTGAACTAGTAGGTGAAGTATCCATATGAGTTTGCATAAATTAAAACATATCTCTTCTCCTCAATACACTAGGTTCCCATGAAATATAACTCAACGAAGGTAAGGAAATTCTAGATGGTATTTCATAAATAATATTTAAAGTCTGTCTCATGCCCCTTCTATTATAACCAACACAATTTTTTGTTATGAACAATGGTATATTCTTTCCTGTTCAACCCTAGGACAATGTAAATAAGCATATGATTCCTAACAATGGTAAAAGAAAGAACATTAAGGGAAAAAAGATAAAAACTTTAAATAATAAGGAATGAAGTAAAAAGAATCAATTTTGAATGTAAAATAAAAGTAAAGGAAAAGGAATAATGATTTTTTTCGATTGGAAAGGGTTGAATTAATTACTTTAAGAGTTATTTCTTTTTTATTCATTACCTTACCCGTTTTTTTGTCAAACATTTACTCTTGTGTCCTTTTTAGTCATTTTCATAAATGGGTTCAAAATATTAATGGTAAAATTACGTGAGAGACACGTGTTCTAGTATAAATAAAGTGTATTTTTCCGTCAATTTATGAATACCTTTATGAATATTACCTGAAAGGAGTTGTGCATAACGTTTGACAAAAAAATGAGACATTTTGAATTTTTGAACTGAAAAGGAAAGACGTAAGATCGATAATTGATATAGTGGTTAAACTACTTTGTAGAGATTAAGAGGTTTGCAGTCGAATTTTATTGAAGTCAAAATGATTTCAAGTCTAAAATGGCTCTCATATGTATTCAAAAAACATGTAAATATAATGATATAAAAATTAATGGAATTAACTCAAACTTTAACTAAATTAGATAATACTTTCATAAGATTTGTCAATTATTTCATTACTTTATTTATCGATATTTATGTTTTAATAAATAATTTTTTTTATATATTTAAAAGTCTTTATTTAAAGTTATTTTAACTTGCGTAAAATATGTATTTTAGTGTAATTATCAATATTAAATTTTTTTGACTATAATTAAAAAAAGGGGTTATTGTTGAAAACATCCTCATAAAACTCTCTAATTGTTTTTTTGTGCCTTCAATAATCTTATTTATAAAAAAATGCCTAATGAAGTAATTATTTATAGAAAACATCCCCTTTATATTTTCTATACCTTTACTACACTTATTATTAAATATATTATTTTATTTTAATACAATATTAATTTTTAAATATTAAACAAATAATAGGGTACTTCTTTTTCCTCCTCCACCACCACCACCACCACCACCACCACCTACTACTACTAGTTCCATCGCACGCGCGCGTCCGTGAAATTTTTTTTAAAATCGTCATAACTAATTCAAAAAAAATCAGAAAATTAAAAAAATTGTATTTTTGAATAAAGCAAATTAATATTTACGTATATGAATTTTTTTGATTTTTTTTGAATTTTTTGATTTATTTGAATTTTTTTGATTTTTTTTTCGCAGACACGGATTTTCATGTTTAAAACATGGAATTCCATGTTTTAAACATGGAATTCCATGTTTAAAACATGTAATTTCGTGTCTGCGAAAAAAAAAATTAAAAAAAATCAAAAAATTCAGAAAATTCCGAAAAAAATCATAGACGTAAATATTAATTTGATTTATCCAAATATAATTTTTTTTATTTTTTTGATTTTTTTTGAATTAGTTATGACGATTTTAAAAAAATTTCACGGACGCGCGCGTGTGATTATTAGTTTTTTTCTTATTTTTTAATTGTTAATTATAAAGGTAATTTTGGGATGGGGCTAAATATTTTTTCCTAGGCACCTTTTTCTAAATAAGTTTTTTAATAGGCATCAATCAACAATTGGCTCTTAAAAAAATATACTTCAAGGATTCTCAGGGATTCTTTAATCTTAAGACTTTTTTAATTAAATAAATTAATTAATTTAAACAAATGAAAATATTTCCTAATATTTAACTACCCTTTTTTTTTGTTAAATTTTTAATGTAAACCTAAAATTTGGTAAGTGGTGTATCGAGGCTTTTAGTCACAATACAAATATCTTATATTGCAAATCATTTGCATATTTGAGATCATATTATATATTTCTAATATGTTGAATATCCATTTGTAAGTAAATAAAGAGTAATTTTAAATTTATTTTATTTTTTAATTTAGTAATTTGACTAACCAACAATAATGACCATAATGTGAAAGAAGAAAAAACCCATAATTACCAGATTACAACGATTCTGATTAATACACCCAATCAAATATTTAATTTCCTAATAAAGTGAACGCTCCAAAAACTAAAATGCAGATTATTGTTCATGAATATTAGGTAAACCTAGTTCTATATAAGTTTGGACCATCAACGACTAATCAGCATATACAATTTCTCTTCCTCGTTTAGAAAATTCAAAAGCTAATGGTTTCCCTATGTCCTCTTTGGTGTTCTTATATTGTTCTTTGTTTATATATCATCTCCTCAAATGGAAACAGTTTTGCTGCAATTCAAGACAGACAGGCAAGAGTTTCATACATTTTTTGAGCTGCCTGCCTTTACATCATTTTTTCAGTTTGATAAATACTATTGCTTATATACTTGGCATAAGTTATTGACTATATTGGGTAGTTTATGTAGTACTAATTTTTCTTCAGGTAGTACAAGATTGGATTATTGTAATGGTATAATTTGGTTGAGATAAAATAGTTGATTGGTATAAAATTTACACCATTAGTCCTTCAATAAATTGTGGAAACTGATATTAATATAGTAGATCTTCGAAATATCAGATGCACACAACTAATTATATTTCATACAGTAGATCTCCAATATGTCAAATCACATTACCGGAAATTTGAAAAAATTTAATTACATTTCACTTTTTAAAAGGCAATCACAATTTCACTGACTGATATTGGATGTACATTTCGTTAGCTAACAACTCTATATCTTCTTTGTTGTTATATCAGATGCACATTGTATACATGGGATCGCTTCCCGAAGGTGAAATTTTGACATCATCATATCACACAAATATGCTTCAGAATGTTGTCGAAAGCAGGTAATATAAATTATGAAACAATCAATCTTACTATGTAGTTAGATTGATTGTTTCATTATTAATTAAATAATGATTATAAAAGTATTATTATCTCGTAACATACTGTCATCTCATTACACGATGACAGTATGTTACGAGAGAATAATAATTTTATAATCATTATTTAATTAACAATGATCTAATCATGTGTTTATATGTTATGAAAGAATTATTTTTATTCTAAGTTTCAAATATATATGGAATACCTTTTTAATTATATTTTGTACTTTCTATGCGTGTAGTGTTCTTGAGCAGGTTATGGTTAGAAGCTACACAAGGAGCTTCAATGCATTTGCAGCTTATCTCACTGAAGAGGAACGCGATAACTTAGTTAGTGAGTATTTTATAATTTAGTGCGTCTATACTTCCAATATTTTATTTTCTACCACATCACTTTTTTTCTTTTTGATAAAGGGCCATGTCTTTTTGCTCTATATAAAGAAGGTTACAAGACACCCTCATATTGGTTATATGTTTGAGCATCTCTGTTACATGTTTCATTATATTATTTTGAATTAGACAACTTGAAGCAAAAAAAAAAATGTTTAGATTGCAAAATGAATCTCATATGCCAACAATTTGTTATGGACTATAACAAAATGTACAATATATATGCAGGTTCAGATGAGGTAGTATCTGTATTCCCATGTAAAACTCTGCAACTTCAAACAACAGGATCTTGGGATTTCATGGGATTTCATGAAAATGTAGCTAGGAATCCAACTATCGAGAGTGATGTAATAATCGGCGTCATTGACTCTGGGATTTCGCCAGAATCAAAGAGTTTCAGCGATGAAGGTATCGGACCTGTTCCCACAAAATGGCGTGGAAAGTGCAATGGAGGCCGAAATTTCACTTGCAACAAGTAATTTTTCTTTTCTACATATTCAATCATTGGTATTATTAACATATATAAGTTATCGTTCTATTTTTTTGTCCCTATAAATATTTTAACTGCTACTATTAAGGATAATTATTAAAGGCGACTTACCAAAATTTGTTGGTGGAACTAAAAACTGTGATTAATTTCTATATATACGTTTATTCTGATGAATTATAAATTATCTGAGCTAAACTTATGTGACTAATGTATTGTTATATTTGTATATTTTCAGCAAAAAATTATAATATTTCTATTCCTGAAATGTTGTCCTGACTTTGTTTCGCACATAAATTAAGATGTTCTTTATAAAATGTCATGGATTATTACATGATTATTGAAAATATAAATCTAAGTAGAAGTAATACAAAGTGTGAAAAAATATCTTGTTCCTCAATGTACAATTTTTTACGAACATTAGTTTTTAAACAACCTTTTGTGACCGCGGAAAGTAATGAATTACTTTATGTTCATCAGGATTTTATATATATTTTTGGAAAAAATCATTAGTAAAAAAAATATATTAGCCCTAGGCTAAATATTAATCCGAATCTTAAATATAATATTTTTTTTCGCTACCGAAATAAAAATTAACTCCAAAATATAGGACTTTTTTTTTGTTATAACTTTAATCATCATGATCACCAGACCACCCCACCTCGATAAAAATCCTGGATCAACCTATGATGGGACGTGCGATCAAGTGCGATAATAATGACTAATAATTTTCATGTTACTTTCCAGAAAGATAATTGGAGCTCGATACTACATAGAAGATGATGCAAGGGATACAATTGGTCATGGGACCCATACAGCTTCCACAGCAGCAGGAAATAATGTTGTAAATGCAAGTTACCTTGGAATTGCATCTGGTACAGCTAGAGGAGGTGTCTCCTTAGCAAGAATTGCTGTATATAAAGCTTGCACAATAGAATATTGTTCAAATGCAGATATATTAGCCGCATTTGATGATGCAATAGCCGATGGAGTTGACATTATATCTATCTCAGTCGGAATAGGATATCCCGATAAATTGGAAGAAGATGTCTTTTCAATTGGTTCATTTCATGCGATGGAAAAGGGAATATTAACTGTACAATCTGCAGGAAACAGTGGTGGCTTTACGCTGGGTGTTATTGGAAGTGTTGCACCGTGGCTATTTAGCATTGCAGCAAGCACTGCCTCTCGTAGAATTGTTAGCAAAGCTGTTCTTGGAAATGGGTTAACATTAATAGTAAGCAAAATTAAATTGATATACCCTCATTAACATTTTCTAAAACATCTGAGAGAGCAACTATCGATCTTCATGGTTAACATATTTAAATTTCTTAATTTTTACATCTTCTTTTGGAATAGGGAAATGCAGTTAATTCTTTTGAAATGAATGGGACCCAATTTCCTTTAGTGTATGGGATAGACGCTTCAACAGTATGCTCAGTACCGGGACCTCCAGATCTTAAGTAAGTGAAATTTTCATATAATTTGACATCAATTTTAATGGAAAAAAAAGTTGAAAACACACTATTTTATATTTTTATCAGCCGGTGTTCATATGAACACTGCTTAGTCAGTAGCTTAGTGAAGGGAAAGATTGTAGTATGTGACAAAAATGGTGGTTATGGTGAAGCTCTCGAGGCAGGTGCTGTAGGAGTAATTGCAAGCACAGGCTACTCGTTCGGTGATTCTGTTGTCGTTCCCTTACCTGCTACAGAATTAACCGGAGAAGATTATAAATTAGTTAAGGACTACATAAATTCTACAAAGTAAGCATTCTAAGATTTTTTTCTGATATTGTATATCCATACGATTATCCAATTAATGGTTTCTGGTTAATATATAGGTTGCCTCAGGCAACAATATTAAAAAGTGAATTAATGGAAAATGTTGATGCTCCAAATGTTGCTCCATTTTCTTCGAGAGGGCCTAATAAGATTATCAACGAAATCATGAAGGTACCAAATATATTCTTTTACCACATTATCTTTGATAATATTTTAGAATATAACAATACATTTCATTTTTTTTCTTCTGAAAATAAAGCCAGATGTGACAGCACCAGGGGTTGCCATATTGGCGGCATATTCACCTAAAGCTTCACCTTCTAACTTTCCTGTGGATAAGAGAAGTGTTGATTTTAGTGTTTTATCAGGAACATCTATGTCATGCCCCCATGCTGCAGGAGCAGCAGCTTATGTTAAATCATTTCATCCCGATTGGTCTCCTTCGGCAATAAAATCTGCTCTTATGACCACAGGTATGTTTTACTCAGAAAATCTCAAATGAACTAGGTCCCGTCCGGTTTATCAAAATATTTTTTAGTTTCATTTTTGTATAACAAGTTTTGGTTTTCAAAAAAATATATAGAGAATGAGGATTTCATTTTTTTCCAATAACACACATTTTATATTATTTTCTAGTAAACAAATTTTTTTGTCAATAGAGTAAATATTTCTGGGTCATTAAAGTATGACATCAGTCCTGACTTGATTACTTATTAATAAAGATTTCCTATCAATCACTATGTTATTCAACTATTAAAGAGACTACTAAGGAAAAAAAATCATGTATATATGAAAAGATATAATAGTCAATTTGTTCATTAGATTATTTATCTTCTACTAATTTTTAAAATTTGTACCACCCAAATCATTTAATTAAACAAAATCTCCAACCGTCTTTAGCAAATATAAACCATTTTTCAATTGTTTATAATGACGAATTGACGAAATTTTTGATTTGAAACCATTTAAATAAATTATTGGTTTGTCCGGATCCTTTATTAGTTAAGTGATCCAGATACTGTATTAATTTAGTGACCTCCAAAAATATTTACACTTTTTAATATCCAAACATATTTTTATTACTTTGTTCTGTATTATAGAAAATGAATATAGAAACTATGCTTTATTTCCATAAACCAAATGAGTCTTATCAATATCCTTAGATAAGTTGGTAAGCTGATCAAATTTGATTCTTTATAATTGAAATTCTTTCTATGCGCAGCCTGGCGTATGAATACACCCCTGAATTCTGAACTTGAATTTGGGTATGGAGCCGGACATATTGATCCAGTGAGAGCAGTGAATCCAGGGCTTGTGTATGAGATATTCCCTAAGGATTACATCACTATGCTTTGCAGCATCATGGGAAATGATATGAAATCAGTGAGGAAAATTATTGGAGCGAAAGGGAGATGTCGACATGGTAAAAAAATGTCCCCAAAGGACTTGAATTATCCTGCTATGACTATTCCTGTGGCCAATGATCAAAGTTTCTTGGTGAACTTTACAAGAACTGTCACTAATGTTGGCTCTGCAAACTCTGTATACAAGGCAAACGTTACAAGTGTTGATGATTGCAATATCAAGGTCGAACCTGATACTCTCTCTTTTAAAGCATTGAATGAAAAAAAATCATTTGTAGTTACGGCAACAGGAAAAATGGTGTCTGGAAATAAAAAATCTGCTTCGTTAGAGTGGTATGACGGGACACATCTTGTACGAAGTCCCGTTTTAATTTACTCATACTAGAGTTAATGAATATTTATATGTTGCTCGGAATTTTTTTGTTCAATGTAGTAATTTAAATTAATTATGTTTTGATTATATTATGGATAGTTTCCATTTTAGAATCAGAATAAGATGTTTGTTCTAATTATAAGATAGGCAAATATTTATTTTTATTTTTAGTCTTATAACTAAATTAATAAATAATTATGTATTATAATTTTGTCAACCTAAACACACCCCATCCCTGATTATCACCGGTAAAAAGTTAAAAATAAATAAATATGATGGTTGTGGTCAGCCGGAGAGGGGAAGGAGATACGATCCGCACCTTGACCGTACCGGAACCAGCATGACCACATCTCTGACACGTGCAGCCACCAAGCAAAACTTCTCAACCACCTCGCAAAACTCTCAGTTCTGATTTGTCAGATTGTGGAAGAGGGGTGCTTGTATCAAATATGAAGGCACAACAAGATTTTCCGATGAAAATTGTGGAAATGGGGATTAATTACTTGTTTTTATATATTTGGACTTGCCAATCTTCTGTGTATTCCGTATCACTTAAAGATCATTTATCTGCTTATTAATTGAACTTGAGAGAGAAAGTAGCTTTGTAATTGCTTCAAAATTGATGAGCTTTTTGTATGTATTCATAAGTAGATCTATATATGTACAAAATCTAGTACAGTTTTGTGTTGCACTAGCTCCTGCTGATCTTTTTGTTCAATGAATTTTGAAGCGATTTGTGTTACTAAATTCCTCTTGTTCAACATCAAACGGTCTAGTATTATTTCAAGCTTTTGAATAGTGTTTTTTCTTGAGAGATGTATTATATACTTAAAATCACGGACTTCCGTATTGTACACTCCATATGTCGTATTTGTCTTGCCTTGTCATTGTGCATGATGTACTTTGATTCCCTACGCACAAATCTTAGTTCAGGAGGTGCTCACTCTTATCATACAAATATTAAAGAGAACCGTTTTTCTGGATTTAACATTGTTGAATCTCTACAAAGGAAATTAATATACAGATTATCATGGAGATGCGACTCATAGTCATTTGGTGAAGTATTTTTCTTGCAATTTGTCCCAGGTTTCTAAGGTCTAGGAGATTTTGGATAACTGATTACTCAAATCCATTTGGACTAACCCAGGTGTTCATGTTTACGCTATTTCTTCATTTTTATGAGGTCAAAAGTTTGTATCTTAATTCGTGTATGTATTACAGGGAAAGTAGAAACTGAAGTTGCAGTACTGGAAGGAATTGAATTTATATCATTCTAGTAGGATACCTAGAGATTTATAGGATAGCATAAGAAAGATACTTACACTTCTGCAACTTTTCTGCATTGACTAATCAGCTTCCTAAATGGACAAAGATCTACCAGCCTCTTAAAGGAGTAGCTCGTAGAACTACTTGTAAGACAATAATTCAAATTGTTCATTCAGTTCCGTTGTACTCTAGATGATTCCAACTTTCAAAATTTAGTTGTATATTAATCCATTAAGCTTACATTTTGATCATCTATTTTGGATTTTAAAAATCATATCCATCATGTTAGTTCGTATGACAGAGAATTTTGAATTTAATTTACTTTTTCTGGATTGTCATCGAGACAACCTGTGTTGACATATGAGATCTATAGTTGATAAGATATTCTTGATGCAGGTTTTAGATGAAGTTTAATGAATTTACCAACGCGTAAGAGAAGGATATATAAAAACTATGTTAATGTGTTTTTTTATCATTCTTAGGACATTTAAACTGACAACCAAAGAATCAATATGTCTTTGATAATGATTACTTAAATGACAAAAAATAAAGTGAAGTTTCTTCTTTTGTTTAAGTTTTGTTGCATTTATTGGATTAAGAAATTAAAGTTGGAGATTTTTTTTTTTATCATGGTTTTATTGGAAAAAAGAATGGAAATCGATTTTCTTTGTTGAATTATAGAGATAGTTTATTTTAATGCTAAACATTTGATTGTTGGTATAGATATTTATTTAATTTGATTATATTTATGAAATTTGGAGGTATATTTTATAATTTTTAGTGATATTAGAGTAAGATATATGTTTTTTGTTTGTTTTCAAGTCGTTCCTTTGTTTATTAGTATATTGTGTAATGAAAGTGAAGGAATTATGAGAATTATTTGTATATAATTGTCATTCTTGTGAATTTTGTAGTTTAGTAACTACAACATAATAATTCTAATTTTCTAACTATAGTTTTGTAGTTGTACAATTACATTATTGTAGTTGCTTAATTAAACGTTGTAGTTTCACAACCATAACTGAAGAATGTATATATATTATGTGGATATATATTCGGTGAAGTGTTTTAATTTGGTTGGCTGATTACTTAATGACGTGGCTAAATCTCGGGCGCATGATCTTACTTACATCTAACGGCTCTCATTCGCTCTTGGCTTATGTCTCTTATATAGGGAAATTGGGTTGACCGAAGTCATAACCCTTCTCTATCAACTTACGCGTTCTCTCTCGCCTCTCTCATACTCTAAACCCTAGTTTGTAGAAGATCAATCTCCGATTCTTCTTGTAATCGATTAGATAGTTTCTTGGTTGTAATATCTCGTGTAATTTGTGATAATCATCTTGATTAATCACTAGATAGCCTTATTGAGTATTTTAGGGTTCGAGAATTAGATTAGAAGCGGTATTCAATTGATTAAGTGGTTTGTATTGTAAGGTGATCTGAAATATTGTATCTCTTGTGATTTCTAGTGGCTGAGCACCTCTCATCGGAGCTCAACGTGGATGTAGGTCTATTTTGGACTGAACCACGATAAATTATGTGTTCTTACTTTCTTTCTTTATTTCTTGTGCTTTTGGTTACTTGAGTATTGTGATTTGGAGGTTAATCGTGATAGGTATTTACAACAGTGGTATCAGAGCTTGAGTATTAATCTTGGGCTATCAGATTAAGGTTTTCAAATCGGTGTTCTTGAAAATATTAGGGTTTCGCCTAATATATATTGTGGGTTTTAATTCGGTTTCTCTCCGTTCTTGAAATCGATAATACGATGACTACCTCTACACGAATTCATATGTCCGTGTTCGATGGTAAGATGGACATTGGGGTTTGGCAGAAAAAGATGAGGGTTCTACTCTCTCATCACAAAGTGGGAAGTGCTCTTATTGCTGACATTAAAGAGTGGCATGAAGGAGAACTTGACAAAGAAGCACAAATCAAGGAAGAAGCTTATAATATTCTCTTCTTGAATCTTTCTGACTCTGTCATACGACAAGTTGATGGTGCTGATACAGCTCTCGAGCTGTGGGGTAAACTCGAAACTCTCTATGCCTCTAAATATGTCCCTAATCTTGATTTCTTGAAAGGTTCTTTATTTAATTATAAAATGGATGTTTCTAAATCTATTGATGAGAATTTAGATGAATTTACTAAGATGTCCCTTGTTCTGAAAGGAACTACTATGGCCTTAGATGACACTAGTAAATGTATGATCCTTTTGAATGCTATACCTGAATGTTTTCAAGTTGTGAAAGATGTTTTTCAATATGCTAGTACTGTCCCTACTTATGAACAAGTTGTTACTGCCTTGAAAACTCGAGAAAATGAACTTAAGTCCCTTAAAAGAACTGGAATAAACATGTATGTTAACCCTAGAACAGATACTACTCAAACATTTGACTTAGCTAAGAATAAGAAAGGAAAGAAAACCACTAGTTCTAAGAACAAAGAAACTAGGAAGTGTTTTCATTGTGGGAAAGCTGGACACCTAAAGAAAATTTGCTATAAGTTGAAAAACAAGATGAACAGTAATGAATCAAATATTGCTAGTATGCCTAAGACCACTGATGATGTGTTTGAAGTTTTGAATGTGAGTAACTTGTCTGAGCATGCTAGTTGGATTCTTGATTCTGGTTGTACCTTTCACCTGTGTCCCATACTTGAACTATTTCATGACTTGTCTTATGTGAACAATGAAACTGTATATATGGGGAATAATAACACTTGTGAGGTTAAAGGTATAGGAAAAGTGAAACTGAGAATGGATTCTGGGAAATGTATTGAATTAACTAATGTTAGATATATTCCTGATTTGAAAAGAAATTTAATTTCTTTGGGTGCTTTAGATGATCTTGGTTGTGTTTCCAATGTTTCTAAAGGTGTTATTCATGTTTATAAGGGTGGTAAACTTTTATTATCTGGTGTTAAACATGCTGGTTTATATGTGCTTGATGGTACTCATATAATTGGTTCTGTGAATTCTGTTACTAATGCTTCATCTCAGGCTACCACTGAAAAGTGGCATTTAAGGCTAGGGCATATGAGTCAACAAGGACTCAGTGTCCTTAGCAAACAAGGTATGCTTGGAAAGGACACAGTTGGGGATCTTCCCTTCTGTGAGACTTGTGTGTTAGGTAAACAACACAGGGTAAGTTTCAAGCCTGGAACTCATAATTCCAAGGCTTGTCTTGAATATGTTCATGCAGACCTTTGGGGTCCTGAGAGGTATGATGCTCATGGTAATTTCAAATACTTCCTTTCTTTAGTTGATGATTTTAGTAGAAGGGTTTGGACCTTTTTACTTAAAACTAAAGATGAAACTTTTCAAAAAATCAAAGAATGGAAGCGTTTGGAAGAAAATCAAACTGGTTTAACTTTAAAGGTTTTGAGAACTGATAATGGTCTTGAATTTTGTAACACTGAGTTTGATTTATACTGTAAGACTAATGGAATTTTGAGACACAGGACAGTTAGGCATACACCACAACAAAATGGTGTAGCTGAGAGGATGAACAGGACACTTCTTGAGAAAGTGAGATGCATGCTTTTCACCTCAGGCTTACCCAAAGATTTTTGGGGAGAAGCTCTTTACACAGCCACACACCTTGTTAATAGGAGTCCAAACAGATCAATAGGCCTTAAGACTCCTATGGAAATTTGGAAGGGGCAGAAACCAAACTTATCTTTTCTTAAACCCTTTGGGTGTGCAGCTTATGCACACACAAAGGAGGGTAAGCTTGATCCTAGGTCTATCAAATGGATAATGTTGGGTTATCAAAACCAACATGGTGTAAAGGGTTATAGACTGTGGGAAAAAGATAGTAGAGGGTTCAAAGTTATTGTTAGTAGAGATGTAATTTTTGATGAACTAACATTTCCTTTCAAAATTGATACAGGTACAGGTGATGATGCTTTGCCTGAACCTGCACAACCTCAACAAGTGGTGGGAATTGAGAAAGAGGTGTAGCCTGAGTCTTCCAGTCCAGTTGGTAACCATGGGGATGATTTGAACCCTCCCTATGATGAAGTTGAGGCTACTGAGGAGAATGAGGGTGAAGAACATCCTCCTGAGTCTTCAACAGGGCAACTTCAAACCTATCAACTTACAAGAGATAGGGTAAGAAGGGAAACCAGGACACCAGGACACCATCAAGATATTCATATGCAGACCTTGTGTATACAGCTTTGAATGCTTCAATTGAGGTCACAAACTCTGAACCAACATCCTACATGGATGCTATGGAGGCAGAGGACAGTATACAATGGGAAAAAGCTATGAAGGAAGAAATTCAGTCATTACATGAGAATAACACTTGGGTTCTTACTGAATTACCTCATAAACAGAAGGTGGTGGAATGTAGATGGTTATTCAAACTCAAAGAGGGCATATCTGAGACTGGCCCTCCAAGGTATAAAGCTAGGTTGGTTGCAAAAGGCTATACTCAAAGGGAAGGTATTGATTTCAATAAAATTTTCTCTTCTGTGGTTAAATTTAAAACTATTAGGGCTATGTTAGCTTTTGCTGCTTGTTATAACCTTGAAATTGAGCAATTAGATGTTAAGACTGCCTTCTTACATGGTGACCTTGAGGAAACTATTTTTATGAGACAACCTGAGGGTTTTATTGACCCTAAACTGCCTGATCATGTATGTTTATTGAAAAAATATCTTTATGGTTTAAAACAGTCCCCTAGACAATGGTATAAGAAGTTTGACTCATTAATGCTTAAATGTGACTATGTGAGATCTGATTATGATGCTTGCTTATATCTATCTCTTAAATCTGATCATCATGTGTATGTTTTACTCTATGTTGATGATATGCTCATTATTTCTAAGTCCCTTAAGTATATATCTGAGTTAAAGAAAAAACTTAGTAAGGAATTTGATATGAAAGATCTTGGTAATGCTAAGAAAATCTTAGGGATGATGATTGATAGAGATAGAGATAAATGCATGATTAAGTTTCACCAGGAACCTTATTTGAGAAAAGTGATTTCAAAATTTGGTAGCTTGAATTGCAAAACTGTTATGACTCCTTTGGCTGGTCATTTTGTTTTATCTAAACATTTGTGCCCCAAGTCACAGTCTAATATTGTTAAAATGAATTCAGTCCCATATGCTAATGTTATAGGGTCCCTCATGTATGCTATGATTAGTACTAGACCAGACTTGTCTTTTGCTATATCTTTACTGAGCAGGTACATGTCAAATCCTGGTTGGGATCATTGGTGTGCCCTTAAACTTTTTCTTGCATATGTTGGAAGTACTTTGGGAGTTGGACTGTGTTATGGAAATCATAATATACCTTTTGAGTTAGTTGGATATGTAGATTCAGATTTTGCTGGAGATAGAGACTCATGAAATTCTACTACCTCTTACTGCTTTACTCTTGGAGGTAATTGTATTTCTTGGAAGTCCCAACTTCAACCTTTAGTAGCTTTGTCTACTACTGAAGCTGAATATGTGGCTATAACTGATTCAACTAAAGAAGCAATTTGGCTTCAAAACTTGTTATCTGAAGCTTTTATTGTTAAGGGTAAGGCTACTATATTTTCTGACAGTCAAAGTGCAATTCAACTGAGTAAAAATTCAGTATATCATGAAAGGACCAAACACATTGATGTTGAGTATCATTATATAAGAGATATACTGGCTAGTGGTGAAGTTAAGTTGTTAAAGGTTTCTACTGAGGATAATCCTGCTGATTATGGTACTAAAATTGTTACTAATGTCAAGTTCAAGCATTGCTTGGATTTGCTTTCTATTGGTTAATGTTTTGCAGGTATTTGGGCTGAGATGATGATAGAGATGGCTCAAGCTGGCTGGAAATCACATAGGGTGCAGTTTCAGGTGGAGGTGGAGGATTAACACTTCAAGGTGGAGATTGAAGAATGTATATATATTATGTGGATATATATTCGGTGAAGTGTTTTAATTTGGTTGGCTGATTACTTAATGACGTGGCTAAATCTCGGGCGCATGATCTTACTTACATCTAACGGCTCTCATTCGCTCTTGGCTTATGTCTCTTATATAAGGGAAATTGGGTTGACCGAAGTCATAACCCTTCTCTCTCAACTTACGCGTTCTCTCTCGCCTCTCTCATACTCTAAACCCTAGTTTGTAGAAGATCAATCTCTGATTCTTCTTGTAATCGATTAGATAGCTTTTTGGTTGTAATATCTCGTGTAATTTGTGATAATCATCTTGATTAATCACTAGATAGCCTTATTGAGTATTTTAGGGTTCGAGAATTAGATTAGAAGCGGTATTCAATTGATTAAGTGGTTTGTATTGTAAGGTGATCTGAAATATTGTATCTCTTTGTGATTTCTAGTGGCTGAGCACCTCTCATCGGAGCTCAACGTGGATGTAGGTCTATTTTGGACTAAACCACGATAAATTCTGTGTTCTTACTTTCTTGCTTTATTTCTTGTGCTTTTGGTTACTTGAGTATTGTGATTTGGAGGTTAATCGTGATAGGTATTTACAACAATAACATTGTATTTTTATAAGTAAAATATTGTAATTGGAGCAACTACAATATGTGTAACCATACAAAACTTATCGACTTTGAAAAGAACAAAAAACTAAAAACTAAAAAGAAAAATAAAAATTGCATGTACAAACAACAATAAAAAGGTAAAGTTATCTATTCAATCATTACAAGTGAAAATCAAAACAAGAAAGAAGACAAAGATTTGTATAGTAGTTAACCGATCAATACAAGTACTCAAATACAAAAAATCCTGAGAACAACATTTTAATTGAAAAATAAATCCAATGTCTATGTATTATGATTGAAGGGACAACCACATCGTCCACATTTGATCTTAGTTTTTCATGGACCCTTTCCTATCTCTTAAAACCTTTTTGTATAAGGTCTCCTGAGTTGTCTAAAGTAAAAATTGTGGTTTCACAAGAGGAATATGAGGGAGCAATTTCACATAAAAATGGTTGTACGTTCCGTGGAAGCATAACTTACAAGTAAAACCAAAGTAACAAGTTTAACCATACGATTAGACTTTATCTGCAATTTATAATATAACAATAAAAATATTAACAAATAAGACACATAAAGTATGGAAGTTACCACCTACCATAATACAGTTGCACAACTCCAACACCGTAGTTACAAAACTTATTTACAATTTAATAAAAACTACAACATGTATATAGATTACTAGGTGTAATTTAATCACAACAGTGCATAAGACTATATATAAATAATCTAGGTTTATCTCAACCTCTATATGTGATTCAATGTAAAATTATAAATTAAATATGCAATAACAATGTACAAAATTTATTTTATATTAATAAACACAATTGCATTCTATGAATCAAGAGGGTTAAACAAGTAATAATGAAGGTGGTGCAAGATTTACGACATGAAAAAAAATGATTTTTTGTTTAAAATAAGAAGAGAACACACAAAAAAAAAAAAAAGTGGATTAAAATATAAGATTACTGGTGAGTATTAATCTTGTAACTATAATCAATCACAAAAATAGAATAAGAAAAAAAACTGCAAAAGAATTTAGAAAAGAATAAGGTTTCTACAAAACGGATGATTCTCAATGCATACGTTGATTTTGAGGATTAATTGTTTGAAAAAGATAGATTATTAGTTTACGTAGATGGTTTAGTTTTGAAATACCAGCAAAAAATCAAGATTAATTGATGAATAATAATAAATGGATTTTTTAGGTGTACTATATGTTCTTGAAAGATTCTTCTAAACGATGGAAGTGAACTTAAAAGTTAGTTAGGTTAAGAATATATTTTTAAGTAATAGTTTATTAAATATTTTATTTTAGCATTGAAATATGCATTTTAGGTAGGACGAGAAAATGGGGCATGGTTAGTGTAGGTTTCTTGCTATTCAAATTTAGTTTTATTATAAGTATAGTTCTATAGTTTATTCTAGTATTATAAGTTTCATATATACAAGATACAATTTCTCTTATTCTTTTCTTTACATCTCGGTCGAACCGGCAATTGATATGAAAAAAGTACAGTGTTTTTTACGAATCTGGAACTTTTTAAAAAACAACCAGAATTTTAGGTACCATGTAGTATAATAAGAATATATAGAGAGCATGCAATAATTTGCTACGAAAATTCTTCATTTTCATTTACTCGGAATTTGGTGAGAATCCTGTTAGGATTTCCATCACTTTTAAACTCACATTCTTATCACCTTTCTACCAATACTTTCTCAACCTATACATAAATAAATATTATCAAGACTTGACAAAAAAAATTCATCAAGCACTTTGAAAATTTTTGCTAGGATGAACTACATCTAATCCCAATAGGATCTACTTTAACTTCACAAAACCACCATATAGTTTTAATAAATTGTAAAAAATATTTATGTGGACTCACATAACATGCCGAAAACCTTAATCTCTTAAATTAGAATGCACGCAAATTAATGTGATATATAAGTTTTTAACCTATTAAATTATCAAATATATAATAAATATATTATTTTAGTATGTATATTTGATTATTTATTGTATATTTTTGTTTTGAAACTGTTTTAATGGTCTAAATATATCAAAAATTGACAAGTTTAGAAGATATTTAGGTTATTTTATACCTTAAAATTTTAAAATAAAATAAATATACTAATGCACTTCATCTACAAAACATGACAAATGATACTCCAATCTAAGAGATACCTTAATTGCTGGCCGAGGGCCATATTTTGAATGTTGATTAGCTTGATAAAAAAATTGTATATGTATTTCCTTATATTACGTATATGTCGTGAGTATAAACCGTTTAGTTACTATTCAACATGGAATATGTACTCCAAAACAAGACCACAATCTGGAGAAAAATTGAGCTCCGACTTTGACATATCAAATGACCGGATAGCCAATGTATGGATCAAGAAAAAAAGAGTTGAAGGCTCTAACCCTCGAAAATGTTGAGCAGCGGAAACCGGATAACCATTTGAGAATCGAAAAATTTGAGATTGAAGTCCAAACACCCGATGATTTTTAAAGGACCAAATATTCAAAAGTCATTTGAAGAAATTAAGAGGGAGAAGCTCAAAGCAACAAACCTCTCGAGTAATAGAAATTCAGGTAATTGAGTAGCAACAAAAGATTATTCCAAAATAAGAACGAAAGACTGACGTTGCACAGAGAAAAACACTTATAAAGAATGAAAGGATGGAGACAGAGAGAGGGAGTCATTGCAAAAATATATGTTGCAATCTTGTTATTCGAGAAGGACTGCCTGACCCCCGACATTTGAAGAATCAACCAACAGATAAATCTGTTGAAATACTTTTCTTTTGTAAATAGAAGTTTTCAAGTCAAAAAAAGGTTCTCATTTATACACCGAATTTCAAGCTATCAAATCCTATCTTCAAAGAGAGTCTCCAAATCATTTTAAGACGTGTTATCCATATTATCTAATCAATTTGTAAGCCCAAGGAGATATATATATATATATATATATATATATTCATCAAGGACTATAGAAATTAGGTAGATATTGTAGACTTTCAACCTAGTACTCCACTTGTTCTAGAAAGATGGGGGATCTTCATAGAGATAGAGAGAGAGAGAGAGAGAGAGAGAGAGAGAGAGAGAGAGAGAGAGTCCTCTTGTAAATATAGAAACAATAGAAAGCTTCATGATTGTTAGAAATGGTAGATATTATTGGTTTGTATACTCGAATCCTTGTATGTGGGATATACATGGTAATGTTTCATGAATTTGTGAAGTGGTTTAGTGAGTATCATAGTATACTCTTTTTTCTTATGTATCGATTTCATAAGAGGTTGGTTCGAATGGTTTTTTTTAAAGTGGTTTTAATGGTTTGCGAGATCACATTTTAAAGGGTCGCGTGATATTATGGTTGATGTTCAAGCGAAAACCTAAGATACAAGTAAACCTTACATAGGGGACTAAGCCTATGGGAGGTAAACCACTTAAAATCATGTTTTATTTATTCTCTTCCTTTACACTTTAATTTCTTGCATGCTTCTTTTGGAAAAATGATTCTTTATCATCTTAGGCTTTAAAAACACATGCTAGATTTTTGAGTATCTGTCTCATTCATTTTTTGTTAGGTGTTATTATATATTGTGCATGCTAAGTGTTTGATATGATCATATTTATATTTCTCCACTTATTTTGAGCATCAAGTCTATCTGTCTATTGGGATATAAAGAGTATATAAAGAATCACATCAAGCTGGTAAGAGAAGTTTTTACTATGCATATTACTTATTCACCTCCCCTCTAGGTATACATGGGTCAACATTAATATTTCCATTAAGGAGAAGTTCTAAGCCTTCTTAATTTACTCGAAACCCATATTCTTACCTAACAACACTTCTAGTCATGCTCTTATCAAACACAACAAAATTCATGAAATTCAATTCAATTGGACTACCTTGATTACCAATAGCTTCAAAAATATATATTAAAAATTTAGATGCAACATCATTAGTTGAGGCTCCAACAAAAATATACTATACAACTACTTGCATTTAAGTCTGATTAAGTTCTCTAACCAATATCACTTACAAAAGAATCTATAGAGGGAGTCATAATCAAGCTTTAGAATCTATGGTTTGATAGAGGACTTCCAATAGAGCTCTATTCCTAGCTGGCATACCTCTCATAATTAAAAGTTATCAAATAGATACAAGATAAAAAAAGTACACCGTAATAGAAAAACAAAATCTAATTTAGCATAAATTTTTACAAAAAATATATAAGAGAATCAACATAGAAAAATGAGAAGAAATAAATAATATATATTTTTGTGAAAAAAGTTGAAAAGAAATATATAAAATTTGATGAATATTGCACATTAATTTCGGAAACGTGCGTTGAAAACAAGAAAATGGCGAAAGAGAAAATGTAATAGGTGGCGGCAATAGTAAGAAAGAGAAACCAAAAAGGCAAAACAAATATATCAAAAAATGTGTGAAGTAGAAACACAAAAAATGTCAATCACGTGCACAAGCGCATTCTTCAAGGCAACAATTTCTACTATTAATGTATTTAAATTATTTATTTTTAATTTAATTTATTCTTAATTAAGTAGAAGTTTGATAATCTTATTTAAGAAACAAATGGAATATAATCACAATTGTATGTAATGCTACAAATGTATTTAACTATGATTTTTTTTACAAAGTTAATTGCTCAAAAGGTCCCAAAACATGTTCTTGCAGTCTCAATAGATCCAAATTTTAAGTAATCGATGTGTTATATTTGTATCTTTAATATATTACGTGTTCTTTTAATAGTTTACATATTTTTAATGGATTGCGTGTGTTTTTCTGATGGGTTACGTGTGTAGACCTTATAAGATAATATATTTTTTCGCATTGAAATTTTGGGTCAAGAACTCATGTTTAACTTAGAACTTGAAGGGTACAATTACAAATGAGATAATAAGGGTGTAATTTCGTCATCAAAGAAAGACAAACAAAAATATAAATAACATAAATTTAAAACTAGAACAAAAATACAACCCAAAATAAATAAAAACAACATAGGAAAAAATACTATCAATCCTAGAAATATTTAGTAGAAGCGCTACAACTTCTTGCACAGTCATCCTTCCCTATAACCAAGGATTCTAAACGACATAGTCAAATTCGAGAAGCGAGCTTCTCATCGCTCCATGGACATGAAGGAGAAAAATAATTTGTAAAATCAATTCATAACCAAGACCGTCATAAATACAAGAGTTTCGAAGAATAATGACTTATCATGTAGAAATTTGGACTTACCTCATTATTCAGCACCCTCTGGACAAGTTGGAATTTTACCAACAAATAGGAATTGGATAAGGAAGGAACATTTTGTGAAGAGTGGGCTTTAGATACTACAATGCTCAAGATCAATCAACATCAGAGAAATTGTAAAAAATGGTTCCAAGAGATAACATCTGAAACTAATACCCTAGTTCATGGGGTTTTCTTATATGGTCCCATCGCTCGAAAAAAAAAAGGAATCAAAGGGTTGTTCTTCCCCCAAAATCCTACTAGTAAATCGAAATAATACATGGGAATAGTCCATTCTAATGTACTTTGTCATTCCTTTCTTTGTCTCCTAATGTGAGACCAATAAATACAATTCTTATCGAAATAAATGCAAGATCCCACAACATTTTGGTTCTTCATCATTTTCCTAGAATCATTGTTAGAGAACCAGATCATGGGCAAGTCTAGACTTGGCATATATCTAATTGATTGGTCCTTCAAGATTTTTTCCAATAATTCAACTTTTAGAAGAAGAATTGAACTGGTATGTTAAGTACTTATATGAATTTCATGGATGGAAACATATCCCTTCTCTTTAATACACCAAGTTCCTATTAATATATAACTTAGCGGTGTCTAGCATATCTTAGACGGTATTTCATTGATAATAATTAAAGATGACAACAAGCAATTTGTTGCTGGATAATTATGGAGAACGGTAGATTCTTTCATGTTCCACTCCGAGCCAATGTAAATAAGATCATGATTCCTAAACATGGTAAAATCAAGAAAAGTAAGAAAAATAAAAATAAAACAATAAAGAAAAATGTAAGAAATAAGTGTATTTATTTATTTTTTAAGGTAAAAAACAATGAAGGAAAAGAAAAAATGATTTTTTATTGAAAAAAGTTGAGTTAATAACTTTAAAAGCTAATTTCCTTTTTAAGCATTACCTTAAATGTCCTTCATTTTTATGTAACTAATTGAGCATTGCTATATATCATTCCTTTTTGCTTTACCTATTTATCACCTCCTATGTGTCATCTAATGTGGCATTAAACAAATGAATGAGAAAACAATCATTTAAAAGAGAAAAATATTTTTATTGGTGTTTAAAACCTCCACATAGGAGGTGATACATAGATGAAGCTAAAAATGGTGATATATATTTTTACTCTAACAAATTTATTGTCGTGTCATTTTTGGTCATTCTTTTAAATGTGTTCAAAAAAAATTAATGTCAAAGTTAAGTGAGAGGCACGTGGTCTAATTTTGTGAAAATGTCTCTGCATTTAATTTTGGGTAATATTGAATATCACTCAAAAACATGTTACCCAAAATATAATATTTAAATACTCCAATCAAGTTATTTTTCTTTTTAAAGTTTATTTTTTTTCTTTTTGTTCCATTTTTTTTTTCAAATCTTTCTATTCCATGATTAGAAATATTTGAGTCATTCTTTCTTGAATAATACCTAACATTGTTTTTTAACTTTTTAATAACATTTATAAAAATTACACAATAATGAATTGCGAGCAACAGTTATCCAAAAAGAAGATATTTTGAATTCTGACTTAAAGGACATACAGATACAATGGATTAAAAATTGATCGAATCAACTTTAACTTTAATTACAGAATTATTTATATACATTCTTATAATAACTTTTAAATTTTTCATTACTTAATTTATAAATATTTATGTATTAATAAATAAATCTTTCATTATCTTTATAATAGAATAATTTTTATTTATAGTTATTTTAATTTTAATAAAAAGTCTTAATTTAAAATATATTTCATATTCCTAATGAGTATTTTGACTTTGACGAACCAACCATAATTTACAATTATTAACGCGTCAAAAATTAAAATGCATATCATTGTTCATGAACCTCAGTAAAACTAGTTACTTATAAGTTTGGAACATCTACCGCTAATTCATATAAAATTTCTCTTCATCGTGTAGGAAATTCGAAAGACAATGGTTTCACTATGTACTCTTTGGTTTTCTTACATCGCTCTTAATTTTTATATCATCTCGTTAAATGGAAATCGTTGCACTGCGATAGAAGACAGACAGGCAAGAATTTCATACTGTTTTTCAGCCGTTGTTACATCATTTTCCCAATTTGATATATTTTATTGCTTATATACCTGGCATAAGTTATTGCCTATAATGGATAGATGTAGTACTAATTTTCCTCTAGGGAGTCCAAGATTGGATTATATTAATGATTTTATTTATTTATTTTTATAACAAGGGAGGTCTATGATATTATTTGGTAGTGATATATGATGTAATTGGTATAAATATATCTACACCTCTAGTCCTTTAATAAACTGTGAGGAATTTTGTTTTATTTTGGCTTGGCAAAACTTTGGGGAATTGAAGAAATATACAAAGCATTTTAGTACCCGTAAATGAATCAGTTGTCCCAAATATGTCACATCACAATACCGGAAATTTGAAAAACTTAATTAAATTTCACTCTTAAAAAGCTGATCATCATTTCACTACGAATATTGTATGTACATTTCGTTAGCTAACACTCTCTATGTCCTTTGATGGTATATCAGATGCATATTGTGTATATGGGTTCGCTTCCGAAAGATGAAGTGTTGACATCATCATACCACACAAATATGCTTCAGAATGTTGTTGAAAGCAGGTAATTTAAATCATGAAACTATCAATCTTACCACATCTGTAATGACATGACAGTATGTTTAGGAGAGAATAATACTTTTATAATCATTATTTAATTAAAAATGATGCAATCATGTGTTGAAATGTTATGAAATAATTATTGTTATTCTAAGTTCTAAATATATATGAAATACCTTTTACTTATATTTTGTACTTTCTTTATGTGTAGTGTTCTTGAGCAGGTTATGGTTAGAAGCTACACAAGGAGCTTCAATGCATTTGCAGCTTATCTCACTGAAGAAGAACGCGATAACTTAGCTAGTGAGTAATCTATAATTTAGTGTGTCTATACTTTCTATTTTATTATTTTCTATGACATCACTTTATTTTATTTTGATAAATGGCCATGTATTTGTGCTATATATGAAGAAGATTACAAGACAGCCTCATGTTTTGTCATGAAGCCAAGACTTGATATCTATAATTAAAAGAATTGATTATTGTAAAGGCCCTTGCTATATGTTTGAGCATCTCCGTTACATGTTTATTATATTTATTTTGAATTAGACAACTTGAAGCACAAAAAATAAAAAAATAAAAAAATAAAATTCTTGCAAATGAATCTCATATGCCAACAATTTGTTATGGACTATAACAAAATGTACAATATATATGCAGGTTCAGATGAGGTAGTGTCTGTATTCCCATGTAAAACTCTGCAACTTCAAACAACAGGATCTTGGGATTTCATGGGATTTCATGAAAATGTAGCTAGGAATCCAACTATCGAGAGTGATGTAATAATAGGTGTCATTGACTCAGGGATTTCTCCAGAATCAAAGAGTTTCAGCGATGAAGGTATCGGACCTATTCCCACAAAATGGCGTGGAAAGTGCAATGGAGGTCAAAATTTCACTTGCAACAAGTAATTTTTCTTTTCGGACAAATTCAATCCTTGATATTATTTTACATCCATAGGTTACGGTTCTATATTTTTGGTCCCGAAATATATTAACTACATCTATTAAGGGTAATTATTAAAGGCTGATTACTAAAATTTTATCGGTGAAACTGAAAAGCTGTGATTAATTTCTATATATGTGTTATTGTAGATGAACTACAAATCATCTGAACTAAACTTATGTGACTAATGTATTATTTTATTCATATTTTTCTGTAAAAAAATTATAAGATTTCTGTTCCTGAAATGTTGTTAGACTTTGTTTTGCACATAAATTAAGATGTTCTTCATAAAATGTCATTTACATGTTTATTGAAAATATAAATTTTATATTTAAATAAGGATTAGAAGTAATATAAATAATGAAAAAATGTTTTGTTTTTTAAATATACAATTTTTTACGAACATTTATTATTACAAATCGGGGCAACCTTTTGTAATCGCGGAGAGTAATGAATTAATTTAAGTTCAATAGAATTTTATAGATTTTTTTCTAAAAAATCTTTAGTGAAAAAATATATATTTTAGTACTTCCCAAAATTACAATTAACTCTAAAATATAAGACTTATTTTGTGGTAAAATTAACAATCATCACAACCACCCCCACCTCACCTCGATAAAAATCCTTGATCAACGTCTAATGGGACGTGATCAAGTGCGATACTAATGACTAATAATTTTCATGCTACTTCTTCAGAAAGATCATTGGAGCTAGGTACTACATAGATGATGATGCAAGAGACAATATGGGTCATGGAACCCATACAGCTTCTATAGCAGCAGGAAACAATGTTGAAGGTGCAAGTTACTTTGGAATTGCATCTGGTACTGCTAGAGGAGGTGTCTCCTTAGCAAGAATTGCTGCATATAAAGCTTGCACAATAGAAGATTGTTTAAATGCAGATTTACTAGCCGCATTTGATGATGCAATAGCCGATGGAGTTGACATTATAACTGTCTCAGTTGGAGGACAATATGCTGATAGTTTGACACATGATGCCATTGCCATTGGTTCATTTCATGCAATGGAAAAGGGAATATTAACTCTACAATCTGCAGGAAACAGTGGCGACTTTTCACTGGGTAATATTCAAAGTGTTGCACCGTGGATATTTAGCATTGCAGCAAGCACTACCTCTCGTAGAATTATTAGCAAAGTTATTCTCGGAAATGGGAAAACATTAATAGTAAGAAAAATTAAATTCATTTACTGTTGTTAACATTTTTTGTAATACATCTGAGAAAGTAACTATCAATCTTCATGGTTAACATATTAAAGTATCTTAATTTTAGCATCTTCTTCTGGAATAGGGAAATGCAGTTAATTCTTTTGAAATAAATGGGACCCAATTTCCGTTAGTGAACGGGAAAGACGCTTCAACAACATGCAATGAAGGGGGAGTTACGTAAGTGAAGTTTTCATATAATTTTGACATCAATTTTAATGGAAGCAAAATCTGAAAACTCACTATTCTATAATTATAATCTAATTATAATCAGGTGTACTTATGGAAAGTGTTTAGACAAAAGCTTAGTAAAAGGAAAGATTGTACTATGTAAAATAAGTGACGGTATTGGCGAAGCTCTTGGAGCAGGTGCCGCAGGAGCAATTGCAAGTAGAGGCGAGTCGTTCGATGATTCTGTTGTCGTCCCCTTTCCTAATACAGTAGTGGACTTAGGGGATTTTGAAATAGCTGTGGATTACATCAATTCCACAAAGTAAAAATTCTATTAAATAAAAATATCAAATATTGTCTATCAATACAATGATTCTAATAATGTTATTCGGATTTTTATATAGGTTGCCTCAGGCAAAAATATTAAAAAGTGAATCCATACGCAATGTTGATGCTCCAGTGATTGCTTCATTTTCTTCAAGAGGGCCTAATCAGGTCATCCCCGAAATTATGAAGGTAACAGATTATTCCTTAACCAAATTTTCTATGTTAAACTATTAGAATATATCAATAAATATCAATTTTTTTTTGAAAATACAGCCAGATGTGATAGCACCAGGGGTTGCCATATTGGCGGCATATTCACCTATAGCTTCACCTTCTTTCAATCCTCTGGATAAGAGAAGTGTCGATTTTAATATTTTATCTGGAACATCTATGGCATGCCCCCATGTTGCAGGAGCAGCCGCTTATGTTAAATCATTTCATCCCGATTGGTCTCCTTCGGCAATAAAATCTGCTCTTATGACCACCGGTAAGTTCACAAAAAAAAATTCAAGTGAACTAGGTCTTGTGTGGTTTATGGAAATATTTTTTACTTTCACTTCTACAAAAAAAGTTTTGGTTTTAAAAAGATTATATAAAGAATGAAGATTTCATATTTTCCTATTACACACATTTTTATCTTATTTTCCATAGAACATGTTCTTTTTCTCAATAGGTTAATGTTTCTGGGTCATTAAACTACGGAAACAGTCATATTTTGATTACATAACTAATAAAGATTCGCTTTTAAACATTATGTTAGTCAAGTATTAAAAAATATTACTAGGCAATAGTTACTTGTTCACTAATTTATCTTATAATCTACTAATATTTTACACGTTTACCACCAAAATCCCTGACCGTCTTTAACATATATAAACCATTTTCCAACATTTTTAACAGCTGATTGACAAAATGGTTGATTTGAAATCATTTTGATAAACTAATAGTCTGATTGGAAAATTTATTAGTTAATTGATCTAAATACTAATTTAGTGACCTCCTAAAATATATACACTGTTTAATATCCAAAAAATATTTGATTACTTTGTTCAGTATTATAGAAAATAAATATAGGAACCATGCTTTAATAAATCATAGCAGTCTTGTAAATAGCAAGATATAAGTATTTCTTTTGGTTAGGTATCCAGAGATAAGTTGGTAAGCTGATGGAATATGATGTCTTATAATTCAAATTCTTTGTATATACAGCCTGGCGTATGAATACCCCCCAGAATCCCAACCTTGAATTTGGATATGGAGCCGGACATATTGATCCAGTGAAAGCAGTGCATCCAGGGCTCGTGTATGAGATATTCCCTAAGGACTACATCACCATGCTTTGCGGCGTGCACTTTGATGCTGGATCAGTGAGGAATATTATTGGAGCTAATGAAAGCTGTCCACATGGTCAAAAAATTTCTCCCAAGGACTTGAATTATCCTTCTATGAGTTTTCGTGTGGACTATGACCCAAGTTTCTCAGTAAAATTTACTAGAACTATCACTAATGTTGGCTCTGCAAACTCTATATACAAGGCAAAAGTCACAAGTGTTGATAATTGCAATATTAAGGTCAAACCTGATACTCTCTCTTTTAAAGCATTGCATGAGAAGAAATCATTTGTAGTTACCGCTACAGGGAAAATGGGGTCTGAAAAGATTAAATCGGCTTCGTTAGAGTGGTCTGACGGAAGGCATCTTGTACGAAGTCCTATTGTAATTTACTCATTACGCCCTTTCTAGAGTTTAAGAAAAAAATATATGGTTTTCATAATTTTTTGTTTGAAGGAATCAATTTTAAATAATTATGTTTGATCATATTAATGCAAAATCATGAGCTCATAAAACAGACCCAACATTACTAAATTTAGATTTTCTTCTAGTCAAAATAGCATCGGAATTTAAAAAGTTACGTGATAGTTAAAAAAAATCTATTATATCTCGGATGAGAAATTTTCACATCGCACACCCAACATCAGACCAGCTCTTCTTGAAGACCAACAAGATCGATGAGACCTCGAAAGATCTTGAGGTAAGAAGATTACCCAGTACAGTAAGACGCTCAATACCTTCCTCCACTCAACTCCAAGCCCATATGTGAAGACTATCCACGATATCCAACCACAAGACTATTACCAGACGTGTCCCACTAAAAAGACACAATACCGATAATGGTAGTAGAGGGATCCAAAATATAGGCCAAGTAGTTGAAGGTAATAGATTTAATGGGCAAAGAGTGGGAGAACTTGTTACTCCATGAATTAGTAGTATAAATAGATTTACTGAAATCCGATATCATCAATGCAATCACGTGGCAAAATTCAATCCATTTTATCAATCGAGATTTACTTTTCTCTAACTAATTTCCATTTATTAATTCAATCAATATCTTACTTGTAATTCCAACACTTCACGTAAACACAATTATACACTCAAACCAAACACGTTTATTTCTTTAAGATTTGAATGTTAAAATTTGTCCTATCGCTTATCTTATTCCTAACCTCTTATATAGTCTTATTTTTGTGGGTCTTATTTGGTTGAAAGTGGATAGATTCCTCAGTCATGTCGGAAAGTAGAAAAAATTGTGAGCTTTTTGGCCTCCATCTTCCATCTCATCTTCATACAACTATTCCAGGTATTCTAACAGTCACATCACCTCTTATACTTTGGCACACTACATTAGGGCATACTTCATTAGGTAATTAGTCTCAAAAGGGGCAATAGATCAGGTCCTTATTGAAAAAAAAATCATTGTATATCATGTCAACTAGATAACCAACCAATCTTATCCTTTAGTAAGAGTGACTCGACATTATCTACTTGTTTTGACTAATCAAAGATTTTTTGGACCATTTATCACAACGACTATTGGATATCTTGTTACTTTGTGATTTTTTTATTACTATAAAATCACATTGCCTTATACATAATTAGTCAGATCATTTTGAAAAAACTATACAAAATCCAGTTTCATGTTTTACACCTAGTTTTCAAATCGTATAAGGATTCTTTGTACTAATAATGACATGGATTATAAGTCGTCTACCTTTACCTCTCTTCTTCATCAACATTGTACTATCACACATCAATACTTCACATACATATCTCAATATAATGAATGGGTTGATGTAAATACCGACGAATTCTTGACATCGATCGCATATTTCTCATTTTGGCCTCATGCCTAGAACGTTAATTTGGAGTGTGGGGATCCACACACATCCGTATATGTCTTTAAATCACATATACTGTCTCCTTATTCATAATATTATCACATATAAACGTGTACATGGTGATCCACCCACACATGGACTCTTCTGCGTCTTTGATTGTGCTTGATTTGTATTGGTTCATTTTCATGAGCGTACCAAACTAGGACCTAGAGCTCGTATGTGTTACTTTCTAGGTTATGAAATTGAACAAAAAGGCTATAGGAGTTGGATCCACTCTTTAAATGCATGTGCATATCTCGCCATATGAATTTTAGGAACGTGAGATGTTTTCATCCTTCTCACATTTTCCCACATATATGACTATATATATATATATATTTCCTACCTATGATAGTGACACAATTTCAAATTCGAATCCAGACTACATAGTGTCTCCTATCATGGCATTCCAAGACCCTCCCATTCCGAGTCATCTGGTCTAGTTAAAGATCACGTGCCCGATTTCTATACATTGCATCACCTTACTCATCAAGTGAAAAGACTTCATGAAATAATTCATGATCGTATTATTATATCTCTCCATAAGACTCAAAGTTACTTTTAAGCTATTTTAATGATTTATAAAAATAAGTTGTGGTAGATGAATTCGGTATATTAAAAGACAATCATAAATGGAATTTGGTTGATATTCAACCAGGAATCGTTCTATGGGACACAAATGGTTTTACAAATCAAATTATGGTTTGATGTTATGATCGAGCAATATAAATGTTGTCTTCTAGCAAGAGGGCATAATCAAGAATATGGTATTGACTGTACTGAAAAATTTGTCGTATTTTCTCATCTAACAACTGTTAAGAGCCTTGTTGATGTTGTTGTTATTCGCCAATGGAAATTATTTCAAATTGATGTTAAAGATAATTTTATTAATAGTTATCTTATATAAAAAGTATATATGAAACCACCTCCAGGTTATTAACATCCTCTTCACAAAGTGTGTAAACTTAGTCATGCTCTATATATACTTAATCAAGCACCGCGTTCCTTGTACTCTACATTTAATTTTGCCATTAATGATTTTGGATTTATCATAAGAGTGCATGCCTCTACTTTTTCCATATACCGCTTTTCAGCTTGTATGATCTTTTTTTACCTATGTAGATGATATGGTTATTAGAAGTGATGATTCAAGGGTTATTTCTAATCTCATCAAATTCCTTGGTCAATATTTTGAGATTAAGGATCTTGGAAGCTTCAATTATTTTCTTTCCATTGAGGTTTCGTCGGATTTAGGTGGCTATTATCTCTCTTAGCCTAAGTACTCATTTGATGTTATTGATCATGTTGAAATCACTAATAGTAATCCATCTTCTATTCTTCTTGATCCTACTTTACGAAATATGATGATTGGTTTCACTTCCCCTGATAATCCCTTTTTATATCTTCAGTTGGATGGAATCTTATATATCTGACAGCCACTCAGCTTGATCTCACTTATATGATGTCCACTTGGTTATATAGTTTTTGTCTACTCCTTGTTCCACTCTCTTTGATATAGTCATTTGTATTTTGCGCTACGTGAATGGAACCTTATGTCACAATTTATTCAATTATGCGAGCTTCTCACTCAATTTACAGGGTCACAGAAGCAGACTGGGACAGCGATCCAACTAATCGTCACTTGAAAAGTCAGTATTGGATTCCACTAGATGATTATCTCCTCTCATGAAGGAGTAAAAAGAAAAAATATGAAGCTCGTTTCACGATTGAAGTTGAATATCGTGCACTTGCTGACGCTACTAAGAGATGATATGGCTTCATTGGCTCCTTTCAGATATGGGTGATCCTTTGTCTGAGGGTAGGATTCTTATTTTTGATTATCACAATGTTATCCAAATTTCATATAATGATATTTAATTATCAAAGTTGTCGTATTGAGTGTTATTGTCATTTAATTCATCAGCCTCATATTATTCATTAAATAATTGATTATTTCTTATGGTATTTTGTGATTTTCTTATTTTATATTTTCTTTTTTAAAGATTGTATATGTTCAATATATATAAAATATTGATAGTTTTAGAGGATATTTATGTCATTGAATTCCTTAAAAGATTAAAATATGAAATAAATAATCATATTAATGCACGTAAAGTAAACTACATGGCTGATAATAGTCCAATCTAAGGAAATACATTATTGCTGGCCTAGGGCCATTTTGAATGATGAATAGGTTGAAACAATTTGTACGTGTGTATCGATATAGCATATGAATCATTTAGTTACAATTAGACATGGAATGTCTTGTCCAAAACAAGAGCATGATTTGAAGAAAAACATAGCTCTTACCCTGATGCAACTAAGGACCGGGCAGCCGATGGGAATCTATGAAAACGAGAAAAAAGAGGTGAAGGCATGATACCTCGAAGATATAGAGCAACAGACATCTGATAGCATCTGAAAAATTGGAAATTGAAGATAGAGTCCAAGACCTCAATGATTCAAATATCTAGATAGCAGAATACTATTTGGAAATCAAGATAAGAGTCTCAAAACACTGGATACCCAAAGTAATAGAAGGTTGGGTAATCGAGTTGCAACTGAAGATTGCGCTAAAATAAGAAGAAAAATATAGAATAAGATAATTTCTTCATCTCCAATAACACAAATTTTTCATCTTATTTCCGAAAACGATTTTGTTATTCAATATCCAAACAAAGTTTGATTGCTTTTTTCAATTATAGAAAAGAATAGATGTTTCTCAAGTCATTAACATATAACAGAAGTCTTGTTTAGACCAGTTAACGAATAAAAGTTCCAATTAAACCATTAGTTTACCAAAATGGTTTAAGTCAATCATTATGTTAGTTAACGGTTAAAAAAGACCATGTTAAATGTGTGTATGCAAGGGTATAATAGTTGATTTTTCATTGATTTATTTTATGTCCTTATAAATTTTTAAAATTTTAATACAAAACCCCCAACAGTTTTAGCAAATATAAAGCATTTCCCAAACGTTTTCATGCTTCACTAACAAAATAATTGATTTGGAACTATTTATATAAACCTTCTGTCGATTTGGAATCATTATATTAAAAAGATGGTTTGTTTAGAACCTTTTTAGTTAAGTTGTCAAAAAAAGAGTGCACGATCACATATGGAGTTACTTTTTATGGCGAGTTAGTAAAAATCATCAAGGTCAAATTTAGTGATATTCGATTGTTTGTTCCAATGCAAGTGGTATAACACAGACGAGACAAAGAAAAAGAGAAGGTCAGAACACAAAGCTACCTTAATCAACACGGGTTCATTCTGGTAGAGTGAGGAACCCAACATCTTAGCCACTCAGGAAAGGTATTGTATATCAATGTGATATATGTAAGGAAGTCCCAAAAGAGGTGAAAGGTTGTATGGGAAGTAAACGACCGTCATGGGCAGAGTGCAAATTTATGAAATATGAAATCCATTTCGACTAACAGAGATCCGATTATTATTCCTACAATTTATTCGGCTATTTTCTACACAAATGTATCTCAATTACATTTAACAAGTCGAGAATACATAGATTTGATCCAAACTCATTGGGGCACTATATCTTGAATGAATATGATGACAGATTACATGACGATACATATGAGAATTATGGTCATGAAACCGTATACTAGAATAGAGATCAAGACATCAGACATCGTGATGATTATGGATACGAGACAGACTAGTGAATACTGTTCGGTTATTTATGATTACAATAGTGATAGTTAATATTCATTTGTTAATAGGTATATGTTTGGTGAAACTGGTTAATTGGAGCTTTCATGAACACTTTTAGATTATTTTGATATTATTAGGTTGTTGATTTTTATTAGGAATATTCTATTGTTGTTTTGGATTGAAAATATTATGTTGTCGTTTTTTATTGGGTATTAGTATCTTATTTTTTTCTATTCGAAAATTTATGAATTAAATGTTTTTCATTTAATACGTAAAAGAATAGGAAATTGTTAATATTTTGGAAATATATTAAGTCTATAATTTAATCAGTAGAGATTACGAAGTCATCGATAATAATTAAACTTTGTTGATAAAGAGAAGTGTATTTAGTAACGAGAATTTTCTAAGAATTCAACATTAATAATAAGTATTATTAGGAACGAGACCTTATAAAGAACTCGTTGCTAATGACATTTCTCATTAGCAGAGAAATGAGTCGTTGCTAATGTTAGAATCTCAATTATCTATAGTGTTTTTCGATTGTCATTGACAATAACTCGTATCGTCACTAGTAACATCTAGTAATTAAAAATATATATTTCACAACAAAATTATGTGTCGTTAGGAACGACAAAAAATCGTCGCTAAACAATACAACGAGCCTTTTCGACTCATTTTATTTTTTTCCACCAAATTAATATTAGCATTCTTTTTGGATTCTGGCACTATTAAAAGATATTATAATCACTCAAAGATTAAAAATCTGGTGAATTCCGATATAATCATTTTCATTTCAAATTTGTGTAACTATAAGGTCAATTATCCAAAATTCCAGTTCACCCTTCCATTTTCATCGTTCACTTCCCTTGTTTCAATTTTGTTGCCGATCACAAGTTAGTTTTATTTTTATTAATATTTTTGTTAACTGCATTATAATTCCATTTTTTAAACTTAATATTAAGGGAAGTTTTGGCTATTTTCAAAATATAATAGGTTACTTACAAAATTTCCAAACTTAAAGGAAATTTTTAATTAATATTTTGGGTAATTTCGTAACATAAGGGGGTTTTTTGTGTTGATCCCAAACCTCAGTGGTTGGTTGGAGTTTTGTTTGAAAAGCGGATATGTAATTGTTGTTTTTTTAAACCAACGCGGGATTTTTGTGTTTTTTCCAAACATAAAGATTTATTTGGAGATTTTTTTGGGGTTATTTTTTTATGACTTTTCAATACACGTGGGGGTATATTTTAAAATTATTTTAAATCCACGTGAGGGTTTTGTGATTATTTGTGAAACCATTGGGAAATATTTGGGTTCTTTGTGAAACTATAGGGGTAATTTCCGTGTAGGTCCCTATATATAGGTGAAGTTGTGTTATTGGTTGTTAAATTATACTAAATTTTGCACTTACTCCCTATATTTAAGTAAAATTGCAGTTAGGACCATATATTTTGTAAAAATAGCAGTTGGATTCTTATAAATTGTACTTTGGTCCATAAATTAAATTAAAAAATTTAATTAGATCCTTATACAATATAAAAATTGCAATTAGATCCTTATACAATATAAAAATTGCAAATATGTCCTTAGATAATACAAAATTTACAATTAGGTCCTTAAAGAATATATAAAATAGCATTTAGGTCCTTATATTATATAAAGAATGCATTTATGTCCTTAAATAATATAAAATTTAGGTCCTTATCTTATATAAAAATAGCATTTACGCCTTTTTATAAAATACAAATAGCACTTGGGTCCTTATTTTATAAAAAATAAATTTTGATCACTATATTATATAAATACATAATATTTCCAAGATCTCCAGCTGCTCGGGTTGTGGTACATAGATTGGAAACAATAAAATATATTAATTCAAGAATTGTATTTATTATTTCAATTGTATTTAAGTTTTATAATATGAATTGTATTTCTTCTTTATTAAAGACTTGTATTAATTCGTGTCTAAACAGATCGTTCTTGTATTACTGAACTGTTAATCACTTTATTATTGAATTGTGATACTGAACTGTTCAATATTGTATTACTCTATCAATTTATGTATTGAATATACATATAGCTAAATGTTATGACACGTGTTGGAGTATAAATCTCATATTAACCTGTTCTTCGCCTTCTTCTACTCGTCCGAACTTTTAGTTGAGTTGGCAAGTTAACATGGTATCAGAGTTCCAAGTACTTGAGGTCCTATATCTCACGTGCATGGCTTAGATCAATCCATCTCCTCCACGTGCATTTCTTAGATCAATCCATCTCCTCTGGTAAGCATGCACTTCTCCTCTAAGCATGCACGTGGGGGGGGGGGCCTTTTGGAGTATAAATATCCTATTAACCTGTACTCCGCCTTCTTCTACCAGTTCGAACTTTTAGTTGAGTTGGCAAGTTAACAACACGTAGCCACGGTTATGGACAAGATCCACCCCAGCCGCCAAACGTTCTCATATTTGGTTGCAATGTCACCGGTATATACAATATATATTATTTTATATTGAAATATATAATATAAATTTATTCATCTTAATACATGTAATGCTAAAATAAAGACGCAAGGAAGAGCGACACATAATCAGCAGTAAAGGCTATGCAAAAAGCAAGCGGTCTCTTATCGGTCAATTTTTGTGTCATGGATAGTACGTGGAACGCTACCTTGTAGTATGGGTTGCACGTGGCTAGATGTCTAGGTTTGACCATTAATGATAATATCCCTTTTTTTAGATGTATGGGTGTCCGGGCCAGCTTACGCGCACCACGACTATTCCCATAGGAAATATACACGCCTCCTCATGCATACTCCCATTTAATCAGAACAGGTTACCCATGTTCAGGGAGGGGACTCGAACCTTGCACCTCTTGCTTACCCCCTTTAAGGGCTTAATAAATAACAAGGCTGAGGGGATTTGAACCCTGTATCTCCTAGATGAGAGACAGGCATCCTGGCCATTGAGCTAGTCCCAATGGTTTACTGATATCATCCCTTCTTACTACAAATCGTGGGCAGATGTTCCTCCCCATTATTTCCAGCAAGTATTTGATAGATTAATGTAATTTCAACTTCTGTGTGCTTAATAGTTAAAATCCAAGTGTCGTAACTTTGATGAAGGACTTTTTCATTTCAATGCATGGAGGAGGAGGCCAAATTGGGCGGATATATTGAAACACTTGACTAGCAATTGGCAAAGTGTTATAGGGGTAATAAAAACTATATCTAGCGAGTGTACTATTCGAAAGACTTAAAGCCCGATGACATGAAGGAGGAGGATTGGGTAAAAATTTGCGCCAACTAGGATAGTAAATAAAACCTAGAATTTAAGTCTTATATATTAAAATTAAGTTGTTAAACATTTATTTGTTTGAATAATGTATTTGAATTGAAATTTTAAAAATACATAACCAAACAGAATTAATTTGGCCAACATGGAAAAGCACGGAGGCCCGAGTGGTGGTGGGTCGAGGAATTTCTCGCATACGCGAGAAAAACTACTCAGGTGATTTTTCTCTTTATATTATTTTCTTATATTGTTTGTTTTATTGTAAAACTAATTCTTTGATTATTTACCGACACTGGAGGGAAAAAGTCAACCACCTATCAATTGACAAAGGGAGGAGAGTCGAGTGTAAAATTGTCAATGATAGCCGGTTCTTTTTTGAAGTCGGTTATGATAAGCAACCGAGTGATTGGATCAGGTGTAAGATTTTTATCATTATTGTTTCAACAAATAATATAATTGATTAAAAATGATTAGTGGCTATGTGACGGTTTTGTTTAACATGCAGTCGTGACAAAATAGTTGTGCTCGATAGCCACTCAGATGGGGTCACATACTGGTTTGAGTAATCATTCATCTTCTACCCCTTCAATATCTCTGTAGGATAAAGTGGACATGATGGTCAGAGTCGTTGCAAAATGGATGGGGCAGGAACACGACGATAGGTGCCTGGTGTTGGGACAAATCAAAGGGGCAAAAGAAAAGCTGCTAGTGAAGCACGTGTTACACGGGAGATGGAAGATACATTCTGGAGATTGGTTGATTACGTGAATGAGTGCATGGTAGTAACAATCATTTACTCCTTATACTGATTGGTCCACGACCTCTACTGCCAGCACACACCCGATTGTGGGTGTTGATCAGATAAACATTTTATATCTTGGTTTAATGCAGAGCGAGCAAGTAAAAGTCTCCCAACATTCAATCCCCTCAAGCATCGACAACAAGATTCCGCTCATCCTACATGTCTCACTGCTCGTCCGACAAATCCTACTCCTTGAGCTCCTAATCGTAGAAGCCTCTTAAATGAAAATGAAGATTAATATGACAAAGATAAGGAAATTGCAGACTATTTCTAATGATTCATATTTTGGTTTTTGTATTTTCAAACTTTGCATTAAATATTTTTGTATTTACGATATTATTTTACTTATTGGTAAGATTATCTGACTTGTTTTTTTTATAATTTGCCATTTATATTTATAATCTATTGAAATGATTTTTTGATAAATCGAACAACAACTGAAAATTAGTTTATATTAACAAATAAATATAAAATATTATAATTTTAATGTACAAAAATTAATGTCTCTAGAAACGAGATGATCCTTGTTAAATAAGGGAACAAATCCTCCTGATGGATATAATTAGAGAAAAAAATATTGTCTGTAAAGAATAAAATTATTACAAACTAAAAGTTCCTAGCTAATGATTAACCTTTTTAGCGGCGACAAAACTCGTTGCCATTAACAGCCAACATTTCGATGGCATACTTCATTTCTAATGAAGCCATCAATAGAAATGAAATTTCTCATTATCAATGAAAAGATAAGTCGTTGTTAATGGTAAAGTCTGTTGCTAAATATAAGAGTATCACTAGCGAGGAAAAATAGTCTTTTCTCGCAAAAGACTATCTTTAGTGTGAAAAGACTAGCAGTGACTCTTTAACGATGACTTGTCGTTGCTAAAGATAACCCTTTTATTTGTGACAAAATGAATCATCATTAATGACGACACGCTTCACACTTAATAACGAATATTGTTGTAGTGCAAGTACATAAATTATTTAGATGCATATGTATAATGATCTCAAAAGTATTTTGACTTTTTAGCGTGCCATTTCAGACATTATCATACTTCTAGACTCAAGAATGAAATGGTCGTTTTCTTTTACCTGACACACTCATCAGAATATTTATCTTAAAGAATTAGACTTTAGGCTTCCTTAATAATTAATTCTATTTGAGGAAATAGTGACTGATAGAGAAGGTCTTAGTTAAATATGTCTTCTAATTTTATTTTATTATATAACTAGGTATGACTTGTGATGCTGTTCCTGAGTACACGATATCCAAAAACTAAAAAAAATTAATTTAATATTAAAAAATTGGTCAATTAAAATGTATAACTTTTTTAATGGTTGGATTTTGTAAATAAAAGTATGTACAAGACAAAAGAAAATATCAAAACTTAAAAAAAAAAAGGTGAATTTAGAACGTGTATTAGTTGAATAAAAGGTGTGGGATTAAAATTAATAACTTAATTAGAATTCATCCATTATTACACATGTCAAAATTTTGACCTCTTTTTTATTTTTATTCTAACTTAATCTAAAGCCTTCTTTATCTCAAGTTGTGTTTTCTCGTGAATACCTATCGGATCCAAAATCTACAAATAAATGTCCAAGGTTTCAAAACTGACAAATAAGTACCCAAGTATTTATTTTAGGTCTTCCGTTAGTTCCCACCATTACTTTTGACGTAACCTTCCATGTGGCGATTGAGTGGCGCTTCCGTTAGTAACCAAGTATTTCAAATTTTGACAAAAAACTGTTTTTGAAAACTTGGGCACTTATTTGTAAAATTTTGAAATACTTGGATACTAACGGAAGACATAAAGAAATCGCCACGTGATAGTTAATGTCGGAAATAATGGTGGGTATCAACAGAAGACATAAAATAAAAACATGGGTACTTATTTTTGAAACCTTGGACACTTAGTTGTCAAATATTGTATAAGGTGGGTATCCACTAGGGTATTTTCCCTTTATTACATAGACAAGACCGATGGTATGATCTCCGAAAAACTATAAGAAACTTGATTTAATATTGAAAAATGGCCATTTAAAATGTATTAATTATTTTAAATAATTGAATTTGTAAATAAAAGTGTGTGCAAGACAAAAGAAAAAAGTATGAAAAAAAATGAGTTTAGAGCGTGTATTAGTTGAAAGAAAGGTGTTAGTTTAAAACAAATAACATAATTACACATGATAGAATCTTGCCCTCTTGTTTATTTTTACTCATATTTAATATGGATCATTCTTTATTTCAAGTTATGTTTTATTATATAGATAACTAGGTATAATCCGTGTCTAAGGGAACGATATCAAAAAACTACAAAAAGTTGATTTAATATTTAAAAATTGGTTAATTAAAATGTATAATTTCTTAAATAGTTTAATTTTGTAAATAAAAATGTATGAAAAACAAAAATAATAATAAAAAAATTGAAAAAAATAATTAAACCATATATTAGTTGAAGAAAAGGTAGGGGAATAGAATAAATAATATTATTACACATCTCAAAATCATAAACTTTAATTTATTTTATTCTAACGTAACTAGACACTTCTTTATCTCAAATTGTATTTTATTAATATAAATTATGAGTAATTATATATATCATCTAAAATCATATTATCCAAATATCTCTCACGTGACGTGAATTAGTTGACTATAAATCATTAATTAGATCAAGAAAAAATAAATAGATTACCGATTTATAACCAACTCATTCACGCCACATCAAGCATTTAAGTGGTATAATTTTAGATGATATATATAATTACTCGTATTATATAGATATTCTTGCTTTGTTAAACCACAAAAGAAATCATTCTTCTTTTTAAACAATAGAATAGATAAAAAAAAGTTCATAAAGAAACGCAACACTGCAATGGTAGGTGGATCACACAAATTAAACACAACTGACAACTCATGATATTAATATTCATTTAACAAAGAATCGTGTCCAGTTGAGGAAGACTCGAAAAATATGCTTTAAAAGACAGAGATGTATTACTTGTTCTAATGGTGCATTGCATGCAACAATACTCAGCTTTTAAAAAAAATTATGTATGGGTCTTTTCCTTTTCTATTTACAGTTCTTACTTCTTAGTGAGATGTGTTTAGACAAAACCACTCCTTTTAGTTATGAGAAAAATTTAGCATCATGGCTATGCCACAATCATTTTTTTAAGGCAATTGATTATATATCCATGTCTTTACCTTTTCAACTAATACTTGTATTTTCGTTCAGTATTGAGATTATACAAGTACCTATTTTACCAACACTATATGGACGGTTAGGAAAATGGGAGGTAAATATCTATAAGATGAGATCCATGGCTACAAGAGTGTTTTTCAAATCTGAGAGACAATCATTCTCATAAATATAATTATTTACAAATCTAAGTTTGTTATGGTGAACAACATTGCCATTGGGAACAAACTTAACTAGTTTGCAATCTGACTTTTTATCACACAGTTAACGAGGGCCATCCATATATAATGAAGAGGTAGGTGAATCACATATTAAACACAATTCATTAAAAAAAAGCATATATAATGAGGAAGGTAGACCACAAAATAAATAAAAAATCATTCAAAATGAAACTTGGTTTACAGAAAAGCAAAAATCAACACCACCACCTAAACTAGCTCTACAGTATACACCACAACTAACCACAAAAACGCCGCCAATATGAAATTATTAGGAATATGGGGTTTAATGTGTCTTTTGATAGCTATTTACTGTGCTTTGGACCCATTTAACCACAGTGCAATATCTGGGATCCCAGATTTTGTTCCTCACCTTGTAGAAATGTCTCCATGGTCAGAGTTGCCTGTTGAGGAAGACTCCGAAAATTTGCTTCAAAACTCGGAGGTGAAGTTTTTAAACCAAATCCATGGACCGGAGAGCATAGCTTTTGATCCACAAGGACGTGGTCCCTACACTGGTCTAGCTGATGGTAGGATTGTCTTCTGGAATGGTCAAAAAATCATTAATTTTGCTTACACTTCACCTAACCGGTGAGTTCTTGTTTGTTCATTTGTCTCTTAATCTTGTATCTAAATATACTATTTTCAACCATTTCAATATATATTGTAACTAGTTTTTTATGCAATTTCAGGTCTAGCGTTTGTGATCCAAAACCCTCAGTTTTCAGCTACATGGAAAATGAGCATATATGTGGTCGTCCTTTAGGTCTCCGATTTGATAAGAAAACAGGCGATTTATACATCGCAGATGCATATTTTGGTCTGATGAAGGTTGGGCCTGAGGGTGGATTAGCAACTTCACTAACAACCGAAGCCGAAGGGATTCCTTTTAGATTCACAAATGATCTAGACATTGACGATGAAGGAAAAATATATTTTGCAGATAGTAGCACTAAGTACCAGAGAAGGTATTTTCTAATTCTCTATGTTACTGAATATGATATAATCTGTCTATGTTATAAATGATTATTAATTAAGCAACACTTGCTCTATAGGAGTTTTTTGCAGCTAATTTTTTCTAGCGAAGATAGTGGAAGGATTTTAAAGTACGATACAAGGACAAAAGAGACTAGTGTCCTTGTTCATAATCTTCAATTTCCAAATGGTGTATCCCTTAGTAAGGATCGTTCCTTTCTTGTATTTTGCGAGGGTCCACTTGGCAGGTACTGTTTTTCGCTGTCATATTTTTTAAAGCTGCATACAATGAGAATGCCTATTTAGTGTAAATGTTTATGATCAAGTTACTATTGCAAGAGACATATTTCCACTACTTAACTAATAAAGGTTATGAACATTTAATTTTTCAAAATTGTTTCATATCAACCAATCTGTCGGTCAACTCTAAAAGTGCAAATCACATGTAGCATGCAAGAAAACACGTTATATTACCACCAATACAACATAACTACTATAAATTACATACTTAAATTAAGGAAATATATATATATATACAAACATATATATATAGGTGATCCGGGTCCCCTGTAAATGTCAAGAAAATCGGGGACTCGAAGACAGTCGTCTCATCAGTCTACTCATAAACCGGCCATGAGCAAGGATATAACGATTAATTTCTCATTTTGTTTATTTTAGATCTCAGTAAATATTAATTCTTTCCATCAGTATTACAAAATATCTCCAACTGGTTTTAGCAAATATATATCATTTCTCCAATTGTTTTTAGACCACATAAAGAATTTTTCCAAAATTTTTAACGGTTGATTGACGAAATGGTTGGTCTGGAACCATTTTATGAATTAATGGATTGTTTGTAACCTGTAGTAGTTAGGTGTATAAACAAATTACTATGATAGTTAAGTGACTCTATAAACCTTAACCCGATTCTTAAAAGCTATATAACTAAAATTGACAAGTCCATAATAACTATTCTTTATGTGTAGGTTGAGTAAGTATTGGTTGAAAGGTGATAAGAAGGGTACTTCAGAAGTGATGGCAATACTACCAGGATTCCCAGACAATGTCCGAACAAATGAAAAGGGTGAATTTTGGGTAGGAATTCACTCCAGGCGCTCCATGTACGCTTATTATACTTCGTGGTACCCAAAAATTCGGTTAATTATTCTGAAACTTCCAGTTTCGGCAAAGATTCACCACCTTTTTCAGATCGGAGGCCATCCTCACGCAGTGATTGTGAAGTATAGCCCTGAAGGAAAGCTTTTAAAGATCCTGGAGGATAAATCAGGAAAAGTGGTTCATTCTGTTAGTGAGGCTCATGAAAGGGATGGTAAGATTTGGATAGGGAGTGTTTTGATGTCTTGTATAGTAGTATATGAATTAAATGACTAGGTTGTGGTGAAAAAGTGCACCTAAAGTTTTTTAATTTCAATGTTTGTAGTAAAGTTTGTAACTTCCAGAGGTACAGGCAGATTTTGTTAGATTCCACGAAAGAAAATTGAGCTATTTACACTTTATGTGTTATTTTACTACCATCCTAACATTACTATCCCTTTTAAGAGTTATAAATTCTTATCCATATGATAGATTAAAAATCAAAACTCAACTAATAAACAAATTTTGTATTAGCATTTGAAAAATACCCTCTCTCGGGGTTTAGAAGAAAGGATTATAATTCACAGAATTTATTTATTTTTAAATTAATTCACAGAAAATTATTCACAAAACAATATCAAAACAATAAATTCACAGGTAAAAATAAAGATCTTGAATAATTTGTTACTAATCTGGTGGGTTAAAAGTGTTACACTGTTAGTTAAGTCATTTTGAAGTTCATTATTAAAAGAGATATACAGAATGTAAGAGAAAAACTTAATTATATTAAAAGGTTTTCTATGTTTTAAATAAAATTGTGTACATATACTTACAAAGAAAATAAAGAATAAAAAGACAATGGTTAAGATTTAAGAATGTTTAACTATAATAGAATATTGACCAACAAATTTTTCCTAATTGACTTCTTTCCTAATATGATTTATAACATGTGTTTGAGCGGATTCTTTCTTTATATTCCACCGCAAAATGGTGGTTCCATCTGAAACACCAATTATGGATCGAAAAAGATTTAATTTGTGTTTGGCAAGAGGTTTAGTTAAAACATCAGCCAACTGGAAGTTTGTTTAAACATGTGCTACGTGAAGAGCGTCTGATAATACACGTTCACAAATAAAACAGTAATCAAGAACAATGTGCTTCATTCTAGAGTGGAATACTATATTTGCAAAAGATAGGTCGTACCGATATTGTCTCAAAGAAAACAAGATGGAAGCATCAAGAGGTGATGTAGTTTTTTGAATAGATTAGAGAGCCATTCTATTTTTGCGGCACCTGAAGCATTGGAGCAATATTTAGTTTCAGTAGATGTTCGGTCAATGGTGTGATTTTTGTGGGAGGACCACGATTTGGATTGCCACCAAGAAAGATGACATAGTCTAAGATAGAAGTTTAGTCTTCCTTATTTCGAACGCAATCTGCATAAGCACGAGACAATGGCTGGAACTTATGAGGTTTGTAATGAAAAAGACCATGAGATAGGGTATGTTTAAAAGTAGTGAAGGATTCGTTTGACAGATAACCAATCTATTTGAGTAGGTGCATAGGAAAACTGAGTCAATTTGTTGACATCATTGGCCACATCAAGACGAGTGAGTGAAAGATATTGCATACTACCAATCAGGCGACGATATTGGGTGGCATCAAAAGGAGGCGAGTCGTCATTGAGACATAACCTCGTTTCCGAACTAAGAGGAGTAGTAGATTCTTGGAAAACAAATTTTTAACGCCTATAAAAGCTTGTTTGGGAGGGTCACCATTTTTCTTCCACTCATAAATTTTATTCCTGCTCCGTCATGTTGTGAGTCATGCCCCGTCGCTAATTCCTTCATACAAAAAGAAGATTGAAAAAATTCATAGAGGCATTATTAGATTTACAAAATTTCGAGACTAAAAGTAAATTATTTTTCATTGATGGGATGCATAGGAGGTAAGGTTAGAGTTTCCAGTGTGAGTGAATTTTAAACATGTACCATCACCAATAATAAGGGCGTTGACTGGAGAGATTGCGGAAATCGGGTGTGACATGATGGGAGGCTCTTGATCTAAAATACAATTGGATGAGATACTAGCATCGGAAGCATTAGCAACAGGATTTGAGAAAGGGGGGAAATGCTTTTCTGTTGTGTAGCATTGTCGAGCAGTATGACCTTTTCTCTCACAGACTAGACAGATCACACGAGGAGTATAGGTGACATATTTAGCAGAGGTCTTGATATTCTTTCTATTGTTGTAATATTGATTGGAGTTGTTTTTTTTGTTGGAAGAATTTGGAAAAGGGGAATAACGAGCAGCACTGACAAAGATAGATCTAAGAGAGCTAGTATAATGAATTTCTATGTTCATCAAACGAGATGAGAGCGTCATGGGAACGAGTGGATGCAACGATTTTTTTAAAGGTAGGGCCAACTCCATCAAATGAGTGAGTAATCAAATATTTGGTAGGGACTGGAGCACCAACGAATGCAAAACTCTGATACCATAAAAAAGATAAAATGTAAAAGAAAGACTTAATTATATTGATAGCTTTACTATGTTTTATATACAACTGTGTACATTAATTTACAAAGGAAACAAAGAATAACAAAACTATAGTTACGGCTTAATAAATGTTTAACTATAATAGAATATTTACCCACAAAGTTTTCCTAATTGTTTTCTTCCCTAATATGATCTATAACATCTGTTTGAGTGGATTTTTTTCTTATGTATGTCGTCAAGTACTATATACTATTAAAAAAATAAATTCATATAAAGATAAAAAATAAGTGGCAAAATAATGTATGAGCACATGATCAAGGAATCATTGTGCAATGACATTGTTTACCGTCAGTCACCGATCAACCGCCATCGCTGTTGATGCGTCACAATTGACACTTAAAAAGTTTCTAATAAAATAAGTAATTTAACAGAAAAAGTTTATGTTCGGAAAGTTTCTGAGCGCCACCCCCTAAACCATGTAAAGATTCTCTAAGCAAATAAAGTCACAGAGTAAGAAAAAATCAATGAGTATAAAAAGTTGTCAGCAGCTTGAAAGTCTTTTAACGCTACCGCCTACACCACTCAGAGAGTCCGTGAGTAGAAAAAAATCTTTGAACAAGCGTAGTATGTTTCTGAGTCAGTAAGTCTTTGAGCAAAATTAACAAGAATAGGAATAAAATATGTTATTTTTTTAATTAATATTTATTAAAAGGAAAATAATTACAAAACTTTGATCATTTGAGTAAAAATATGTATGTCTAAAATTAACAATAAAACAATTTTAAGTAAATAATTTTCAGCTCAAAAATACTTTTTGTTTATAACTCGGCGGCAGGAGAACGGACGGTAGCATTAAACGATAATGGATTAATTAGTGGTAGAAGTGGAGGAGGTGATGGTAGAAGCTAGATAGAGAAGTTTAGGCGGCAATAGGTGGAGATGACGAAATATAAGGCGGTGGAGGAGCTTAGATAATCAAAGGGGGAGAGGTGGAGGAGCCAATCGAAGGGTATACGGGAAGAAGATACCTTAATTTTGTTTATCTTGTTCTGGATTTTATAATGTTCGGGATATTTGTCATCGCTAAAGATTAAAAATTGGCCAGTTCACTGATCAATAAAATTGGGCGGCAAATTTGGCTACACACATGATCGGTAGATAGGATAAAACATTTATTATATTTATTTTTTTGTTTTGGCACCATAACGACCACCGGTACTCGCTATTGTGTATGCTCTAGTGACCACGTTCATGGTCCCTAAAAACTCGGTCATTAGAGGTAATACTTGTGGTCAGTAAAGAAGTCGGCGATTTTTTTTTGTTTACCCCCATCTAGCTGTCAATTGTGATGGCTAATGTGTACGTTTTAGAGACCACTTTTAAGCGGACACTAGAGACATGAACAGTGCACTCAACAAATTAGAAATTCCACGGAACATCCCCATGAAGAAACAGAACAAGAACAATTTCGCCTAATAACATGAATATTTCTTGCTCTAATGATGCTTATTTTGATAAACCAAGGGAAGAAGCGGGTGTTGTATTAGTAGCAGTCAACAATCAAGGAGTTGTTACAAAAGATGACCCTAAACATCTTCGAATTTGATCAGTTGCAGAAGACGAGACATGAGCCCTCTAAATAATACTTTTTACAAAAAACAACTTTGTAATTATATAAAGTATCACTAATCTAACTCGAACAAACTGTAATATCACCTATCATTCATTTAAGAGATCAGAAAATTTTTGCGGAAATTTTCTTTTAAAAAAGTTTCACACGTTAAAAAGTTTTATAACAAAACTGTGAATATTTTGGCCAAGTACTCTAGACAAAAATCATAATTATAAATTGAAAGATAAGTTCATCACAATAGTATTTTTTTTCTCCAAACTCTATAAGTAAACTGGAACCAGTTGGACGAGATAGGACTGTCTTTTTATTTTGCTTTGTAATAACTTTATATTTTGTTTTCCGGTTTTTACGTATTCAATTTTGAACAGAAAAGAAAAATCGAGCAACATATAAATAATATTTAACTCAAGAAGGCTAATGGTAAATTACAATGGGACTTCGTACAAGATGCTTTCCATCCGACCACTCTACAGAAGCAGATTTTATCTTTCTAGACCCCATTCTCCCTGTTGCCGTAACTACGAATGATTTCTTCTCATTCAATGCTTTAAAAGAGAGAGTATTAGGTTTGACCTTAATATTGCAATTATGAATATTTGTAACTTTTGCCTTGTATACAGAGTTTGCATAGCCAACATTAGTGACAGTTCTAGTAAAGTTCACCGAGAAACGTTTATCATTGACCACAAGAAAACTCATAGAAGGATAATTCAAGTCCTTGGGGGAAATTTTTTGACCAAATGGACAGCTTTTGTTCGCGCCAATTGTTTGTTTCACTGATCCTGCATCTTTGTCCATGTTGCTACAAAGCATGGTGATGTAGTCCTTGGGGAATGTCTCATACACGAGCCCTGGATTCACTGCTTTCACTGGATCAATATGTCCGGCTCCATACCCGAATTCTGCGTCGGGATTATGACGGGCATTCATATGCCAGGCTGCATATAGAAAGAATTTGAATTACAAGTTATAAAAGATAAAATAAATAAAATGAACAATTGATCATTATATCGTTGCATATACACGTGATTTGCCTGGTTAATAGTCTTGTTTCTAATAGTTCACTGTTAATTTGGAATCTTTATTAGTTAAGTAATCAAAACAAGATTGGTATGATAATTTAATGACCCAGAAGCATTTACCCTATTTTTAAAAAAAAAATGTTTTCTGGGAAATAAAATAAAAATTTGTATGTTATTGGAAAATGTGAAATCTTCATTCTCCATATAATTTTTGAAAATCAAAAGTTGTAATTTAAAAATGAAACTAGAAAAATATTTTAGTACACTTAGTTCACTTGAGATTTTCTATGTGAACTTACTGGTGGTCATGAGAGCAGATTTTATAGCCGAAGGAGACCAATCCGGATGAAAGGTTTTAACATAAGCTGCTGCACTTGCAACATGGGGGCATGACATAGATGTTCCGGATAGAATACTAAAATCAACACTTCTCTTATCCAGAGGATTGTCAGAAGGTGAAGCTTTAGGTGAATATGCGGCAAATATGTCAACCCCTGGTGCAGTCACATCTGGCTGTATTTTCCAAAAAAAAATGAAATTTATTCATATATTCTAAAAGATTGTCATAGAAAATTTGGTACCTTCAAAATTTCGGGGAGAAGCTGATTAGGCCCTTTCGAAGAAAATGAAGCAACCTTTGGAGCACCAACGTTTCGTATTGATTCACTTTTTAATATTTTTGCCTGAGGCAACCTATATATATAAACCCAAAAACATTAATTAAATCATCGTATTGATAGACAATATTTGAATTTTTTTTCTTAGAATTCCTACTTTGTGGAATTGATGTAATCCTCAACTAGTTTGAAATCCTCTGTGTTTAATACTGTAGAAGGAAAGTGGGCGACAAAAGAAATATCGAACGAAATTCCTTTCTTTGCAATTGCTCCAGAAGCACCTGCTCTAAGAGCTTCAGCAAAACCTTGTGTGAGGTCACATAGTACAATCTTTCCCTTCACTAAGTTACTGTCTAAACAGTTTAGAAAACACTGCCTGATTGAAATTTTTAAATAGTGAGTCTTCAACTTTTGTTTTCTAGCAAAACTGATGTCAAAATTATATGAAAATTTCACTTACTTAGCTGCCTTTTCATCGCATGTTGTTGAAGCGTCTTTTCCATACACTAACGGAAATTGGGTCCCGTTCATATCAAATGAATTAACTATATTTCCCTGTTCCAGAAGAAGATTTTAAAATTAAGAAACTCAAAAAGTGTTAGCATGGAAGTTCGATAGTTTCTCTAGTGTTGGAGTACTCCTCTCTGAGGTAAATTTGAAAAAATGTTAACATGGGTAAATGGATTTAATCATACTTACTATTAATGTTTTCCCGTTTCCAAGAACAACTTTGCTGACAATTCTACGAGAGGTAGTGCTTGCAGCAATGGAAAATAACCACGGTGCAACACTTGAAACAGTACCCAGTGAAGAGGCGCCATTATTTCCTGCAGCTTGAACAGTTAATATTCCTTTTTCCATTGCATGAAATGAACCAATTGCAACGGCATCTCGTGTTATGTCAATGGCATATTTTTCTCCGATTGAGACAGTTATAATGTCAACTCCATCAGCTATTGCATCATCAAATGCAGCTAATATATCTGAACTTGAACACCCTTCTAAAGAGCAAGCTTTATATACAGCAATTCTTGCTAAGGAGACACCTCCTCTAGCAGTACCAGATGCAATTCCAAAGTAACTTGTATTTTTTACATTATTTCCTGCTGCTGTAGAAGCTGTATGGGTTCCATGACCAACTATATCCCTTGCATCATCGTCAAGGTAGTACCTAGCTCCAATAATCTTTCTGGAAAATCAACATAAAAATTATAAGTCATATGCTTCGCACATGATCACAGGTTCCATCAGGGAAGATCCAGAATTTAGAATGAAATATAAATTTTCTGAACTTTTTTTTAATGAAGATATACGTGGCCATAAAAGTATATCACGTTTCACTGAACATAAACTTAGTCGTTATAAATTCTTTAAGAGAAAAAACTTGAATTAATTAATTCATTAGTTTCATAATTTTATTAGCTAAGTTAATTTATATTTAGTATCATAATATATATATAATCCCAATTTTTTTTCACAAACAAAAAAAAAATTCAGATCCAACTTCGATAGTAGAGTAATAACACGTTTCAAAAAAGAAAATAGAAGGATAACAATAACAATGATAACCGAGATTAGTTCAACTGGCCAGAGCCTGGTTCTCTTTCTAAGCAATCAAACTAAGTCAATGAATTCGACTCCAAAGTGGCTCTCAATTGATTAAAAAAATATTAATGATTAAATATGGTCGAAAAGAAAAATTACTTGTTGCAAGTGAAATTTTGACCACCATTGCACTTTCCATGCCATTTTGTGGGAACAGGCCCAAGACCTTTATCTCTGAAACTCTTTGATTCTGGCCAAATCCCAGAGTCAATCACGCCTACTATTACATCACTCTCGATACTTGGATTCCTAGCTACATTTTCATGAAATCCCATGAAATCCCAAGATCCTGTTGTTTGAAGTTGAAGAGTTCTACATGGGAAAACAGACACTACCTCGTCTGAACCTGCATATATTTATACATTTTGTTATATTCATTGACATTAGTAATTTGATTTGCATGCTATAAAAGGTATTTTTTGCTTCAAGTTGTTTTATTTTGTGCTCAAATAAAATAAAAAATGTATATTCAAGTTTCAGTTCTTTTAATTATTGGCTGCACGATCTAACATAAGGCCATTTTGAAATATATATTTTTATATAGAACAAGAGCTCTTTTGCAAAAACAAAAGGGATGTGGTAGAAAATAATAAAATATAAGATATTGGTAGAACAAAAATAAAATAGAAATATAACGATCTAAATAATATACTCACTAGCTAAATTATCACGTTCTTTATTAGTGAGATAAGCTGTGAATGCATTGAAGCTCCTTCTGTAGCTTCTAACCATAACCTGCTCAAGAACACTACACATAAAGAAAGTGTAAACTGTAAGAAAAAGGTAATTTCATATATGTATTTATTTGGAACTTCTCACAACAATAAAATAATATTTCATCTCATGATTGGATCATTCTTAATTAAATAATAATTATAAAAGTATTATCATCTCATAACTTACTCGCGATACGGATATAGTAAGATTAATTGTTTTATGGTGTATATATATATTATTTAGATTACCTGCTTTCAACAACATTTTGTAGCATATTTGTGTGGTATGATGATGTCAAATCTTCACCTTCCCGAAGGGATCCCATGTATACAATGTGCATCTAATATAACATCAAAGAACATCTAGCTTAGGTAACCGAGAATGTACATAAAATATTGGTCATGAAAAAAGCCTTGTATATTTGACTTGAGGTGATGATAACATTAATTATAAATGGTTAATATTAATTCATCATCGCCTATTAAATGAACAATGGTGTATATCATTATACCTATCAACTCATATATCACAACCTAATAATAAATGAGAGGATCCCATCCTGGCCTTCTAAATGAATATCAGTACAACATGTTTACATCACTATGGAATATAGATAATAACTTATGCCATAAAAATAGTAAATATTAATATGATATCAAATTGCAAAATGATTTAAATACAGTTGAAAAACTGTTTAAACACTTGCCTGTCTGTCTTGAAGCGCAGCATAAATATTTCCATTTAACGAGATGATATAAAAATAAAGAACGATGCAAGAAACCCAAAGATGACATAGTGAAACCATCTTAGCTATACAATTTTGTAAACGACTAGGAAAAAATTTGTGTGCTAATTAGTTGGTTCAAACTTATAAAGAACAAGTTATATTGTGGGTCATGAACATTTAAATGCATTTTAGTTTTTGATTCATTAAACTTAATTTTGTTGTGTATTAGGAAATTAAATATTTGACTGTGTGCATTGATTGGATTATTTGTAATCTGGTCATTATGGCTGGTTTGACTAAACATAAATGAGAAAATATTAATAAGGCAGTTACCGATGGCGTAAAATCAGATTTAAGTCACATTTAAAATATCATTTTTAAGAAATACATTTTTAAAAATATTTCATTTTATTAATAAATTATAACTCTTTTGACCATGTAGTTATGATATATCAAAAAAAGTACTTTTTAAAAAGTATATATACATAATCTTATTCTAATTTTATTCTATTGTATTAAATAATAACTTAACGATAATTAATATTTTAATTTTTCATTCTCTTTAACTTTTATAGTTCTCTCTTTATTAATATATTATTTTTTATTTTATTTTTTTCTTTTGTTTATTTATATTCTTTTTCTTATTTAAATATATATATAAAACAATTAATCCAATTATTATTTTCACAAACAAAAGAAATTCTGATCCAACTTCGATAATAGAGTAACACGTTTCAAGACAGAAAATAGAAGGATAACTTATGTATGTAAAATAATACCAATGATCAAATATGCTCCAAAAAAAATTACTTGCAAGTGAAATTTTGATTCAATAATACCAAAGTGTAACCCCTACATCCAATTACCGTTTGCACTTATAGTCTAGGGAAAAGACCTTAATAGTTAATCTTGGTTTTAAATAAAAAAATTTAGATATGACTATTTTTCTAAGGAATTTATAGAGTGTGTAGTGTAGACAACCAATGAACTGCTAGGAATTTTTATGTAAGAATTCATATAAAATTACTAGGTGGAGCTCAAAATATGCATAATTAAGACAACCAATCATCAGGAAATAGACAAGACAATAAAGTTGAAAATCTTTTAGAGTCCGTTTGAAATCAACCAAGACCTTGGACAGGTTTATGCAATAGATAAATGGAAAACGTTTCAGAAAGTTGGTGACAAAAGAGATTTAAACCATTTGAATTTTGTAACAACAATAAAAAAAAAGTGATCGGAGCCAGAGTGGAGTGGTCGAGGGATGTGGTGGTGTCCAGGTGGGGATAAACCCGAAACTTCTCAAAGCATGGGTTATATTTCTTTGAAAGGTAATAACAAGTATTTAATTGTAAAGGAATATAAAATATATACGTCCACCGATGTGGGAGTAGTAGAACCCAAAAAAAATTATTTTCCTAATAAAACAAAGTTGTACAATTTTTTTCCATTTAACAATGTACAAATAATTTTATTGAGAAGCCATAGAAAATGTAAAACCACAGCAATCTCTTCTATAGGGCTTATGAAAAAGAAAAAGGAGTTTCTAAACAAGATACAGGTTGAATTATACTTAAACACCAAATCTTAATCAGTAAAAAATAAACTGATATTTAGTGAAGTGAGGCAACAACAAAATCTGATTACCAAAAACATTTTTTTAGCTAATACCCTCACATCACATACTTATTCCATTTGTTTTGGGAAATTTTGTAATATTATCACGTGCAATTTATAGGACATGTGCTTATGTGTGGTCTAAGAAGACACATCATGCTTCTATAGATGGAAATCTCCTTTTCAATCACACAAGTAATTTCAAGAACATCTAATCATTTTTAAACTTCCCCTTTTGAGACTTGAAACTATTAAGAGATTTTAAAGCTCAACCTCTCACAAGTCGGGGAGTTCGTTAAGTCTGTCTTAATAGGACCACCACAAAGGGTTATGCACTCTTTTTAAAGCAAGTCTAATTCCATAATAGGTGTGATTCATCACATTTGTCTCAAAAGAACTAGAAATTCATTGAGTTTTACCACTCAATCTTAATCATTTATAAATTCATCAAGTTCTTCTCAATAGGACTACGACTATGGGTTATGAATTCATTACAAGTAAACACTCAACCTAGTTTTCACTATAGTTAGTCATAGGGATGAGAAAAATGTAGTACATTGAGGCCTTCATCAATCAATGAGTTTAGACACATCTCCCTAGACATCCCAATGACTACTATCATGTTTAAGCCTTTAGTAAACATACCAACTAAGTTATTCTCATATCATACATACTATAAGACTATTACATACTATAAGGCTATCTCTTAGTAACTGAAGTTCAGAGACTCTTCCCAAGAACGGTGATTTAGTTTCCCATATAGTCATTCTTTTTGTCAATCACTTCCTCGAACTCGTGAAATAGGTCCTTGTTTGAGCAGAATTGTCTTGAGGCTCCCATGTCCAGAACCCACTCCATGGTTGATCCCAACCACACTAGCCATTCTCTCTCCAACTTCAGATAGGTTTGTATCGGGTCTCAGAATATGATCCTTCCTCTGATCGGATTGATATGCTTTTTGCCCTTCTTTTCCACAACGATAGCATTAACCCTTGGGTTTCTGAATCTTATTGGTTCCCTTAGGATTTTGATTGCCTCTTGAATTGTTTTATTTTGAGTCTTCATAATTGTTTAAATTTCCTTCTCCCTTGAACCTAAATTTATTACCGTGGTTGTATGATTCAACTAGATTGGATTTTGAAACCAATTAGAGAGAAAGACTAATGCTTATCTTTTAGGTGATTCTTCTCTTCATTTCTCATATGGCTGATTAACGACTAAATTATCCTGTTTCTCTTCTTATGTGTCAAATGGTTTATGTAATCTCTTTAGGATAGTGGGAAATTTTAGAATAAAAGATTTTCCATGAACAACTCATAAATATTCATACATTCAACTAATTTCTAGGCACACAAATTCTCTGAAACACAGACTTGTTCCATAATCTACATCTAGTCGGTCATGTTTAACTTAATCCAGTTGCCAACAACATACTTTTCTTCCAGCGTCGTCAACCTCTATATTACCTAGTAACTTAGATTGTTATGAAAAACTTCTCATTAACAAACAAGTCAATAAGAGTATTTGTCATGTGATTGGTATATGATATCTAACGATTTTGTTATTTTTTCATATATTAAAATCAATTTATTGTAAGTCTAAATTGCAAAAGAATTAACATTATCATCTAAAACAAGTGGTGGGTCAGGAAAAAACCACGCTATCAACCTTTTAGCATGGGATATAAATCTTTAAGTATAATAGAAAGGACATAATTATAACTAAATATACAAGATATACTTCCACCAATGTGACCAAAAGCTTTTCTATCTTCCTAATAAAGAAAAGTTGAACAAATTATTTTCTATTTAACAAAGTTGTACAAATAATTTCGTTGAGAAGTCATTAAACATTGTAAAACTACAACAATCTCCATTAGCCATTAATTCAGATGAACGGATACTTGGATACGTGTCTTCTAGTGTATCATCAACAACCACTTCATCATCATCCAATGTGACTTTCTCACCATTGTTGATTAATTTAGCAGTTGATTGTGTGTTTGACACCATTATGCAGGCATATGTATCTATCTCCGCCATTAATCACATATCCTCACTCTCTCACCCTTTATACAATACAAGTTGCATCTCAAAACTAACCAAACATAAAAAATTATATTCCTATTTACATCAAGTAAGAATGCAACTATTTGTGAGGCTTTCAACCACTCCGGAATAAATACCTAACATATGATGGGATTTATCCTATCAAATATGTTACGGGATTTGTCCCATCGAATTCCAGAATCATGGTCCATCACCAGCTTTCCAATCTCCGAAATATCATTAAAGCTCTAACATGGATATAGCAATACGAAACGACTCAAATACGATAATTAAAAAATAAATAAAAATTCCAACACTTCCCACAAGGTGCCTGATATTTATTGAAGGCATATCGGGACGTATCGAGGTGTTGGGTGTGTAGACATAGGTACAGCATCTCCGAAGAAGTGTTGGTGCTTCCAAATCTACTCTCACCGAAGTTCAATGTGAATGTAGATTTTTAACCGAACCACGATACTGTATTTGTGTTCTTTACTTTATTCACTTTTACCTGTTGTTATTTTCTGGAAAATTTAGAATATATATTAAATCTTATATATACTTCTCTCAATAAAAATCTCGATTAATCCACAGATTGTTAACTTATAGATACAATCTTGAACGTACACACATCTGTTGGAGCAATATAATCAAACATAATTTATTTAAATGAATACCTTTAACAAAAAATCGAGCAACATATAAATATTTTTTTACTTTAGAATGCCTGAAGCGTAGATTACAATGGGACTTCGTACAAGATGCTTTCCATCAGACCACTCTAATGAAGCAGATATAATCGGGGTAGATCCCATTTTTCCTGTTGCCGTGACTACAAACGATTTCTTCTCATTCAATACTGTAAAAGAGAGAGTATCAGGTTCAACCTTGATTTTGCAATCATCAATAATTGTAACTGTTGCCTTGTATGTAGAGTTTGAAGAGTCAACATTAGTTACAGTTCTTGTAAAGTTCACCGAGAAACTTGGATCATCGACCACTACCACAGGAAAACTCATAGAAGGATAATTCAAGTCCTTGGAGGAAATTTTTTGACCAAGTGGACAGGTTAAGTTCGCACTAGAATCATTTCCCCTGCTGCAAAGCATGGTGATGTAGTCTTTAGCTAATGTCTCGTAGACAAGCCCTGGATTCACTGCTTTTACTGGATCAATATGTCCGGCTCCATACCCAAATTCAGCATTAGGATCATTGCGGACATTCAAACGCCAGGCTGCAATATAGAAAAAATTTAAAGTGTAAGTAAATAAAATTCTATTGTGTATCAGAATGTCTAAGGATATTAAGGATATGTTTGGTTTATGAAAATAAAGCAAGTTCTCAATTTTTATTTTGGATAGATGTTTCTAGGGATCAGTAAACTATTGTAGCAGTCCTGTTTCGATGACTTAACTAAAAAAAGGTTCTAAAACCCCATTATTTTTATAAAATGATTGCAAATCGACCATTTGTTTATATAAACAGTTCCAAATCAATCATTTCGTCAGTGAGGCATGAAACTATTGGGAAATGGTTTATATTTGCTAAAAACTGTTAGGTGTAATTTGTGTTACAGTTTTAAAAATTTATCAATATATACCTATAATAAAAAAATGAAAAATTAACTATTATACCCTTGCATTTACACATTTAACACGGTCTTTTTTAACCGTTAACTAATATAATGATTGATTTGAACCATTTTGATAAACATAGTTTAATTAGAACTTTTATTCCTTAAATGGTCTAAACAAGACTTCTATTATAATTTAATGACCGAGAAACATCTACCCTTTTGTTTGGATATCGAAAAACTAAATTGTTTTTGGAAAATGAGATAAAAAAATTGTGTAATTGGAGACCATGAAATTCTCTTATTATATATTTTCTTTAAATAGCAAAAACTGTTTTTTCAAAATAAATTTTGCAAATGAAATTAAATAATTTTTCTATAAACCAAACAGGACCTAATTCACTTGAGGTTTTCTTTGTATAAGTTTACCAGTGGTCATAAGAGCTGATTTAATTGCGGAAGGAGACCAATCAGGATGAAATGTTTTAACATAAGCTGCTGCTCCTGCAACATGGGGGCATGACATAGATGTTCCAGATAAAATGTTAAAATCAACACTTCTCTTATCCAGAGGATTGAAAGAAGGTGAAGCTATAGGTGAAAATGCCGCCAATATGGAAACCCCTGGTGCTGTCACATCTGGCTATATTATCAAAAAAAATTGAAATTTATTGATATATTCTAATAGTTTAACATAGAAAAATTTTACCTTCAAAATTTCAGGGATAGGCCTATTAGGCCCTCTCGAAGAAAATGAAGCAACCATTGGAACATCAACATTTCGTATTGATTCACTTTTTGATATTATAGCCCGAGGCAACCTATATATAAACCGCAAACCATCAATTAAATTAATGTATCGAAATTTGACATTTTTTTTGTTTACATTCTTACTTTGTGGAATTGATGTAATCCGCAACTAGTTTATAATCCTCGGTGTTTAACACTGTAGCAGGAAAGGAGACAACAAAGGAATCATCGAATGAGTCACCATTACTCCTTGCAATTGCTCCTGAAGCACCTGCTCTAAGAGCTTCGGCAAAACCATGTGTGAGGTCACATAGTACAATCTTTCCCTTCACTAAGCTACTGTCTAAACAGAAATAATAACACCCCCTGGTTGATATTTTAAAATACTGTGTTATTAACTTTTGTTTTCCTCTAAAATTGATGTCAAAGTTATATAAAAATTTCACTTACTTAGCACTATCTTCACTGCATGTTTTATTTGAAGCATCTTTTCCGTACACTAACGGTAATTGGGTCCCGTTCATTTCAAAAGAATTAATTGTATTTCCCTGTTCCAGAAGGAGATGTGAAAGTAAGAAAATCAAAAATGTTAACGAGGAAGATCGATAGTTTCTCTAGACGTTAGAATACTGTATCCCAAATGTATTAAAAAGAACTATAACAAGGGTAAATGGTTTTAATTATTCTTACTATTAATGTTTTTCCATTTTCAAGTACAACTTTGGTGACAATTCTACGAGTGGTAGTGCTTGCTGCAATGGTAAATAACCACGGTGCAACGCTTGTAACACTACCCAGCTTGGAGCCACTGTTTCCTGCAGATTGTAGAGTTAATATTCCTTTTTCCATTGCATGAAATGAACCTATGGCAATGGCATCATGTGTGAGATCAACGGCAAAAGCTCCTCCGATTGAGATAGTTATAATGTCAACTCCATCGGCTATCGCATCATCAAATGCAGCTAATATAGTTGATTCCGTACACCTTAGTTTATGGCAAATTTTATATGTAGCAATTCTTGCTAAGGAGACACCTCCTCTAGCAGTACCAGATGCAAAACCAAAGTAATTTGCACCTTCAACATTGTTTCCTGCTGCTGTGGAAGCTGTATGGGTTCCATGACCAGATTTATCCCTTGCATCATCATCAACGTAGTACCTAGCTCCAATAATCTTTCTGAAAAATCAACTTGAAAATTATAAGTCATATGTATCGACCTTGATCACAGGTTCCATCAGGGTGGATCCGGGATTTTAGAATTAAATGTAAGTTTTTTCTATTGAGGAAATACGTGGCAATAAAAATATATACGCCTCATTGAACATAAATTTAGTTGTTATAAATTCTTTAAGAGAAAAAACATAAATTAAATACTTCATTAGGCTCCTAAATTTTAGTTAAGATAATTTATATTTTGTAATTTATATATATATATATATAAAAATTAATCCCAATTTTTATTTTCGCAAACAATAACATTTCTGATCCGACTTTGATAGTAGAGTAACACGTTTCAAAAAAAATAGAAGGATAACTTATGTATGTAAAATAGTACCAATGATTAAATATGGTCGAATAGAAAATTTACTTGTTGCAAGTGAAATTTTGACCACCATTGCACATTCCATGCCATTTGGTGGGAACGGGTCCAAGACCTTCATCGCTGAAACTCTTTGATTCTGGCCAGATCCCAGAGTCAATCACTCCTATTATTACATCACTCTCGGTATTCGGATTCCTGGCTACATTTTCAGGAAATCCCATGAAATCCCAAGATCCTGTTGTTTGAAGTTGAAGAGTTCTAGACGGGAAAACGGAGACTACCTCATCTAAACCTGTATATATTTATACATTTTGCTATATTAATTCATTGGCCTTGGTGATTTACTTTGCATTTTGTGCTTCAAGTTGTTAATTTGAAATAATTCCTTAAAACATATAATGTAGATGCTCAAAAAAAGTAAAAAATGCATTTTCAAGTTTCAGGTCTTTTAATTATTGATATTAAATCTTGACTTCATGTCCCAACATGAGACCAATCCTGAAATATTTCTTTTTATATAGAGCGAAAGCGCTCTTTACAAATACAAAAGTGATGTGGTCGAAAATAATAAAATATAAGATATTGGTAGAAAAATATAAAAATAGAAATGTAACGATCTAAATAATATACTTACTAGCTAAGTTATCACGTTCTTCTTCAGTGAGATAAGCTGTGAATGCATTAAAGCTCCTTGTGTAGCTTCTAACCATAACCTGCTCAAGTATACTACACATAAAGAAAGTGCAAACTGTAAGAAAAATGTATTTCATATGTATATTTGGAACTTCTCACAACAATAACATAATATTTCATTTCAATATTGGGTCATTCTTAATTAAATGATAATTAAAAAAGTATTATCATCTCGTAACATACTGATCAAAATAAAAATCATCTCGGAAGATTAATTATTTTATGGTATATATTATTTAGATTACCTGCTTTCAACAACCTTCTGTAGCATATTTGTGTGGTATGATGATGTCAAATCTTCACCCTCGCGGAGGGATCCCATGTACACAATGTGCATCTAATATATAAAAAGAACATCTAGATTTGTTAAGTAACGGAAAATGTACATAAAATATCAGTCATGAAAACATTTTTTATATATTTGACTTGAGATGATGATAACATTAATTATAAATGGTTAATATCAATTCATCACTGTCTATTAAACGACGAATGGTGTATATCAACTCATATATCACACCCTAATAATAAATGAGATGATCCATTCTGGCCTTCCCAAAGGAAAATTAGTACATGTTTACATCACTATTGCATATAGGTAATAACTTATGTCATATAGATTTAGTAAATATTAATTCTTGCCTGTCTGTCTTGAATCGCAGCATAACTATTTCCATTTAACGAGATGATATAAAAATAAAGAACGATGTAAGAAAACCAAAGAGAACATAGTGTAACCATCTTAGTTATTCAGTTTCCTAAATGACTGAGGAAAACTTTTGTATGCTAATTAGTTGGTTCATACTTATATATAAAGAACAAGTTATACTGTGGTTCATGAACAATGAAATGCATTTTAGTTTTTGAATTATTAAAATTAATTTGTTCAATGTTTAGGAAAATAAATGTATGACTTTGTGCATTAATCTTATTCTTTGTAATCTGGTCATTATGGCTGGTATGACTAAACATTAATGAGCAAATATCAAAAAGGCCACTCCCAATGGCGTAAAATCAAACTTAAAACACATTTAAAATATTATTTTTATGTTCAATTATATTTTATTTAATTAACAAAAAAATAACTTTTTAACCATATATTTATGAAATATTATAAGAAAATAATACTTTAAAAACTATAGTCTAAAAATTACATTTTTTAAAAAGATATGGCACAAAATTAATTTAACTTTTCAATAAATATAAAACAAGATGACCAACATTACACACATTTATATATATATATATATATATATATATATATATATGAGCATATAAAAACTTTCTTCAATTGTTTTTCAAATTTATTTATTATTCAAAAACTCACCGTTCCTTTAAAAAATTCTTCGAATATCTTAAAATTTCTTCTAAACTTTTATAAACCTCTTATAATTCTTACATCTATATATTTAATTCACTTATATAAAAAATTAAAATACCATTATATAATTATTTTATATAGTGTAATTTCTTTTTGTGTTTTCTTTCAAAGTCAAATGGTCCTTCTTGAGTTGTGGAGACTTCAAATTTACTAATATTTAGATATAATGTAAATTTATCAAAATTTATAAAAAACTATTACTAACCATTGAAGAAATATTAAGCTTTTTTTGGAGTTTTTTTTTACTTTATTAAGTAGCATATACATATTAACCAAAGAAAAAGTGAACTATATTTTTTTGTCAACCTATATATTAAAATCTATTATTTAGATCCATTTACGTAATCGAGTAATCTGACTATTTTTGTTTGAGGAAAATTCTTTCTAATCATGATAACATTATAAGTGTCAGTGTATTCAAAATATTTATTTTATATGTGATAAAATATATGTTATATATAAGAAAATAATCATTTATTCCTAAATTTTTACTAAAAAACCCCCAAATCTCTCAAAGTCTCCTTGAAACTCTCAAAACTCTCATACACCGTCTCTAATTTTATTTGTGATATAATGATAAGAAGATAATATTTGTAAATGTCAATGGGTCTATAATATAATGATATATATTACAACAAATTCTTTAAAAGAGACTATTTTATGAATATTAAAAAAAATATTAGGTAATGTTATATTTCATATTTGTATATATTTATTATTCTGAATTTGATAGGTATAGTTGTTTGTAATTTAATATAATAAAAAAATTGATAAAAGAGGTTAGGAATTATCTTTCTTTTAACAATTTAAAATATATCATTTTATAAAAATTTTGTCGAAACGATTGAATATAAAAAAAAAAATTCTAACTTTTTCACCTTTAACATTGATATTTAACTTTATCTTAACCGTAACCTTAACCTTAAACCTTAAACTTGATATTTGCCTTCATCATCATATTCATATTAAATTTAACCATAACCTTGAACCTTAAACCTTAAACTTTAACCTTACATTTAACCTTAAAAACCTTAACCTTAACCTTAATCTTAACCTTAGCATTAACCATAACCTTAAACTTAACCTTAATCTTTGCCTTAAACTTCACATTAATCTTTACCTTAAACTTAACATTAACTTTAACCATAACCACAACCTTAACATATAACCTTAAATTTTACTTTAAACCTTGAACTCTAAACTTTAACCTCAACTTGCATTCTAACCTTAACCTAAATTTTAACCTTAACTAGATGCAGATTCATCGCGCTAATATTCGACCTCAAGCCTTAAATCTATTAAACTTAACTTCAAACCTTAAACGCTAAATCTTAAACCTTAAATTTAACCTTAAATGTAACTTTAACCTTAAACTTAACTTTAACCTTAAAATTAACTATAATCTTAAGCTTAATCTTAACCTTAACATTATCCTTGACCTAACCTTAACCTTAACCCTGAAATCTTAACCTAAAACTTAACCTTAAATTTAAACTTAACCTTAACATTAATATTAACTTTAACCATTACTCTCAACCTAAACTTAGCCTTAACCCTAACTTTAATCTTCTCCTTTTAATTGAAAACGAAAACCTTAACCTTGACTTACACCCTAGAAACCGGGGTTTGATTCCCGTTAACAAAACAAAAAAAATATTAAGTGTCTTCAGACATGGGTTTTACCTATCATATATATATATATATATATATATATATATATATATATATATATATATATATATATATATATATATATATATATATATATATGACACGCTATTCCGTCTCATCCTTTCCCCCCGGATGGTAGGAAGAAGATAAAGGAGGAGGAGTTTTGGTACTTCAACCGAGGAAGACTCGGACCCACCTCTTTGTTTGAATCACTGACAGTTCGGGCAGGCCCGCAGGACTGGAATTTTTAAAAGAAGGAATGTCTAGATTTTCCTATTCTACAATTTATAATTAATCATATTTTACAAAAAATTGAGAATTGGAAAACACTTTTCCTCTCAGAAGGGGGAAAATAAACTCTTATAGAACCAGTTCTCCAAAGCATACCAAACTATACAATGTCTAACTTTATACTTTCTAAGAAATACAATAAACAAAATACATTCTATCATTGTTAGATTCTGGTGGGATGATAAAGGGAAAAATCCATTAGGCAAAATAGGATATACTAACCATTTAAAAATTTGAAGGTGGACTTGGTTTTAGGGACAAAGCTTTATTTAGAAAACAAGCACGGAATATCGCTAACAAAAAAGAATCTCTATTATGTAAACTACAAATAGGAAAATATTTTCACAACAGTAACTTTCAAGAAGCTAAACTAGGTAGCTCCCCCTCTTGGGGTTGGAAAAGTATCTTAATAGGTATAGAAACCTATTATAAAAATACAAAATGGAAAGTGTGAAATGGATTAAATATAAAAATCTTGGAACATAATTGGATGTGTAACAATACCCATAACATAAAACCTGATGTATCTAAAATCATTTGGGATAATCAACTTATAAAAGAAAATAAGACTTGGAATATAGATATCTTATATAATCGTTATCCTAGTAATATTATAGAGGAAAAAGAAAAAATGATAATACCTACATTTAATTGTGAAGATCAAATGTGCATAGATTACTGTAAAAGTGGAATATATACAGTAAAATAAGCATATCGCAAATTAAAAAACGAAGATATTAAAAATAAATTAATCAAAGAACAAAAAACCAACCATATCTATAAATAATGAGAACCATTTATCGAATTTGATATGGAAAATAGAAACTCCTACCAAATTTAGAAATTATATGTGGAGAGCAGTAAAAAAATTATTACACGATGACGAAACCTAGTAAATCGTAAATGTAGTAATTCTAATATATGCAAGGTTTGCAATAAAAATATTGAAACAGTATAACATATACTTTTTGGATGCCTTTGGGTAAAGGTGTATGGTTTGCCAGTCCACTCAACATTAAAACAGAAAATGAAACTACCTTTAGGTTTGATCAATGGATTTTAAATCATATAAAAGGAATGATTAAAAAATAAATAAAAAAAAGATTGAATCATTGAACTTATTTGTACAATCACTTGGCAAATATGGAAAGATGGATATAATTTCATATACACTAGGAAAAAATGTGAACCAATGATAACAATTAATAAGGCAATAGCTTCTTGGAAAGAATACTACAAGATTTCTAGCCTTAATGATATCAATTTTTTAAAAAATGATTTAGGGATAATTGAAAAACCTCTAGTGGTAGGAGAATATAATATAGAAATTTTACATAATGAAAATAATAGTCACATTAAATTTAAAGATAAATGAAAAAAATACCTCCGAATAAATTTAAAATTATTTGGAATGCACCTTTCTCGGAAAAAGAAGCAACTGTCGCATGTTTAGTAAGAAATTGTAATGGTGAATTTTTAGTCGGAAAAGTTGGAAAATAGAAACAGATTCAGTTTTGGAAACAGAAACCATGGATATCTCGAAAGATGCAAAAATGGCATCAGATTTTCCTTTTGAAAGTTTATGAGCGAGAATGACGTAGAAACTTTTTCACATTTACATGTCATTTTCAAAAATATTCTTTTTTATCATTGTATTAACAAAAAATGTTCTTTTATCATGTATTTATGAAATATTCTAAAAAAAGGGCACTTTTGTAAAATTATAATCTAATAATAGCATTTTTTAAAGATGTGGCACAAAATTAATTTAACTTTTGATTAAATTAAAAAAATGGTCAAAATACAATTTGTTAATCTTTATACTTATGAATCAAATCTTTATTTTTCACCTATTGAGTAAAAAATTGAATCGTAAACTAACTCTTTTTTGTCCAAGACATTTATTTTAATCAATGATTAAATTAATTAAATTATAATATAATAGTTATGAATTAATTTTTATATTTTTTTTATTTATTAAATTAACAATAAATATTATAAAAACAATATAATAATAAAAATTTACTATCTTTTTCCTTTTAAATTTAAATATATTTAAAATATTACTTTTTCTTATATCTATTAAATTAATAATTAAATCTCTTTTTCAATTTTTGTTTCCAATATATAATCTATTTTTGACAACCTATTAAATATATAGCAGCAGAAATTAATAAGTCTTCAGAGGAGAGACCAAAAGATATATTTACCCCTAAATTTTCAGTATAATAGGATAAAGCATTTATCCAATTATGAGAAATACAACCAGAAATCGTGTAATTATTCAACTATAAAGACACTATAGAAATTATGTCGGTATATAATGTATATATAGAGGGTCGACTTAAACTATCCTTGTCCTTGACCTACCTAGTTGAAATTGACCAAATTACCCTTTATCGTCCCCTGGTGTGTGGCAAGTAATCAACACTCAAGGATGGTGATTTCTCGCAAGTGTACTGGTCATTGACAACTATTAATGGGTATTTCACATAAGGGAGAATTGGGTTGTTCACATTAGCCAGAATTCAAAAGTCCTTCTAACTCCTATCAGTAGCTTATAAAATACCCTAAACACACCCTAGGCAATATTTTGATGTAATAAATCTAACCATATTGACTATCTAGTTAGGCAAGACCACACCCTAGACGCTTATACACTATTTTCAAAATCTGATTCCCTTCACGGGTGTTAGCCAAAAGTCTCAAACTTTCCAACACATGATCAAGGCATGAATAGGAAACAAGCACACAAATATAATCAATGGAAATAATATAATGCGCAATTGTTTTCAATAATAAATATCCCAATACAATAACAAAGAAAATAATCAATTAGAGCTTATGCAAGCCCCAAGCCTAGGAGATTTAGTTCATAAAGATAAAGTGAAAATTAAAACAAAATAATGCTAAAATCATTTTGAAAGCTAAAACATAATAAAATTACTTGTTGGATCGAAGGGAATCAGATATGGGATGGAGGAGAATGGTGGAATTGAGTGAAAACCCTCCTCCTCTTCTTCTCAAGACGTTTTCTCTCCTTCCTCTGGTGTAATTTCTCTTCTCTATTGACGGATCATGATCTGCTATTAAGCTTATATAATAACCTAAAAACGTTTTAGGGTCAAATGTGCTCACATAAATTAGTTACAAATGGCCCAACCTGTTTTTAGGTAATGTTGTCCAGGTTCCAGTCACGGTGGCACAAATAGCATAATTTACTCGTCTCAACTCTGTATTGACTTCTGTCACCTCTCATGCGAAATTGACTTCAAGCTCCATATGAATCAAAAGTAATTTCTTCAAAAGTTCTAGACCAGTTGATCATGGTGACTAAAACAATAAATCATAACATTTATCCAATAAACCCTCCAACTTCACAAAGTGACTTCAAACTCATTTTACACCTTTGTTTGGGGTTTATCTTTACTTTCTGACTTCTTTACTTCATCTTGGCATCTTGTATTACCATGTACCTAAAATATTCACACTTAACACACAATTAAGGCACATAATCTCTATAATAGCAGTATGACTAAAAAAAGGAGATAAAAGTGCAATATGTCGAATAATAGAGAAAAATTTATCACTTAGGCTCATAAACTCCCAAACCATTGTTTCATGAGTGGATTAATCCATCAAAAAAAGAGATACATCACCCATCTAGGATCTCACTAGTATATTATTGATTATACATCATACATAGTTATTAAGATAGTACTCACATCACCTTCACTAGTATTATCTCTTAATATAAGTATTTGTCAACAAGTATTTATGATATAAGTATCTCGAGGAACCTGTTGGGTTGTGGCTTGAAATCTAAGATCAATAATTCAAGAAAACATGGAGACCAAGAAAGATATTACTTGACTTAAGGTTCAGAAAATAATATATTAGGAAGTTATCATACTTGTTCCCTAACTAATATTTATTATATATATATGGGGCTCCATAGTGTGTCGTTATGTGTATCATATTCCATCCCCACAGGGGGTCTGGTTTGGATATGTACCAGGGTTGTGTGATCATTAACCAAGAAAGGTATGAGACTAACAAAGTGAGTGTGAGTGATACACTTATGAGAAAACATAAGAGTGATTCTTATAGAACATAAAAGAGTGTTTTTCTTCTTATTCAAGGTTTTCTATATTATATTGAAACGTTGTGAACCTCTGTGGGTTGTAGGCAATTTGCTGAACCATATAAATCTCGCGTCTCTATTATTATATAGTCATTACTTTCTTTGTTATTCTTCTATATCCGTATTTTTTCTTCCCAACAACATAATCGACCTATGTCATGCACATTACTATCCTGATAGCATGTTGTGTTCTTACACCCAAAACATCAGTTGACCTTATACTAGAACATTGCTTATGAGTAACATTATTTGTGATTTAGTCATAATAACTTCATTACTTATTTGTAAATCTGCATGCAAGTGAAAATTTATTGTCTTGGTCATATAATCCCGATAATCTCCCAATTACACAAGAAATTACTTTCTTGAGGTCTGCATCTTTGCACATAGGTATGAGCTCCGGTCTTACATGTACGATTTCTCCTCAGCAATCTCCAAAAAATCCACGACTAATTATCCTATGTTGCTTTCAGCAAAAATGATTATTTGACTTCTCTATATGACGCTCACACTGATCTTGTACCTACTTGTACCATTGAGTTGGATTTTTACTTCACCTCCTTGGTTCTTTGATGTTTTACATTCTCTTAAATTCAATTGTTGAACTTAAGACGTATCAGAACTAGTCGATTATAAGGTAAATTGTGAGTAGTCTAAATAAAGGTCAGATGATATATCAAGTTTTCACAATTTACTACTTTCTTTGCTTCTTGTCTAATAATCTATGGATCTAAGGGATTTTAGTCTCCAATTAGAAATGTCATATAATGAACCTTTCTAGATTCTAATATAATTCAATTCTAAGATACTTATATTTCATAAATCTATCTCTCCAAGATACAGTGTAAGAACCCATATTAGTTTTAAACCACACTTTTGACTTTGATTCTCACTCGTGTTCGTCTTATTGCACATTAATGGAAAAAATTGATGGTCCTTGGTTAACTCATCCAGGATTTACACTTTGACCCTTTCTTTGGACAACTCCCATTGCAGTAAAATACTCTAGTGTTCCATGTATTGTTCTCATTGGTGTTCCATGAATAATATTTGGTCAAATATATTGGAACTATATTGACCAATTGTTTCCTCTGAATAGCTCCCACTACGACACTACATTATTTAATATTCTTAGGACACCTTAATTTACTAAACGTAAACATCAAAGATGTTTCTCAAATGAGTATCTTTTTTATTTCATCGTATGTGAATCTAAGATGAATATTTGGGATTTATCTTACATTATTTGTTTTGAATATCCAAGAAGTGTCTTAATAGACAGAAATGATCATACATGGCATTCATTCATTACACTCATACACATCCCATTCTCTCAATCTTGTAGTATATGCATTCCAAACAACTAGATGAGCATACACACTCCACTTGGTTTAAACTTCCCTTTGTGAATGATTTCGAGGTGATAATTATCTTAAGTGAGCTTTAAAATTTTATCCGGTAGAATCTAAAGTTACATTTCTCTTATTGCTAATGTGTCTGTTCCTTATTGTTTTTTGAGACAATCGAATCTCGATAATAATCACATTTATGGTACACATGTCTCATCTTGAAAATTACCAAATGATACATTCGTACAAGTAGGCTTATCCAATATCTCATATGGTCATTTACAATAATAGGCTTGTGTTCCTACGCACTTCCTTATTTGAGGAATGTCACAACTTATAGATTTATCACAAGTTATATATGATATGAATATAAAATCCTTTTTTCTTAAAGAAATTGAGATTTGAAAGAAAAACATCTACCCTAATCAAGTTAGGATCTATGAATATCTATTTCCTCAAAACACAAGGTATATATAAGAATACTCAAAATGAATCAATCAGATCAGAAAAATCTTTGATCTATTATCCAATACACTAATATGAATTGTCTTAAAAAAAATCAAAACTAAGACTTAGAAACTCGAGCTACCTCTCTACCTTCCATCTGCTTAAAACCTCGATCATTCTTCACTTGTCAACTTCCATGTTATCTATAAATCATTAAACATCAAAATGATTAGTGGATCAGATTCAAGTAAAGTAGGATCACAATAAAATAAATTTACCATAAGACTAAATAAGAAGTACATGTCGGTTTGTATAGCTTAGGACAATCTTGATTCCAATTAACTTTCATCCCTCACTTGAAACACTTTTCTTTTGGGAGGATCGTTGGGTGCTCTATTTTTGTTCCCTTTCTTCTTGTTCTTTCTAACATTATTCTTTCTTTTTATGCTTCCCTTGCCCTCTGCGTAGAATTTTACCATAATGCGATAAAATTTATTTTCTTTAGTCAAAAATAAAATTTATATGTATCAAACTTATGTCACAATATATGGACCGACTATCTCTCCAACCCTTCTTCTGCTTCGACCATCCAATCTTGTTGTAATAACCCACTATCTTGGTCACCTTCTGTCGTGTAACAGCAGCTTCATCGGCACTTGTCTCCAGGACAACATTATTTAGAGTCTGTTTTTCGTCATGTAAGACAACACACCCACGATATATTAAGAAAAATATATGTAAATTATACGATGAAAAATATAAGAAATATTACCTCCATCATCCCATGTTGGGTTTTTGGTAGACTGAACGAGCCATGCCCATTACCTGGGGCCTGAGTATGTCTATTCTATTGCCCGATTTTTGCTAGACTCTTGATAATATTAATTTATTAACATCAATGGTAATGTAAAAGACAAATGTATTGGGTGTAATGATCAACTAACAAAATGTAATAGGAAGAAACATCAAATCGAACGAATATAAGATGGAATCATAAAGGCATCAACATGACCAAGATATCCATGAGCTTTTAACACAGTTTCAAGTTGAGCACGCCATACAATATAGTTGGTAGATCTTGATATGAACCAAGCTGTTCCAATTTTGTCGCAATAGTAAGAGCCCAGCCGGAATGGATGAACTTGAGCTTATTTGTGGAGTAGTAGAAGAAGAATACTTCATCTTTAAAAGGGAGCGGAAGCGATGGATCGGAAAGAGGAGATTATGAAGCTTATGATTACGCCAATAATGGCGAATTTTGCACTTTCAAATATTAAAAATCCCCTAAAATCATTATACTATATTAGATTAGGAAGAAGAGAATATATTTTGTGTATATCTCAATACTAAAAATGTTACAGGGGAATTGTTTATATAGATATTCAATATACATAAGATGCTGAATTATATACACAGTGCATATACATTACACTAACTAACTTTGTCTTATAATATGTGAACAGTATTATAGTGTATGTAAGGTGCGTGAGACTTCTTGTGTCGCAGTTTTATTATATAGCTTATCACTTTCTTTCTTTGCGATTTCTCCAGAAGCACCTGCTCTAAGAGGTTCGCCAAAACCTTCTGTGAGGTCACATTATTTCCTGTAGATTGAAGAGTTAATATTCTATTTTTCATTGCATGAAATGAACCAATTCCAACGGCATTTCGTGTCAAATCAACGGCCTCCAACTTAGATAGTTATAATGTCAACTCCATCGGCAATTGTATCATCAAATGCAGCTAATATAGCTGATTCCGAACACCCTTTTAGACTGAAAGTTTTATATGCAGCAATTCTTGCTAGGGAGACATCTCCTTTAGCAGTAACAGATGCTATTTTAAAGTAACTTGTATTTCTTACATTGTTTCCGGCTGCTGTGGAAGCTGTATGGGTTCCATGTCCAGCGCTATCCCTTGCATCATCGTCTGCGTAGTACCTACCTCCAATAATCTTTCTGAATAATCAACTTGAAAATTATAAGTCATATGTATCACACTTGATTACAGGATCTATCAAGGCGGATTCAAGATTTTAGAATGAAATATAAGTTTTTTTCTATTGAGAAAATACGTGACTATAAAAATAAATCACGCCTCATTGAACAAAAATTTGTCTTGTTAAAAATTCTTTAAGACAAAAAAAATGAATTAAATAATTCATTAGTCTCATAGATTTTAGCTAAGATAGTTTATATTTTGTAATTTTAAGTTCAAAAAAAAATATATATATATATATATAATATTTTTATAAGCTAATATAAATTTATCGTATTACTGTATCCATGTTAGTGCTTCAATGGTTTGGGAAATGGGAAAGCTGGTGATGGACCGTGATTCTGGAATTTGATGGAAACATGGATACAGATGGAAACATGGATACAGCAATACGAGACGAACGAATTAAAAAATAAATAAAACTTCCAACATTTTCCACAAGGTGTCCGATATTTGTTGAAGGCGTGTCAGGACGTATCGAGGTGTCGGGTGTGTAGACATATAGGTACATAACTTCCAGAGAAGTGTTGGTGCTTCCTAATCTACTCTTACCGAAGTTCAATGTGAATGTAGATTTTTAACCGAACCACGATACAGTATTTGTGTTCTTTACTTTATTCACTTTTACCTGTTGTTATTTTCTGGAAAACTTAGAATGTATCTTAAATCTTAAATATTGAGTTACAACACTTGTCACATTCACAATCTCGAATAATCCACAAATTGTTTACTCATAGATACAATCTTGAACGTACATACATCTGTTGGAGTAATATAATCAAACATAATTTATTTAAATGAATACCTTTAACAAAAAATCGAGCAACATATAAATATTTGTTTACTTTAGAAGGCCTGAAGCATAGATTACAATGGGACTTCGTACAAGATGCTTTCCATCAGACCACTCTAATGAAGCAGATATAATCGGTGTAGACCCCATTTTTCCTGTTGCCGTAACTACAAACGATTTCTTCTCATTCAATGCTGTAAAAGAGAGAGTATCAGGTTCAACCTTGATTTTGCAATCATCAATACTTGTAACTGTTGCCTTGTATGTAGAGTTTGAAGAGTCAACATTAGTTACAGTTCTTGTAAAGTTCACCGAGAAACTTGGATCATCGACCACTACCACAGGAAAACTCATAGAAGGATAATTCAAGTCCTTGGAGGAAATTTTTTGACCAAGTGGACAGGTTAAGTTCGCACTAGAATCATTTCCCCTGCTGCAAAGCATGGTGATGTAGTCTTTAGCTAATGTCTCGTAAACAAGCCCTGGATTCACTGCTTTTACTGGATCAATATGTCCGGCTCCATACCCAAATTCAGCATTAGGATCATTGCGGACATTCAAACGCCAGGCTGCAATATAGAAAAAATTTAAAGTGTAAGTAAATAAAATTCTATTGTGTATCAGAATGTCTAAGGATATTAAGGATATGTTTGGTTTATGAAAATAAAGCAAGTTCTCAATTTTTATTTTGGATAGATGTTTCTAGGGATCAGTAAACTATTGTAGCAGTCCTGTTTCGATGACTTAACTAAAAAAAGGTTCTAAAACCCCATTATTTTAATAAAATGATTTCAAATCGACCATTTGTTTATATAAACAGTTCCAAATCAATCGTTTCGTCAGTGAGGCATGAAACTGTTGGGAAATGGTTTATATTTGCTAAAAACTGTTAGGTGTTTTGTGTTACAGTTATAAAAATTTATCAATATATACCTATAATAAAAAAATGAAAAATTAACTATTATACCCTTGCATTTACACATTTAACACGGTCTTTTTTAACCGTTAACTAATATAATGATTGATTTGAACCATTTTGATAAACATAGTTTAATTAGAACTTTTATTCCTTAAATGGTCTAAACAAGACTTCTATTATAATTTAATGACCGAGAAACATCTACCCTTTTGTTTGGATATCGAAAAACTAAATCGTTTTTGGAAAATGAGATTAAAAAATTGTGTAATTGGAGACCATGAAATTCTCTTATTATATATTTTCTTTGAATAGCAAAAACTGTTTTTTCAAAATAAATTTTGCAAATGAAATTAAATAATTTTTCTATAAACCAAACAGGACCTAATTCACTTGAGGTTTTTTTTGTATAAGTTTACCAGTGGTCATAAGAGCTGATTTAATTGCGGAAGGAGACCAATCAGGATGAAATGTTTTAACATAAGCTGCTGCACCTGCAACATGGGGGCATGACATAGATGTTCCAGATAAAATGTTAAAATCAACACTTCTCTTATCCAGAGGATTGAAAGAAGGTGAAGCTATAGGTGAAAATGCCGCCAATATGGAAACCCCTGGTGCTGTCACATCTGGCTATATTATCAAAAAAAATTGAAATTTATTGATATATTCTAATAGTTTAACATAGAAAAATTTTACCTTCAAAATTTCAGGGATAGGCCTATTAGGCCCTCTCGAAGAAAACGAAGCAACCATTGGAACATCAACATTTCGTATTGATTCACTTTTTGATATTATAGCCCGAGGCAACCTATATATAAACTGCAAACCATCAATTAAATTACTGTAACGAAATTTGACATTTATTTTGTTTACATTCTTACTTTGTGGAATTGATGTAATCCGCAACTAGTTTATAATCCTCGGTGTTTAATACTGTAGCAGGAAAGGAGACAACAGAGTAATCATCGAATGAGTCACCAGTACCCCTTGCAATTGCTCCTGAAGCACCTGCTCTAAGAGCTTCGGCAAAACCTTGTGTGAGGTCACATAGTACAATCTTTCCCTTCACTAAGCTACTGTCTAAACAGAAATAATAACACCCCCTGGTTGAAATTTTAAAATACTATGTTGTTAACTATTGTTTTCCTCTAAAATTGATGTCAAAGTTATATAAAAATTTCACTTACTTAGCACTATCTTCACTGCATGTTTTATTTGAAGCATCTTTTCCGTACACTAACGGTAATTGGGTCCCGTTCATATCAAAAGAATTAATTGCATTTCCCTGTTCCAGAAGAAGATGTGAAAGTAAGAAAATCAAAAATGTTAACGAGGACGATCGATAGTTTCTCAAGTCGTTAGAATACTGTATCCCAAATGTATTAAAAAGACTATAACAAGGTTAAATGGTTTTAATTATTCTTACTATTAATGTTTTCCCATTTCCAAGTACAACTTTGGTGACAATTCTACGAGTGGTAGTGCTTGCTGCAATGGTAAATAACCATGGTGCAACACTTGAAATACTACCCAGCTTGTAGCCACTGTTTCCTGCAGATTGTAGAGTTAATATTCCTTTTTCCATTGCATGAAATGAACCAATGGCAATGGCATCATGTGTGAAATCAACGGAAAAAGCTCCTCCAATTGAGATAGTTATAATATCAACTCCATCGGCTATTGCATCATCAAATGCAGCTAATATAGTTGATTCCGTACAGCTTAGTTTACGGCAAATTTTATATGTAGCAATTCTTGCTAAGGAGACACCTCCTCTAGCAGTACCAGATGCAAAACCAAAGTAATTTGCACCTTCAACATTGTTTCCTGCTGCTATGGAAGCTGTATGGGTTCCATGACCAGATTTATCCCTTGCATCATCGGCAACGTAGTACCTAGCTCCAATAATCTTTCTGAAAAATTAACTTGAAAATTATAAGTCATATGTATCGACCTTGATAACAGGTTCCATCAGGGTGGAACCGGGATTTTAGAATGAAATGTAAGTTTTTTCTATTGAGGAAATACGTGGCAATAAAAATATATCACGCCTCATTGAACATAAATTTAGTCGTTATAAATTCTTTACGAGAAAAAACATAAATTAAATACTTCATTAGGCTCCTAAATTTTAGCTAAGATAATTTATATTTTGTAATTTATATATATATAAATAAATCCCAATTTTTATTTTCGCAAACAAAAACATTTCTGATCCGACTTTGATAGAAGGACAACTTATGTATGTAAAATAGTACCAATGATTAAATTTGGCCGAATAGAAAATTTACTTGTTGCAAGTGAAATTTTGACCACCATTGCACATTCCATGCCATTTGGTGGGAACAGGTCCAAGACCTTCATCGCTGAAACTCTTTGATTCTGGCGAGATCCCAGAGTCAATCACTCCTATTATTACATCACTCTCGATATTCGGATTCCTAGCTACATTTTCAGGAAATCCCATGAAATCCCAAGATCCTGTTGTTTGAAGTTGAAGAGTTCTAGACGGGAAAACGGAGACTACCTCATCTAAACCTGCATATATTTATACATTTTGCTATATTAATTCATTGGCCTTGGTGATTTACTTTGCATGCTAACAAAAATTTATTATGTGCTTCAAGTTGGCTAATTTGAAATAATTCCTCGAAACATATAACATAGATGCTCAAAAAAGTAAAAAAAGCATTTTCAAGTTTCAGTTCTTTTAATTATCGATATTAAATCCTGGCTTCATTACCCAACATGAGACCATCTTGAAATATTGCTTTTTATATAGAGCGAAAGCGCTCTTTTACAAATACAAAAGTGATGTGGTCGAAAATAATAAAATATAAGATATTGGTAGAAAATAATAAAATATTAGATATCGGTAGAAATAAAATATAAGGTATTGGTTGAAAAAAATAAAAATAGAAATATAATGATCTAAATAATATACTTACTAGCTAAGTTATCACGTTCTTCTTCAGTGAGATAAGCTGTGAATGCATTGAAGCTCCTTGTGTAGCTTCTAACCATAACCTTCTCAAGAACACTACACATAAAGAAAAAGGTATTTCATATGTATATTTGGAACTTCTCACAACAATAACATAGTATTTCATCTCAATATTGGATCATTCTTAATTAAATAATAATTAAAAAAAGTATCATCATCTCGTAACATACTGATCAAAATGAAAATCATCTCGTAACATACTCACAACGGATATAGTAAGATTAATTGTTTTATGGTATATATTATTTAGATTACCTGCTTTCAACAACCTTCTGTAGCATATTTGTGTGGTACGATGATGTCAAATCTTCACCCTCCCGGAGGGATCCCATGTACACAATGTGCATCTAATATATAACATCAAAGAACATCTTTTGTTAGGTAACGGAAAATGTACATAAAATATCAGTCATGAAAACTTTTTTTATATATTTGACTTGAGATGATGATAACATTAATTATAAATGGTTAATATCAATTCATCACTGTCTATTAAACGACGAATGGTGTATATCAACTCATATATCACACCCTAATAATAAATGAGATGATCCATTCTGGCCTTCCCAAAGGAAAATTAGTACATGTTTACATCACTATTGCATATAGGTAATAACTTATGTCATATAGATTTAGTAAATACTAATATCATACTATATCAAATTGCAAAATGATTTAAAGACAGTTGAAAAACTGTTTAAACACTTGCCTGTCTATCTTGAATCGCAGCATAACTATTTCTATTTAACGAGATGATATAAAAATAAAGAACGATGTAAGTAAACCAAAGAGGACATAGTGTAACCATCTTAGTTATTCAGTTTCCTAAGCGACTGAGGATAACTTTTGTATGCTAATTAGTTGGTTCAAACTTATAAAGAACAAGTTAAACTGTGGTTCATGAACAATGAAATGCAGTTTAGTCTTTTATTTGTTAATATTTAATTTGTTCAACGTATTAGGAAAATAAATATTTGACTTTCTGGATTAATCTGATTTTTTGTAATCTGGTCATTATGGCTGGTATGACTAAACATTAATGAGCAAATATCAAAAAGGCCATTCCCAATGGCGTAAAATCAAATTTAAATCACATTTAAAATATTATTTTTATGGTAAAACATATTTTATTTAATTAAAAAAAATAACTTTTTTAACCATATATTTATGAAATATTACAAGAAAAGAAAATACGTTAAAAAACTATAGTCTAAAATTACATTTTTTAAAAAGATATGGCACAAAATTAATTTTAACTTTTCAATATATATAAAACAAGATGATCAACATTACACGTATATATATATATATATATATATATATATATATATATATATATATATATATTACATATGAGCATATAAAAACTTTCTTCAATTGTTTCTCAAATTTATTTATTATTCAAAAACTCACCGCTCCTTGAAAAATTCTTCATATATCTTAAAATATCTTTTAAACTTTTATAAACCTCTTATATTTTTTACTTTAATATATTGAATTCACTTATATAAAAAATTAAAATACCATCATATAATTATTTTATATAGTGTAATTTCTTTTTGTGTTTTCTTTCAAAGTCAAATGGTCCTTCTTGAGTTGTGGAGACTTCAAATTTATTAATATTGAGATATAATGTAAATTTATCAAAATTTATAAAAAAAATATTAGTAACCATTGAAGAAATATTAAGCTTTTTTTGGAGTTTTTTTTACTCTATTAAGTAGCATATATAAGTTAACCAAAGAAAAAGTGAAATATATATATTTTTGTCAACCTATATATTAAAATCCATTATTTAGATCCATTTACGTAATCGAGCAATCAGACTATTTTTGTTTGAGGAAAATTCTTTCTAATCATGATAACATTATAAGTGTCCGTGTATTCAAAATATTTATTTTATATGTGATAAAATCTATATTATATATGAGAAAATAATCATTTATTCTTAAATTTTCACCAAAAAACCCCAAATCTCTCAAAATCTCCTTGAAACTCTCATACACCGTCTCTAATTTTAAAGGTGATATAATGATAAGAAGATAATATTTGTAAATGTCAATGCAGGTCTATAATATAATGATATATATTACAACAGATTCTTTAAAAGAGACTATCTTATGAAAATTAAAAAAATATATTAGGTAATGTTATGTTTCATATTTGTATATATTTATTATTCTGAATTTGATAGGTATAATTGTTTATAATTTAATATAATAAAAAAATTGATTCAAAAGAGGTTACAAATTATCTTTTTTTAACAATTTAAAATATATCATTTTATAATTTTTTTTGTCGAAATGATTGAATATAAAAAATAATAAGATTTCTAACTTTTGCACCTTTAACATTAATATTTACCTTTAACTTAACCGTAACCTTAACCTTAAACCTTAAACTTGATCTTTGCCTTCATCATCATCTTCATATTAAATTTAACCATAACCTTGAACCTTAAACCTTAAACTTCAACCTTACATTTAACTTAACCTTAACCTTAACCTTAACCTTAACCTTAACCTTAACCTTAACCTTAACCTTAACCTTAACCTTAACCTTAACCTTAACCTTAATCTTTACCTTAAACTTAACATTAACTTTAACCATAACCACATCCTTAACATATAACCTTAAACTTTACTTTAAACTTTGAACTCTAAACTACAACCTCAACTTTCATCCTAACCTTAACCTAAATTTTAACCTTACCTAGATGAAGATTCATCGCGCTGATATTCGATCTCAAGCCTTAAATCTATTAAACTTAACCTCAAACCTTAAACGCTAAATCTTAAACCTTAAATTTAACCTTAGACTTAACTTTAACCTTAAAATTAACTATAATCTTAAGCTTAACCTTAACATGAACCTTGACCTAATCTTAACCTTAACCCTTAACCTAAACATTAACCTTAAATTTAAACTTAACCTTAACATTAATATTAACTTTAACCATAACCCTCAACCTAAACTTAGCCTTAACCCTAACTTATATCTTCTCCTTTTAATTGAAAAAGAAAACCGTAACCTTGACTTACACCCTAGAAACCAGGGTTTGATTCCCGTTAACGAAACAAAAAAATTATTAAGTGTCTTCAGACATGGGTTTTACCTATTATATATTTATGTATAAAAAGATCTACATTCTATAATTGATCATATTTTCCAAAAAAATTGAGAATGGAAAACACTTTTCCTCTCAGAAGGGGGAAAATAAACTCTTATAGAACCAATTCTTCAAAGCATACCAAACTATACAATGCCTAACTCTATACTTCCTAAAAATACAATAAACAAATTACATTCTATCATTGCTAGATTCTGGTGGGGTGATAAAGGAAAAAAATTCCATTAGGCAAAACGGGATATACTAACCATTTCAAATTTTGAAGGTGGACTTGGTTTTAGGGACCTACACCTCATAAGCAAAGCTTTATTAGGAAAACAAGCATGTAATATCGCTGACAAAAAATAATCTCTATTATGTAAACTACGAATAGGAAAAAATATTTTCACAACAGTAACTTTCTAGAAGCTAAACTAGGAAGCTCCACCTCTTGGGGTTGGAAAAGTATCTTAATAGGTATAGAAACCTTTTATAAAAATACAAAATGGAAAGTGGGAAATGGATTAGATATGAAAATTTAGGAACATAATTAGATTTGTAACAATACCCATACTATAAATCCTAATGTATCTGAAATTATTTGGGATAACCAACTTATAAAAGAAATTAAGACTTGGAATATAGATATCTTAAATAATCTTTATCCAAGTAATATTAGAGAGGAAACGGAAAAAATGATAGTAAATACGTTTAATTGTGAAGATCAAATATGCATAGATTACTGTAAAAGTGGAATATATACAGTAAAAGAAGTATATCACAAATTAAAAAACGAATATATTAATAATCAATTAATCAAAGACCAAAATAAACCAACCATATCTATAAATAATGAAAACCATTTATTGAATTTGATATGGAAAATAGAAACTCCTACAAAAATTAGAAATTTTATGTGGAGAGCAATAAGAAATTTATTACACAGTGAGGAAAACCTAGTAAATCGTAAATGTAGTAATTCTAATATATGCAAGTTTGTAATAATTATATTGAAACGGTAGAACATATACTTTTTAGATTCCCTTGGGCTAAAGGTGTATGGTTTTTGCCAGTCCACTCAACATTAAAACGGAAAATGAAATTACCTTTATGTTAGATCAGCGGATTTTAAATCATATAAAAGAAATAATTAAAAACATTTAAAAAGAAGATAAAATCATTGAACTTATTTGTACAATCACTTGGAAAATATGGAAGGATAGATATAATTTCATATACAATAGTAAAAAATACGAAGCAATGATAACAATTAATAAGGCAATAGCTTCTTGGAAAGAATACTACAAGATTTCTAGCTCTAATGATATCAATTATTTAGAAAATGGTTAAGGGATATGGTGTCGCCTAGGGTGTGATAAATATAAGATAAAATTAAGTCAAGAAACTACGCACTCTCACCCTAGACAGGCACAGTACTGCAAGTATTACAGGACGTATGCAAGTTTTAGATAGTAAGTTGAGTTTGTTCTCAGGGACTTAAGTGTGTTATACGCGTACGTAAAAATAACGAGTAAAAGTAAATAATTAAAAGACAGAAAATAAAGAGATTGAATTCGAAATTCAGAATTAAAACTAATTAAAACTAGGAAAATTAAAGACAATAAAGTAAAAGATTAAGAAGTATGAGATGAGAGATCTAGCTTAGGTTTTGCTAGTATGCACTAATCCTTCTAATTCTTTCTATAGATCTAGTTAATAAGGGAGAATATTAGCTCTTTGTATACTTAGTCAGGATTCTAAATTCCCATACCTTAGACCTTGAGAGCGACTAAGGGGGCTACGGCACAACCAAGACGGGGTCTCAAATAGGGTTATCAAGCGCTACCAAGGCCCTAAACAGAACACTACAATCATTGGTAATATGGTGATTAAAACAAACTCTAATGACTATCTAGTTAGAATCATGTTTTGTCAGAACTAATATCGACACTAGACATTATGTGGTGGTTCAATAGTTAAACACCCAGTTAAGGAGACCATCTAACTACTCTTAAAACAATCCTAAAGTGATCAGTTATAGGAAAGACAATAAATCAAAACACATAAACAAATATAAAGTAAGTAGCTAATATCAGATTAAAACATATAATTCCCAAAAAAACTTAGATAGAAGAATTAGAATTCATAGATTATACATTACGCAAAACCCAAGCTATGGGGAGTTTAGTTCATACCTGATGGAAATAAACTAAAAGAAATTACAATAGACATCATCTTGCTCTCTACAATAAACTGGAAGAATAAAACCTTAAGAACTAATTACTATGAGGCAAGGATGATTTACAAGTGATATAAGGGTGTATTTATAAGTGTTTAGAAGACCTAATTCGTTTTCTTGAGGAAGAGATAAAGTATTGGACTCCTAACCCAACTCAAATTAGTATGGAAATAAAGATAAACACTGCTGGACCGTTTTGAGCGTATCTTCTTCGTTATTGGTCGGTTTGAGCTCCATAAGATACCAAAAGAATCGTAACAGACTTATCTTTGTCCCTACAAAAGGAAATTACCAAAATCGGCCTATTTCTTAGGTAAATCGCCACTTCTTTAGGCGTGTACTGCAGAATTCAGATTTAGGCAGCTTTTCCTTTTCCATCTTTTTAGCTTTTGTTTCCTTATCTCCAATTACCATGCAAATCTCTTTCCATAAGTTGTTGTATTTGACTTGGACTCTAATTAATCTCCATAATTATCTTTAAAGCTTCACACTAAAATAAACAATTAAACCCAATATGCTCTAAAAATAATAATTCAATAAATCAAGACTCAAAATAGGAAAGTGCACTAAAACTCAAGAAACTCGACATTAATGACTTCTAAAACACTAAAAATGATGTCTCATCTTAACATAAACCTATCACAAATGAGGAGACATCAGGATAATTGAACAACCTCTAGTGGTAGAAGAAAATAATATAGAAAATTTACATAATTACAATAGTAGTCACGTTAAATTTAAAATATAAATGAAAAAAACACCTTCTGATAAATTTAAAATTAATTAGGATGCACCTTTCTCAGAAAAAGAAGCAACTATCGCATGTTTAGTAAGAAATTGTAATGGTGAATTTGTAGTAGAAAATAGTTGGAAAATAGAAGCAAATTCAGTTTTAGAAGCAGAAACCATGGATATCTTGAAAGATGCGAAAATGGCATCAGAGTTTCCTTTTGGAAGTGTTATGAACGAGAATAACGCAGAATTTTTTTCACATTTACATGTCATTTTCAAAAATATTATTTTTTATCATTTTTTTAACAAAAAATGTTCTTTTATCATGTATTTATGAAATATTCTAAAAAATGGCACTTTTGTAAAATTATGATCTAATAATAGCATATTTTTAAAGATGTGGCACAAAATTAATTTAACATTTGCTTAAATTAAAAAAATGGTCAAAATACAATTTGTTAATCTTTATACTTATGAATCAAATCTTTGTTTTTCACCTATTGAGAAAAAAATTGAATCGTAAACTAACTCTTTTTTGTCCAAGATATTTATTTTAATCAATGATTAAATTAATTAAATTATAATACAATAGTTATGAATTAATTTTTATATTATTTTTATTTATTAAATTAACAATAAATATTATAAAAACAATATAATAATTAAATGTTACTTTCTTTTTCCTTTTAAATTTATATATATTTAAAATGAAAAATAATATAAAATATCACTTTTCTTATATCTATTAAATTAATAATTAAATCTTCTTTTCCATTTTTGTTTCCAATATAATCTATTTTTGACAACCTACAAGATATATAGCAGGAGAAATTAATTAGTCTTCAGAGGAGAGACCAAAAGATATATTTACCCCTAAATTTTCAGTATAATAGGATAAAGCATTTATCCAATTATGACAAATACAACCAGAAATCGTGTAACTGTTCAACTATAGAGACACTATTGAACTTCTGCCAGTAAATAATGTATATATATAGAGGGTCGACTTAAACTATCCTTATCCTTGACCTACCAAGTTGAAATTGACCAAATTACCTTTTATTGCTAATGTGTTTGTTCCTTATTCGGTAAAATCTAAAGTTACATTTCTCTTATTGCTAATGTGTCTGTTCCTTATCTTTTTTTGAGACAATCGAATCTCGATAATAATCACATTTACGGTACACATATATCATCTTGAAAATTACCAAATGATACATTCCTACAAGTCATGGTACCCCAAATGTTATAGGGTTATCCAATATCTCATATGGTAATTTCCAATAATAGGCTTGTGTTCCTACGCACTTCCTTATTTGAGGAATGTCACAACTTATAGCTTTATCACAGGTTATATATGATATGAATATAAATACATTTTTCTTAAAGAAATTGAGATTTGAAAGAAAAACCTCTCCCTAATATTATTGAATGAAGAACAACTTATCCTAATCAAGTTAGGATCTATGAATATCCAATGCCTCAAAACACAAGGTATATATAAGAATACTCAAAATGAATCAATTAGATCAGAAAAATCTTTGATCTATTATCTAATACACTGATATGAATTGTCTACAAAAAAATTATAAACTAAGACTAAGAAATTCGAGCTACCTCTCTACCTTCCATCTGCATGCAACCTCGATCATTCTTCACTTGTCAACTTCCATGTTATTTATAAATCATTGTACATCAAAATGATTAGTGGATCGAGATTCAAGTAAAGTAGGATCATAACAAAATAAATTTACCATAAGACTAAATAAGAAATACATGTCGATTTGTATAGATTAGGACAATCTTGCTTCCAATTAACTTTCATCCCTCACTTGAAACACTTTTCTTTGGGAGGATCGTTGGGTGCTCTATTTTTGTTCCCTTTCTTCTTGTTCTTTCGAACATTATTCTTTCTTCTTATGCTTCCCTTTCCCTCAGTGTAGCATGTTACCATAATGCGATATAATTTATTTTCTTTGGTCAAAAATAAAATTTATACGTATCAAACTTACGTCACAATATATGGACCGACTATCTCTCCAACCCTTCTTCTGCTTCGACCATCCAATCTTGTTGTAATAACCCACTATCTTGGTCACCTTATGTCGTGTAACACCAGCTTCATCGGCACTTGTCTCCAGGACAACATTGTTTAGAGTCTGTTTATCGTCACGTAAGGTGGTGTGGCCTAGGGTGTGATAAAAAGATATAATAATTAGATGCAAATAAACACCCTAAACTGAACACGGTTCTGCAAGTATACAGATCGTATGCAAGTTTTAATGATTTAGTAAGATTCGTTCCGCAGAGACTACGAAGGTTAGGAGAATCTTACGCAATAATCAAGTGCAAATATTAAAAATTAGAACAAATAAAACGCAGAAAAAGTAAAGACAAATAGATTTTTATTTGATTTTCAATTATTTAAATTAAACTAAGAAAGTAAAGACAAAATTTAAATAAAAGAAAAGAAGATAGTATGAAAGTTTAGCTTGAGTAAATAGCATGTAATCCCACTAGTTTTGACGTTCGAAACATGTAAGGATGAATTATGTAGTATTTCAATAATCGGTTCCAATTGCGCTAGGTAGTTTTAAATAGGGTTTACATGTGTCAATAAGGAGTCCTAAGCAAACTGTTCCTGCAATTGGTAAAATAGCAATACAATAAACCATGGTGATTATCTAGTTAGGCTGATTTGTCAGATCTAAACCGTACAGTAGACGTTGTGTGCTAAACATGTAATTAAAAACCGTTGTCAATGGTGACCTAACTACTAGATGGTAATTCTATATGGCTGCAGTCCACAAGAACACAGAACATAAACCCAAACACATAAACAGAGAATAAAAACAATAATTCAATTTAAAACATAAAATTCCCAAATTAGATAGTTGTCAATCAAAACTAGGGTTCATACATATATGCTAAAACTCAAGCTAAATAGAATTTAGTTCATACTAAGAAAAGAAAAGAAAAGAATTACAGAATTAAAGGTTGAAGAAGACATGATTGATGCACAGCTCCTTCCAGACTTCTCTTCTTGGGTTATAGCTTCTTCCTGACCTTAAGGTTTGGTCAAGGATGATTTTATAATGTTAAGAGGCTGTATTTATAGTGTATAGGTTGAACTAATTCGTTTTATTGAAGGAAAATGTAAATATGGGCTCCAAGCCCAACTTAAATTCGTAGCCCAAAAATATGCAATCAGCCCCGTTTGTCTTTTGGTCCTAATAGCTTCAATAGTTATCCGATTGATGCGTATGAGTACACCAAATTCATCGTCTCGGAAAGATCTTCAACTTTGCTCTTGACCGTTTCTCCAAATTCTTCACCGATTTTAAGATATAAGCTGATTTGTGGTCGTAGGTGCAGAAATTCAGATTTAAGGCAGTTTTTCCGTTTCCATGTTTTTAGCTTTTACTTCCTTATCTTCAATTTCCATGTTTATCTTCTTTCCTTTAGCTCTCTTTACCAACTTGGACTCAAATTAATTGTCATATATTTCTAAAGTTTCACACTAAATAAATAATTAAACCCAATATGCTTTAAAAAATAATAATTAATTAATTCAAGACCCAAAATAGGAAAGTGCACTAAATCAAGATAAAATCGACCTATAAACTAATAAATACGCCTAAAATGATGTCTCAGAAATAAATTTTATTATTACAGATGAGGAGACATCATAAGGCAACACACCCACGATATATTAAGAAAAATATATGTAAATTATACGATGAAAAATATAAGAAATAATACCTCCATCATCCCATGTTGGGTTTTTGGTAGACTGACCAAGCCATGTCCATTGCCTGGGGCTTGAGTATGTCTATTCTATTGCCCGAAGTTTGCTAGACTCTTGATAATATTAATTTATTAACATCAATGGTAATGTAAAATAAAAATGTATTGGGTGTAATGATCAACAAACAAAATGTAATAGGAAAAAACATCAATCGAACGAATATAAGATGGAATCATAAAGGATAGCAAGGATACCTTGACCTGTTGATCCTCAATCAACCAAGTAGAGAAGGTTGAATCGGATGAGAGAGGCTGAGCGTGTGAGCCATCAACATGACCAAGATATTCCATGAGCTTCTAACACAGTTTCAAGTTGAGCACTCCATCCAATATAGTTGGTAGAGCTTGATATGAACCAAGCTACTCCAATTTTTTCACAATAGTAAGAACCTGCCGGAATGGATGAACTTGAGCTTATTTGTGGAGTAGTAGAAGAAGAATACTTCATCTATAAAAGGGAGCGAAAGCGATGGATCGAAAAGAGGAGATTATGAAGCTTATGATTACGCCAATAATGGCGAATTTTGCACTTTCAAATATTAAAAATTCCCTAAGATCATTATACTATATTAGATTAGGAAGAAGAGAATATATTTTGTGTATATCTCAATACTAAAAATGTTACAGGGGTATTGTTTATATAGATATTCAATGTACATAAGATGCTGAATTATATACACAGTGCATATACATTACACTAACTAACTTTGTCTTATAATATGTGAAAAGTATTATAGTGTATGTAAGGTGCGTGAGACTTCTTGTGTGGAAGTTTAATTATATAGCTTATCACTTTCTTTCTTTGCGATTTCTCCAGAAGAACCTGCTCTAAGAGCTTAGCCAAAACCTTCTGTGAAGTCACATTATTTCCTGCAGATTGTAGAGTTAATATTCTATTTTTCATTGCATGAAATGAACCAATTTCAACGGCATTTCGTGTCAAATCAACGGCCTTCAACTTAGATAGTTATAATGTCAACTCCATCGGCAATTGTATCATCAAATGCAGCTAATATAGCTGATTCCGAACACCCTTTTAAACTGAAAGTTTTATATGCAGCAATTCTTGCTAGGGAGACACCTCCTTTAGCACCAGATGCTATTCCAAAGTAACTTGTATTTTCTTACATTGTTTCCGGCTGCTGTGGAAGCCGTATGGGTTCCATGTCCAGCGCTATCCCTTGCATCATCGTCTGCGTAGTACCTACCTCCAATAATCTTTCTGAATAATCAACTTGAAAATTATAAGTCATATGTATCACACTTGATTACAGGATCTATCAAGGCGGAATCAAGATTTTAGAATGAAATATAATTTTTTTTCTATTGAGAAAATACGTGACTATAAAAATAAATCACGCCTCATTGAACATAAATTTTGTCTCATTAGAAACTCTTTAAGACAAAAAAAATGAATTAAACAATTCATTAGTCTCATAGATTTTAGCTAAAATAGTTTATATTTTGTAATTTTAAGTTCAAAAAAATATATATATAAATTTTTTATAAGCTAATATAAATTTGTCATATTACTGTATCCATGTTAGTGCTTCAATGGTTTGGGAAATGGGAAAGCTGGTGATGGACCGTGATTCTGGAATTTGATGGAAACATTGATACAGCAATACGAGACGACTCAGATACGAATTAAAAAATAAATAAAAATTCCAACATTTCCCACAAGGTGTCCGATATTTGTTGAAGGCGTGTCGGAACGTATCGAGGTGTCGGGTGTGTAGACATAGGTACGGAACCTCCGAAGAAGTGATGGTGCTTCCTAATCTATTCTTACCGAAGTTCAATGTGGATGTAGATTTTTAAGCGAACCACGATACAGTATTTGTGTTCTTTACTTTATTCACTTTTACCTGTTGTTATTTTCTGGAAAACTTAGAATGTATCTTAAATCATAAATATTGAGTTACAACATTTCTCACATTCACAATCTCGAATAATCCACAAATTGTTTACTCATGAATACAATTTGGAACGTACACATATCTGTTGGAGTAATATAACCAAACATAATTTATTTAAATATTCACCTTTAACAAAAAATTTCCGAGCAACATGTAAATATTTTTTCACTTTAGATGTGGCCTGAAGCGTAGATTACAATGGGACTTCGTACAAAATGCTTTCCATCAGACCACTCTAATGAAGCAGATATCAAAGGTGTAGACCCCATTTTTCCTGTTGCCGTAACTACGAATGATTTCTTCTCATTCAATACTGTAAAAGAAAGAGTATCAGGTTCAACCTTGATTTTGCAATCATTAATACTTTTAACTTTTGCCTTGTATGTAGAGTTTGAAGAGCCAACATTAGTTACAGTTCTTGTAAAGTTCACCGAGAAACTTGGACTTGGATCATCGACCACGACCACAGGAAAACTCATAGAAGGATAATTCAAGTCCTTGGAGGAAATTTTTTGACCAAGTGGACAGCTTACATTCGCTCCAATAATTCCCTTGGCTGATCTAGAATCATTTCCCATGCTGCAAAGCATAGTAATGTAGTCCTTAGGGAATATTTCATACACGAGCCCTGGATTCACTGCTTTCACTGGATCAATATGTCCGGCTCCATACCCAAATTCAAGGTTGGGATCACTGCGGACATTCAAACGCCAGGCTGCAATATAGAACGAATTTAAAGTATAAGTAAATAAAATTCTATCGTATATCAGCATGTCTAAGGATATTAAGAATATGTTTGATTTATAAAAATAAAGCAAGTTTTCAATTTTTATTTTGGATAGAAGGATCAGTAAACTACTGTAGCAGTGTCGACGACTTCAATAAAAAGGATTTTAAGAAAGAAAAAACACATTATTTTAATAAAATGAATCCAAATCGACCATTAGTTCTTGTCCAAAAAAAAAAAATCGACCATTAGTTTATATAAATAGTTCCAAATCGATCATTTTGTTAGTGAGCCATGAAAACTGTTGGGAAATGTTTTATATTTGCGAAAAACTGTTGGGGGGTTTTTTGTTAAAAATTTAAACATTTATCAGGATCTATAATAAATAAATGAAAAATTAATTATTATACCCTTGCATATACACATTTAACACGGTCTTTTCTCACCGTTAACTAACAGAATGATTGATTTAAACTATTTTGATAAACTAATGGTTTAATTGGAACTTTTATTCGTCAAATGGTCTAAACAAGACTTCTGTTATAGTAATCATTGGGGCTAGCTCAATGGTTAGGAGTAGGACCTTGTCTCTCATCTAAAAGGTACATGGTATGATTTATAGTTTAATGACTCGAAAAACACCAACCCTTTTCTTATAATTGAACAAAGCGACCGAACTTTGATTGGATATTGAAAAACAAAATCATTTGTGGAAAATGAGATAAAAAATTGTGTTATTGGAGACAATGAAATTCTCTTATTCAATATTTTTCTTTGAATAGCAGAAACTGTTGTTTTTAAAATAAATTGCAAACGAAATTAAATGATGTTTCTATAAACCAAACAGGACCTAATTCACTTAAGGTTTTCTTTGTAAGAGTTTACCAGTGGTCATAAGAGCTGATTTAATTGCTGAAGGAGACCAATCGGGATGAAATGATTTAACATAGGCTGCTGCTCCTGCAACATGGGGGCATGCCATAGATGTTCCAGATAAAATATTAAAATCAACACTTCTCTTATCCACAGGATTGAAAGAAGGTGAAGCTATAGGTGAAAATGCCGCCAATATGGCAATCCCTGGTGCTGTCACATCTGGCTGTATTTTCAAAAAAAAAAATCATTGATATATTCTAAAAGATTAACATAGAAAACTTTACCTTCAAGATTTCGGGGATACGCTTATTAGGCCCTCTCGAAGAAAATGAAGCAACCATTGGAGCATCAACATTTCGTATTGATTCACTTTTTGATATTATTGCCCGAGGCAACCTATATATGAACCGCAAACCATCATTAAATTACTGTATTGATAGACAATATTTGACATTTTTTTTGTTTAAATTCTTACTTTGTGGAATTCATGTAGTCCGCAAGTAGTTTATAATCCTCGGCGTTCAATATTGTAGCAGGTAAGGTGACAATTTTGGAAGCATCGAATGCGGTAAAACTCTTTGCAATTGCTCCTAAAGCACCTGCTCTAAGAGCTTCTCCCAAATTTTCATCTGTGTCGCATACTACAATCTTTCCCTTCACTAAGCTACTGTCTAAACAGTGATCCAAACAATCCCTGGATGAATTTTAAAATACTGTGTTCTTAATTCCTCTAAAATTTATGTCAAATTATATAAAATTTTCACTTACATAGCACTCTCTTCATCGCATGTTTTATTTGAAGCATCTTTCCCGTACACTAACGGAAATTGGGTCCCATTCATTTCAAAAGAATTAATTGCATTTCCCTGTTCCACAAGAAGATGTTAAAGTAAGAAACTCAAAAATGTTAACGAGCAAGATCGAAAGTTTTTTTTAGTTGTTAAGAGTACTCTACTCTATCCCAAATGTATTAAAAAAAATTATGACAAGAGTAAATGGATTTAATCATGCTTACTATTAATGTTTTCCCATTTCCAAGAGCAACTTTGCTGACAATTCTACGAGAGGTAGTGCTTGCTGCAATGGTAAATAACCACGGTGCAACACTTGAAACAGTACCCAACAAAACGTCACCATTATTTGCTGCAGCTTGTATAGTTAATATTCCTTTTTCCATTGCATGAAATGAACCAATTGCAATGCCATCTCGTGTCAAATCAACGGCATATAGTCCTCCAATTGAGATAGTTATAATGTCAACTCCATCGGCTATTGCATCATCGAATGCAGCTAATAGACCTGATTCCGAACACCCTCTTATAGAGCAAGGTTTATATACAGCAATTCTTGCTAAGGAGACACCTCCTCTAGCAGTACCAGATGCAATTCCAAAGTAACTTGCACCTTCAACATTGTTTCCTGCTGCTATAGAAGCTGTATGGGTTCCATGACCAGTTTTATCCCTTGCATCATCGTCTAGGTAGTACCTAGCTCCAATAATCTTTCTGGAAATTCAACTTCAAATTTTTTAGTCATATGTATCGCAATTGATAATCGGATCCATCAGGGTGGATCCAGGATTTTAGAATGAAATATAAGTTTTCTCTATTAAGGAAATACGTGGCTATAAAATTATATCTCGCCTCATTGAACATAATTTAGTCTTTATGAATTCTTTAAGAGAAAAAACATGAATTAAATATTTCATTAGTCTCATAAATTAAGCTAAGATAATTTATATTTTGTAATTTGTCATTCAAAATATATATATATATATATATAAGGTTTCTGATCCGACTTTGATAGTAGAGTAACACGTTTTAAAATAAACAAGGATAACTTATGTATGTAAAATAATACCAATGATTAAATATGGCCGAAAAGAAAATTACTTGTTGCAAGTGAAATTTCGACCTCCATTGCACTTTCCACGCCATTTTGTGGGAACAGGTCCGATACCTTCATCCCTGAAACTCTTTGATTCTGGCCAAATACCAGAGTCAATCACTCCTACTATTACATCCCTCTCGATAGGTGGATTCCTAGCTACATTTTCAGGAAATCCCATGAAATCCCAAGATCCTGTTGTTTGAAGTTGAAGAGTTCTACATGGGAAAACGGACACTACCTCATCTGAACCTGCATATATTTATACATTTTGCTATATTCATTGGCATAGGATATTTACTTTGCATGCTAAAAAAAGTTTTTTGTGCTCAAAGTTGTCTAATTAGAAATAATTTATTAAAACAGATAAAATAGATGCCCAAAAAAAAAAAAGCCTTTTCAAATTTCAGTTATTTTAATTATTGATATTAAGTCTTGGCTTCATGACCCAACATGAGGCCATCTTGAGATCTTGTTTGTGTAGAGCAAAGAGCTCTTTTTCAAAAACAAAAGTGATGTAGTAGAACATAACGATCTAAATAATATACTCACTAGCTAATTTATCACGTTCTTCTTCAGTGAGATAAGCTGCAAATGCATTGAAGCTCCTTGTGTAGCTTCTAACCATAACCTGCTCAAGAATACTACACACAAAGAAAGTGAAAAATGTAAGTAAAAGGCATTTCATATATATATATATATATATATATATATATATATATATATATATATATATTTGGAACTTCTCGCAACAATAACATAATATTAAACGCAAGATTGGATCATTCTTAATTAAATAATAATTATAAAAGTATTATCATTGTAACGTCCTCACAGTACGGATATAGTAAGATTAGTTGTTTAATGGTATATTATTTAGATTACCTGCTTTCAACCACATTCTGTAGCATATTTGTGTGGTATGATGATGTCAAATCTTCACCATCCCGGAGAGATCCCATGTACACAATGTACTCCTAATAGAACATCAAAGAACATCAAAGAACATCTAGAATTGTTAGATGAAGGAAAATGTACATAAAATATTAGTCGTGAAAGCTGCTTTGTATATATTTGACTTGAGGTGATGATAATATTAATTAATAGATGGTTAATATTAATTCATCACCGTCTATTTAAATGACCAATGGTGTACATCATTATACCAATCAACTCAATATATCACAACCTAATAATGAATGAGATAATCCCATCCTGGCCTTTTCAAATGAAAATTAGTACATGTTTCCATCACTATCAAATATAGGTAATAACTTATGCCATTTAAATAGTAAATATTAATACCATACGATATCAAATTGCAAAATGATTTAAAGACAGTTGAAAAACTTGTTTAACACTTGCCTGTCTATCTTGAATCGCAGCATAACTATTTCCATTTAACGAGATGATATAAACATAAAGAACGATGTAAGAAATCCAAAGAGGACATAGTGAAACCATTATCCTTTGAATTTTCTAAACGAGGAATAATTTTGTATGCTAATTAGTGGTAGATGATTCAAATTTATAAAGAACAAGTTATACTGTGGTTCATGAACAATGAAATCCATTTCAGTTTTCGGTTCATTATAATTAATTTTCTTCAGCGTATTAGGAAATTAAATTATTTTTTCAATAAATTTGAGAGCCACTTTGTTCTTGGAACTTTGGAAGGAAATTAAATATTTGATTGTCTGCATTGATTGGATTCATTGTAATCTGGTTATTAATCAAATAGGAATATAAATAAATGAGCAAATAACCAAAAGGCTATTACCAACCAGAAGGCTATTACCAATTGCGTAAAATCAAATTTAAGTCACATTTAAAATATTTTTTTTAACACTTTCCATTTTCAAAACATTATATTTTATCATTTATCAACAAAAAAATGTTTTAATATCATGTATTTATGAAATATTCCAAAAAAATATACTTTTGAAAAAGTATGATCTAAATATAACATTTTTTAAAGATATGGAAAAATATTAATTGTTTCCGTTAATTTAATTTATAAAGAATGGTTCAAATCCATTTTATTAGTTTTTATCTTCAAGAATGAAATTTAGATTTTAAATTATTTAAAAAAAATTGAATCGTAAATTTTTTTCTCCAAGATATTTATTTTAATCAACAATAAAATTAATTAAAATGTAAAATAATAATTATGAATTAAGTTTTATCTTGTTTTCATTTATTAAACTAATAATAAATATTTATAAAAGTAAGATAATAATTTTAAAAAATTATTTTCTGTAAATATATATAAAATAAGAAAAATATTAAAATATTATTTTTCGTATATTTATTAAAGAGTAATGATATATATTACCCAAATACCACTCAATGACGTGGTGTGAATTAGTTGGCTATAAATCGTTAATTAGATCAAGAAAATAAATAGATTAACGATTTATAGCCAACCAATTCACGTCACGTCATTGGGTGTATTTGGATGGTATATATCATTACTCTTTATTAAAATAGTAATTAAATCATCCTACCTATTTTCATTTCCAGTATCATGTATTTCTAACTACCTACTAAAAATATAGAATTAATTAGCTTTCAGGGAAGAGGAAAAAATATATACTTACCCCTAACTTTTCAATATAGTATAATAAAGTATTTATCTAACTAAAATTCTTGTTGTGACAAAAAAAAACCCAAAAGTTGTGTAACTGCTCTACTATAAAAACAGTATTAAACTCATATGGATAAATATTGTATATAAGAAGGGTCGACTTAAACTAGCCTTAACCTTGACTTACCAAGTTGGAATTGACCAAATTACCTCTCTCGTATCTCACTAATAGATTATTGATTCTACATCATGCATATGTGTCAAGATAGTACTCACACACTTTGACTGCTATTATCTCTTAGATTTCAAGCATCTCGATCGGAATCAATAATATGTAAATACGTTATACTAAATAATGTCCATACAAAACGAGGTTAATCAATACAACCTTACTATGAAGTGGATATCACCTAGATTCTATTTTGTGTGAAAATGTCATGATTAGTTAAGAAAAATACCCCACATACATGAGATATAGAGTCATGAGAGACCGGTACTTATAGCATATCAAATTATACTTACTTAACATATTAAGTTTTTTCGATACATATTAAGATGTATCAGTGAGTTTGACCACATAAAAGACAACTCTAATGATCGTAGACATGTGATTTCTCTATATTTTTTATAAAATAATCTAGTTACGAGACATCATTTTATGTGTATTATGTACTTAGATTAAGGGTTTTTCCCTATTATATGTCTGTTTCTCGTTTCTTGCCTTGTTTTAGAACTTCTCACAACAATAACATAATATTTCATTTTCAACTCATGATTGTATCATTCTTAATTTCAAATAATAATTATAAAATAATTTATTATCTCTACTCACGATACGGATATAATAAGATTAATTATTTTATGGTATATATTTTTTAGATTAGCTACTTTCAATAACATTTTGTAGCATATTTGTGTGGTATGATGATGTCAAATCTTCAACTTCCAGGAGGGGTCCCAGGTACACAATGTGCATCTAATATAGCATCAAAGAACATCTAGAGTTGTTAGGTATCAGAGAATGTACATAAATTATTCGTCGTGAAAACTTCTTTGTATATATCTGACTTGAAGTGATGATAATAATAATTATAAAGGGTTAATATCAATTCACCACCGTCTATTAAATGACCAATGGTGTATATCATTATACCAATCAACTCATATATCACAACCTAATAATAGATGAGATAATCCCATCCAGACCTTCCCAAATAAAAATTAGTACAACATGTTTACATCACTATCGAATATAGGTAACAACTTATGCCATAGAATGGTAAATATTAATATCATACGATATCAAATTGAAAAAAGATCTAAGGACAGTTGAAAAACTGTTTAAACACTTGCTTGTCTATCTTGAATCTCAGTGTAACTATTTTCATTTAACTAGATGATATAAAATAAAGAACGATGCAAGAAATCCAATGAGGACATAGTCAAACCATCTTAGCTATTCAATTTCCTAAACAACGAGGAAAAAAAATTATGCTAATTAGTTGGTTCAAATTTGAAAAGAACAAGTCATACTGTAGTTCATGAACAATGAAATGCATTTTAGTTTTTGTTTCGTTAAAATTAAATTTTTTTTCAATGTATTAAGAAATTAAATATTTGACAGTGTGCATTGATCAGATTCTTTCTAATTCGATCACTATGGCTGGCCATTCTACTAAACATAAATGAGAAAATATTAAAGATGGTCGTAACCAATGACGTTAAATGAAATTTAAGTCACATTTAAAAATCTTTTCTAAGAAATACTTTTTCAAAAATATTTCACTTTATAACAAAAAACAACTATTTCTGACTATATATTTATGAAAGAAAATTCTTCCATCCACTATTGCATGATCCTACCAATTATGTTAATACACATACCTCATGTTTAAACTTACACAAGTAACTAACTGATTATTCTAATGACATGTGTTTTGTTATAATAATCAATTGATGTGATGTGAATATTAGACCGTCCAATATTGGATGGAAGTTTTACCCATTTATGAAATATTAAAAAAACACTTTTACAAAAATATAGTCTAAAAATTGCACTTTCAAAGATATTGTTCATAATTAATTTATTTTTCTTGTTACAAAGGAGATTCTGAAGGATCAAGGAAAAGCTAATTAAGTACACTCGTAATTAAATCCAGGCTACGAAGCATCCTTCGGATCTTCCATCATATACTATAACGTGTGATGGTACTCCATATTCCCACCAGAGGATCGATGTGTAAGAGAAAAGGTACCACTTGGATAATCCCGCACAAGGTAGCCAATTAGCATATGAATTTGCCTCTCGATAAATGCCTTTGAGGGAAAGGGATCGATTTCTTGCAAGGATTTCTTGGATACGGAATCCACTGCGCCGCTGGACCTTTTCTACTATCCCCAATATTAATCACCTCAATAATTTCCCAAGAATCCACTTCCACCTCTAATTTGTGCATACCAAGTTCCTCCACCATTTTCAACCCTTCCCAAAGCGAAATGAGCTCCACAATTACTGGCATGTCTCGATTGATCACCATTGAGAATCCATGTATCCAATTATCATTCTCATCTCGCATTACACCACCACCTCAACCTATATGTCACCACTTATTGCAACTACCATCTATATTTAATTTGACTCCTCTATTTGATTTACACCATCCAATAAGGTGTGCATGAGGCTTCTTGACGGCGTTGAACTTGGACAATTACCTTACGCTTTAGCGTAGATTGCTTCCGAATTTCGTCTTTTCATTAATGTTTTCCCACTAGAAAAATTACTACCATTAAATACCACACCATTCAGTTCTTTCCAAATGGTCTTGATCAATTCCGCAAAAAATACCCTCCAAGTATGGAACCCCGGGGAAAAGTCTATTGCTACTTATATATTTATTACACTAGGCGCTGTTTGATAAGACCAAAGATACAGATCCCTGATCGATACCACTCACCAAACCTGAAGAACTTTGACCATCTACTTCGGGTAAAGCTCATCCCTTGTTGTCACCTGTAGTTCGCCAACTGTCACAGTTACTTAAGAAGGCTGCCCGTGATACCTGGACATCACGCGTGGAGCTAATGTGCTGGATACCACTCTAATCGAGCTGATGTGTAACACATGATGACCACCCAGCGTAGTCTCTACTTCCTCTTACCTACTCTCACATGAAAATTGCATCCAAGGTCCGCGTGTTATGCGAATTTTAAGAAAGTAAGTTATGCTCTAGGCTCTATTTCCACTAAAAAAATCCCCTATCACAAGGAATCTCTTGTTTCACAGCTTCCCAAGTTCCTTTGACTATTTCACATCCTTTAAAAATATGTGATGAGTTTCCTCAATAATACCACAACATGGACACACCCCAGATGAATTCATACCACGCCGACTAAGATTCCCCTTCGTTGCTAGACTCTCATGGACCGCCCTCCAAATTGAGACGCGCGTTTGTTGCAGACATTTAAATTTTGTTATCTTATTCCAAAAAATCTACTCATCCACCTCACTAGGTGCATAGTCCCACAATTCCGATTTCACCGAATATTTTCCATTAATCTCATGTAGCCAAGAAAGTTTATCTCTTCCCCCCACGCTACCTATTAGCCTAACTTCCACGATCTCAAGTAGCTTAGAAACTGAAATAAAATGTTGAAAATTATCCCAATCCCATGACCCATTACTCAGTACATAATATTTTATTTTCTAGATCTTTTCAACCCTCTCAAGCGATCCAATAGAATCATCTATCAACTGAGATTCCCCTATCCATAAGTCTAGCCAAAACAACACCATGTCGTCATTATCTACTAGCCATCAGGATCCCCGTCTTACAACGAAAATACCTTCCACAATGGCTCTACAAATACGCAAATTATTTAGTTTGTTTGTATATTGGAGAAGGTTGGACTTAAAATATTTTTTTCCTTATAACAGAAGGCCACAAGGAAGAAACATCATGAACAACTTTACAACCTAACTTACCCAACATTGTTCTATTCATGTCCTTCGCTAAACGAAACCCCAACTCTCAAACATCTTTTGGTCTACACACATTTCTAGGCTATCTAGGTAATATGCTTTTGTTCGTCTGTATTTCCCCAAATAAACTATCTCTGGATTTTATCAATCTCAAGACACGCATAATTACAACTTCTCCACTTGCATGATATAAATCTGTGCGTGCTAAGGATGAAGTGTGTTACCGTTATACAAACTGCAAGAGAAAGAGAGTTGCCCTTCCACTTCTCCAGTTTTCCACTTAACCCATTAATGAACTCGCCATAGAACCCTCTGGGTATCCTTCTCGAAAGAATGGGGACACCTAGATATTTCCTCGGAGTCTCACTCCTATCATATCTGCTTCTATTCGTAATACTCGAAGCCAAATCGCCATAAACATTCTTCGAAAAACATATAATTAACTTATCCTTGTTAATTGTTTGACCCACGTCCTTACAGGAAATGAGTAAAGTAACCTTCAAAAGATCAAAATTTTCAATAGTAGTTCACCAAATAAAATAAGATCATCCGCAAAATATATTTATATATATGAGAGAGATATGAAACCCACCTGAGCAAAGACGGATGGGACTCAACTTCCCTTCCTCTGCTCGTTGTTGAGTAAGTCGTGACAACCTCTCCATACAAAAGACAAATAAATAAGGCAAGATTGGGTCACCTTGGCGGATCCCTCTCCCCAGCTGGATGGGGGGTAAAGGAGACCTACGCCAAGGTACACGTAATTTGTTCTCTTCCATCACTGACATAATCATAAACACCCACATCGAAGGCACTCCCAATGACTCCCATGTAATCTTTGATAAAGTCCCAACTAATCTCTTCATAGGCTTTAGCAAGGTCCACCTTGACTTACATGAAGCTTCTTATCCCCTTATAGTGACGAAACATATGATCAACATCACTAACTAAAACCACATTGTCAATGGTAGAGCGATGCGGTAAGAAACTGTTCTGGAAAGGTCCAATGTACTCTACCAACACAAGAATTCGATTTACCAAAACCTTCATGAAAATCTTGTAACTCAGATGAATCAAACTAATTGGTCTAAACTGCATGATAAACTCCAGAGTTCCCAACTCGGAATAAGCCAAATAAGTGTACGAAGAAATTCTTTTGGGCCACACAGGCAAATCTGATCATAGCGCATACGGTGGGGGACCTTAAATCCCAGCACATCTGGTAGAAACCTATCGTCATCCCATCTGTACCTAGAGCCTTATAAGGTGACATATGGAAGACAGTTAAAAGAACCTCTTCATCAGAGACCACCATACTAAGGGAATCAATAGCCTCTGGAAAGAACGCTAGAAGATGTAGCAACATGAATTCTTCTGGAACAACCTCCTCACAAGAGAAAAGGTCTTCGTAGAAATCCCTTACCCACTTTTTCGAAACCTCACTAACATCGATCCATTCATCTATATCATCTTTTAATCGTATCTCTCCACCCTTTTCCTTCTTAGTATGTGCCATAAGGTGATAATACTTTGTATTTCTCTCACCTAAATTAACCCACTCTGTGTGTGCTTGCTGAAACCAGTGAATTTCCTCGTACTCAAGTACACTCTTAAATCTGCCACTCAATCTCTTTTCCAATTGGACCAATGATGCATTGAGTGTTATAGAGAATTCTAAATCTGGCAATCCTTGCTAATAGTCTATTTTTCTGGCTGAAAATGTTCCCGAATGTGTCTAATTTCTATACTTCTATCGCTTTTCTAATAACCTATAAATTCTCCCCAGGTCATAGCCCACATTTACCCAATTACTTTCAAACAAACCTCTAAAGCTCTTGTGATGGAACCACGCTGCCTCAAAACGAAATCGTCTATTTCTCACATTAGGAAACGCTGGCTCAAAAAGAGATAAGATAATGGGAGCATTATTTGAGTGAACCTGAGGTAAATGTTTGACTTTTGTAGACCTAAACGTCTTATACCAAATTTGGTTGCCATAAGCTTTATCCAACCATTTCAAGAGTCTCAACCTAGTGTTCCATGAATCTTTCTATGTAAAACGAGGCCCTTTGAGGTCTAGATCTTCCTCCATCTTTCAAATTTAACCATATAGCGCGAGATACCATCGGCTTCTCTAGATACACCCTTCGGGTTCCCTATTTGATTAAAGTCTCCAACGACCACCCATGGTTCAAAGATATGAACCAAGGCCTTATCAAACGCATCCCAAAGAAGATCATGAATCCACATCTTAGTGCTCGCGTACACTACAGATATAATCCAAGTAATGCCTAAATCTCTAGAAATACAAACATTGATTACATATTTACTCGACGAAAAAATCTAGACCGATATTCCAAGGTATCCAAATCCCTCCAAAAAAACCAACTGCCTCAACTCTAATGGACTTTCCCATCCGAAGAGATTAAATAATTTAAGTTGGCTATGATCATGTCACTCTTGTTTCAGCAACAATCTCTAGAAGGTATTTACGACGCGCAATGAGATCCATTAACATTCTTCTGGATTTTGAACTGTTAGCACCTCTACAAATTAAAACAAAATATCTATCGGGTAATTGGCTGAGGCCCAATTCCCAGCAACAATATTAGTTGTATAAGACATCAAATAACAAAGTTAAGAAGAAATAGAAAACCAAATGGCAATGAGAAATTAAATATCCTAGGCCAAACAATCCTCTTCACAATCCATCCATGACTCGCTCGAAATTTCGGCAACCTGTAATTCACTACCGATATGCGGAACTTCCTCATCCTCCGAACAATCTAAGAAGAAGACTTTATAATCTAGCGCATTGGATTTGTCTGAGAATAACTCTTTCAATGCCCGTTTGCCGCTCCTCCAATCGTTCATACCACTACTTCTAGTTGCACCGCTACCTGTACAACCTCTGTGATGCTCAAACAACAGCTCGGATCATCCTTTACTGTATCATCCCAACTCCAAGAATCTGCTGCCTTGAGGAGCTATGCATGAACATTGGGTTGTTGGTAGTTAGCCTGACTGTTGTTCAGCGCAGCGGTCCCATCCCTACTTTCATAAACTCGACAATTGCACTAATGTCTGTACCAAGCCCCAAACTTTTGGTAATTGCACCTAGGTCCTTGACCACGGAATTGCTATTACAACCACTATTTTTATTCTTTTTTCCACTTAAAGAGCCTTCCGTCTGATCCTTGTCTACCATTTCCACGTCTACAATAATGTTCTCAACTACTGATCTCTCGTTATCCACCAATCGTCCTATGTTATTCTTACCCTGAACATTGCTAGGTCCACCTTTTCACAACCTAGAAATCCACTATCCCTGCTCCTACCTTCAATGACTTGTCCTCTATTCACCGATTCGTCAGCCCCGTTCTTGTTTGTTTTTCTTTGCGTTTCGGGGCCGGCCCCACCTTCTTTCCATCACTGGCCCTTTTTTCTTGGTACTAAAGAAACCCCTATCTAACTTATTCGAATGTCATCAATAACCATGTGTTTTGAAGGGTCACTCTCTCCCCTCTTGCTTGGGATCTCCATACCACTATCTCTATCTTTAATAGTAGAAACCGACACAATAGGACCCCCATCTTGACGCATCACCCCTCTACTATATCATATATCAAAGGAGGATAAAACTTTGAATCTAGACCCTATAGTGTATTCTTTCATATGTGTTCTCTTTTTTTGCCGGAGTTATTGCCCTTTTCTTCAACACTGTGTTGCCGCCTCTTATGTTTATTCTATTATGTTGTGTGCCTCCATTATTACGTGAGAATCCCCTTCCACAGTCCACTTTCATTCATTCCCTATACAATTTTGTTGGCTTGTTCGCCTCACTAGGACTCATAACTATTGTCTTACTATGGTCACCATCTCACCATTATCAGAAGCCCCTTCTGACCGGGACAATCCGCTTTAACATGACCAAACTTACCACAACTAAAACATTTCGGATTAAGTCCTTCATACTCAACTTTTTGCAAATTGTCTTGAATACGTAGAATCGGTACCAATGGCTTGTCTAAATCAACTTCAACGGCAATTCTCTCAAAATTTCCTTGTGTTTGAGCTCTTGTGACCGCGTCAACTTGGACCATTTTCCCAATATCCCCTGCAAAATAAGAATTCCCTCCATGTAGTTTATCAAAGGTAACACCAGAAATCAAACCCAAACTGTCGTTTTAAGTATAAGAATATTTTGAGGCATAAATAACGGGTCCTATGTACGCACAATAAGATATCTATCTAATATCATCCACATACCACCACTAAGCGCTTTATCATAGTCCTCTAAACTCATGAACTGAACCAAAAAATATCCAAAACCCACCTCAACTAGGTCCATGTGAGCTTCCAGGGCTCATATTTTATTTAATTTATTGAATAAATATTTTAAAGCCAACATTATACCTCAAAATTCGTATAATAAGGGATTGTTTCCATACTTTACACCCCAAACGCTTTTTCTTTACTGGTCTTACAAGTTGTGGGTATGTGATGTCACTAAACGGAATGTCATCGACCGTGAAAAACCTGTATGTAGCATACAAGGGCTCACCTGACGTTGGTTGGGCCAACATCCTACTTGTTTCAGCAATCCCTATTTTGTTATCCATGACCTCGTGCTTTTGTTATACCATAGGGGACACCTATCTGACTAGTTCCATGTACAACCTTGGTGGATCACCAAATTCAACTATAGCCGATAAGATTAAAGCTTGGCCTTCTATAATTACATGTTCCTCCTCATGAACTTGACATGCAACATCAACTTCACCCGATTTAAACTGAATTGGAGGGGTGGAAAGTGTACATGTAACTGCACAACATCTATCAAAACAAACCTGATATAGACGCTTTCTCTAAGCTACATACCTGGTAGAAGGATGGAACTCATATAGTGGTGACACCACCTTCATACCCACTGTGATTGGATAGGAATCGGGTATGTTTCGAGCAAGGGGTGCAAGCTGCGGAGTTTCGGCGATTGTTGAAATTTTGGATTTGTGACTTTGTCAAAGTTTAGGGCAAGGAACAGGATGGATGATTAATCGTATTAACGAAAAAAATCTCGTGAAGTGGGTAAAGGCTCATACTAGAATAAAGATAAATGTTGACGGTTGGTTTGGTTCATATCCGCCTAGAGTGGATCGGTGGTGTATTTACAAACACACATATATCATTTTTAGTTGGATTCTCATTAAAGTGTTATGTAATTTTGTCTTTTTAATTTTATTTATAGACGGTGGTTAATAGAATTTAAACTTGGTTCAAGAATGTGTTGTTTTAGACTAACTCACTAAAATTACATAGGATACTGAAGGGTGATGGGAATTCGTGGGGGAGGGGGGATTGGGATGGGGTGGTGGAGGAATATCAGATGCAACACTTAGTAATATATTATCATTTATTTATGTAATACACATTATAAGTTAGCTCATTAATAAAATAATATTCATAAAAGATGTAAAATTTGAATCCTATATTACTTTTTTTACATAAAATTTCTTTCAAAAAATTTTCATTTTTTTTAACAAATAGTCTAAAATAGGTCCCAAATAAATTACAAATATATATAGAAAATATCTCAAAGTTTCATTTTAGATATCTGACATGTTAATGTTAAAATTAATCATCTTTCCCCAACCTGATATATACAAATAAAACCCGTGTCCAATTATAATAGAAACGTAAAAAGAATTATGATTTTAAAATTTTTATGGGCTAATTGAGAGATTTACAAGATAATATGGAATAAGTGATTAAATTTGATCCATTGGAGGAGTCGAGCAATATTTGTTTTTAATCGATAATACGTTGATGATAAAAATCTGGATTTTTTTATTAAAAAAAATTCAAAACACATATAGGTGCTCCAATTTTATGATTCCACTTCGATAGTAGATATGTTAAAGACGGGTCCTGGTTGAATAACTAAGATGCACATTTTTAAAATGATGGAACCATTCCAACTTAATGATCCATCAGATGGTCTGCATTACTAAAGACAAGTGTAGATAATTCATATATAACAACTAGTTTGAATACCTTATAAGATTGTTTTAGTACAAACATTCTTACCAATCTTTAAACCTCTTATGTATGAAAAAGATATATATATCTTCCAAATCTGTAAGTTGTCATGGATGAAAGTATTTAGTTGACACCTCTTACATCCGTGAGGTTCTTTTAAATTATTGATGAATTGTTTTGTGGTGTATAAGTTGATTAACTTTGAATTTATACACCATGGCTCAAGTTTTCAAAAATTTGTTATCTGAAGTACATTAAAAATGCAGCAATCTCTTAAAGGATTACGTAACATGCAAGTATTATTTAGTTTCCTATAATTTTCCGAATGGATTATGTGTGCACTGACTTTTTAAATCACGGACACACATTTATAAGGTCAAATGAATAGGAACCAACCAAAAAAATGGATAAGAAGCTACCAACCATAAATATGTAATTCCCAAAAAGAAATAATAAACGTAACTGATTCCGAAGAAGTTGTGATTGGAATACAAAATTTTGGTCAACAAAATATTTACAACAGAAAAGAAGAAAACATAAATTTCTAAGCTTCTTGAATAGTTAGTAAACTCATTTCGGGAAAAAAACGAATAACTACCCTCTATTCCTATTTTTGTCAGTCAAATTAAATTTCTCATGAACAGAAAAGATATCCTCGCTAGTATAAATATAATCTTGCTAATGGCCACATATCATAACTCAAGCGATCTCAAAGTGTAAACAAACACCAAATAAAATAAAATATTTTGTCTTCTACGGAATGGTTTCTGATGGAACCAAGAAGAATATTATAATCACTGCTATAGCAGTTATTCTCCTTGTAGCAATGACGAGTAAAGTGACTTATGATAAGTCCCAAAAATATGTACAAGATGACTTATCACTATCAAGCAAGGCCGTCAAAGCGATTTGTGAACCAACTAATTACAAAGAGACATGTGAGGAAACTCTTGCATCAACCGATACGAGTAATCCTAAGGAATTGTTAAAGGTAGCTTTCCATGCCGCGGTAACTAACATTGATGAAGCTATCAAGAACTCTTCTCTTTTAACCAATGCTTCCATGGATCCTATGACTTCTCAAGCGCTCGAAATTTGCAAGGAAGTGTTGGGTAATTCAGTTGAAGATATTAAAAGTGCTATCAACAAAGTTGAAAAATTAGCTTTTTTTGAGTTTGGTAACGCGATTGGTGATCTCAAGACATGGATTGGTGGTGCAATAACATTCCATGAGACTTGTTTAGATGCTTTCGAGAACACAACGGGTGAAACTGGTGAGAAAATGAAGGAACTTTTGAAATTAAGTGGTGAACTCACAAGCAATGGCCTTGCAATGGTGTCTAGTTTTACACAAGTCCTTGAACAATTACACATTCCTGTTCCTCCAACTACTCGACGACTTATCGAAGATGAAATAAATGAGTTTGGTACAATTCGTGAGCTCCTTGAAAACAATACGACAAATTTCACACCTAATATTGTTGTTGCTAAGGATGGGAGTGGACAATTTAAGACCATAAATGAAGCACTCAAAACCATTCCAGAGAAAAATAACAAGCCTTTCATTATCTTTATCAAAGCCGGGACATACGAAGAACGTGTACATATCTTAAAAACCGCCACAAAAGTTGTGCTCATCGGTGAAGGACCAAAAATTACCAGGATCACCGGACATATGAATTATATTGATGGTGTACCAACTTTTCATAGCGCCACAGTTGGTAAGTAATTTATCCACAAACCTCAATTTCGACAAGTTTAATTTTTTTTTAAAACTAATATCTATGTTTTAAATAATACAGTTGTTGAAGGAAATAACTTCATTGCTAAGGATATAGGATTCGAAAACTCAGCAGGAGCAATTAAACATCAAGCTGTTGCACTTCGAGTTACAGGAGATTTTGCCGTCTTTGTAAACTGTCATATGGATGGTTATCAAGACACATTATATGCACATAACAAGCGTCAATTCTACAAAAACTGCACTATTACAGGAACAATTGACTTTGTCTTTGGTGATGCACAAGCAATTTTCCAAAATTGCAACTTTATTGTAAGAGCCCCACTCGCTAATCAAGATTGCATGGTCACAGCTCAAGGTAGGAAAGATAGAAATGGACCTGGTGCGATAATCTTACATGACTGTAAAATTCTTGCTACACAAGAATTTATTGAAGCTGGAAATACAGTTAAAGCGTACCTTGGACGTCCATGGAAGGAGTATTCAAGGACAATAATAATGAATACATTCATTGATGGATTTATTTCTCCTGAAGGTTGGGCTCCATGGATGGGAAATTTTGCTCTTGACACGTTGTATTATGCAGAGTATTTGAACACTGGTCCAGGTGCACAAGATTCTCAAAGAGTGAAATGGAAGGGTATTCAAACTATTGCTCCTCGAAGAGCTAGGAGGTTTAGGCTGCCCAGATTATATTATGAGGGTGGTGATGCATGGATTAACGAAGCTATTGCGTTAAAAGTATTATAATTGATGATACCTAGATCAAGAAAATTGGTATATATTATATAAATTTTAAGAGTGTACATGAACTGTAATATATACTTTCCCAACTTGTATTGATTCATAATCAATTAATTTTATAATCATGCTTGAAAAAGGATGAACTGTTATTTGATGTATATTCGATTGCATTTGTTGACGGAATAACTTCTAGTATCCCAATTTATAAGATGTCGGATTTTAGTGGTTATATTAATATAGAATCAAAGCTTTGATAATTAGTAAATGTATTGCATTTTGACAAAAAAAAAAGTATTTGAGATAACAATAATTCTTGTAATCAGAGTAAAAGAAAGAATTTATGATTGTATATACACCTTATAGTACTCGTTATTTCATTTCTTTGAAATAGCTACGCCGCTTAAAACACTTCATTTTATTTTTATCCTCCTTAGATATCCATATATGCTGTCACATTCATAAATTTCTTTATTATTTTTTTGTTCTAAAACTATTTAACTGTTTTTCTACTATATATTTTGCTTTGATACCTTCCAGAAACCTAGAAATCATGCCAAAAGGATTCCTACTACGAGCAAAAGAAATGGATATCAGTCCAGATTAGTACTAAAACTATTAGGATCATACAAAGTGAAATAATTAGTGCATTAAGGAAAGGTTGTCTAACATATTTGAGCTCGGGTTGCTTTGTATTCAGCTTGAAGTACTGATTTACTTTCCCTTCCATCTTAATCTGGGAAATTTAAGCTCTAAGCACCTGTTTGAACAACTCAAACTGATGATGATAGATCCAAAACTTACCACTAGTAATCCAACCAACAAGTATGCTCAAATTTTGTTAAATATCCTTCAAATCTGCTTGCTTTTAAGTTGTACTCTGAACACTGGTCCTATTTCCTACAATCACCCACCGTTAGGATTAAATGAAATGTTCTCCCCAACGAGATCTCCTGATATGTGAGGGCCATCTATAATCCAGAGCCCGTTGGCCCACTTAGTCAGACTTCTATTGTGGGCCTCTTCCAACTTTAAGTCCATTAGAGATAGGGGCTGATTCAGAAGGTAAACTCAGGGTTTTGAAATATATAAAAATTTAGGATCAATGTTTTTCGAAATTTTTTAAGGAGGATTCTACAAAGTAAAGTCTATTTTGTAATAAATAGAGTTTTTAAAACCTAGTTACAAAAACCTTCTTTATAAGGCCTAGTTATAATTTTTGGTTGGATTTTTTTCATCTATACCCTTTTTAATTATTATTTTTTACAGAAATTCGTTTTTTATTCTTTTCTTCTTTTCTATAAGCGAGTCGATCCGTACCCATGGGTACGGACCTATATTAGTTCTTTAGTTTTTTAAGTTACTAAAACGATTTTTTATACAATTGCTTTTATATTTATCCATCTTTACCTAGGATTTTGTCTATCTAATTTTCCAAATACCCATAGGGCTATACTAAGTCCATGTCCAATGAAGTCAAAAATTGTCCAGTCTGCACCCTTAGGGCTGTACCCCAAGCCTGTTTGTCCAAATACATGTCCAGTAGAATCAAAAGTTGTCCAAGTCTATGCCTCTAGGTCTATACCAAGCTCGAACCCACACACACTCAACCCAAGACTAACAAAATGGGCTAGACCCCTTACCCCAATAACCCTCACACACCCAAGACTAACAAAATGGGCTGGACCCCTTACCCAATCACATTAACTACATAACAAATTTAACTACGGAAACCAATGTGTAGAATATCTCCAAATTAGGGGCTGGACACAGGAGAATGTACCAATTGGGCTGGACTGTGCTTTCCCTGAACATAAAAAACTTGTAAGAAATAAAAAGAAAAACCCAAAAAGGCCTCTAGAACAATAGACTGGCCCTAAACAAAATGAAAGTTAAGGTTTACAAACAACTGAATGGGCTGGACATGAATGAGATAGCTGGGACCAAATGGGGCTGGACTAGAATGGATGAGTCGCGCACCTGCAGACACGAAAAAAAAGAGTTACGCCTCGTGGAGGACGAGATCTAGGATCGTGGTGGTGGTGCGTCACAGCATCCAATGGTTTCGCTGGTGCGGTGTTACAGTGCTGGTGTGTACGGTTTTGCGATGGTGGTAATCAGCGTTGGAGGTGGTTGCAGTTGGAGGGGTTTGGCTGGTCTCTGGTGAAGCAGCGCTGGAGGAAGGAAGCAGCGCTGGAGGAGTTTCGTTGGTCTCCGGTGAAGCTGCGCTGGAGGAGTTTCGTTGGTCTCCGGTGAAGCTGCGCTGGAGGAAGGAAGCTTGCTGTTGCAGCAGTGGTGAGAGGGGGATGGGTCGGCTGCTGTGGTGTAGTCGAAGATCTGAAGATCTGGAAATGGAGACGATGGTGGTGGCTCTGTTGTGGTTGTTGAAAGAGGCTGATGTGGTGTCTCTTCGAAGATTAGTGGTGGAGATCTCCAGCGAAGGTCGAAGCAGGGTTGGGATGGCTTGGTGTTGCAGTTCGGCAAGTGGTGGCGGCGTTGGTGGTGCTGCAGCGGAGCTCTATTGATGGTGCTGTAGATCTGCAGCAGTGGTGGTGATGAAGGAGGGCATCGGTGGTGGTGCGGTGGGAAGGTGGTGATGAAGGAGGGCATCGGTGGGAAAGTGGTGATGAAGGAGGGCATCAGTGGAAAGGTGGGGGGAGGAAGGCGGGTGGTCCAGGGTGTATAGAGGGGACGTACAGAGAGAGGACAGGAGGAGTATTTGATCGAAACCCCTATATGGGGTTTTGGTTTTTGTTTTTTGTTTCTCACTGTATGGATTAGAATTGTATAACCTTCTTATTTGGGTTCTGACGGACTATAAGGGATTAGTTAGGTTAGGCTTTAATTTGAAACTTTGTAGGTTATTAGGCTTTAATAAATAATTCACCCTTTTTTAAGGTAAAAATAGTATATGTATATATATATATAACTATCAATATTAAAATACAAATATGAAGACCTAACATCATTACGTTACTCCTTTTCAATAGATAAAATTATCGGTTAGTATTTATCTAAAAAATATGCAAACCGTACCATTACACTTAATTTGTATAGCATTTTTAGTATTATATTTATATACCATATGTTATATTATAAATTTGAGGAATAAATCATCTATAAAAATTAAACATTATAGTTTTATTTGAATAATATGAATAATAAACTATTAAGTATTATTATCCTCACACTCAACATAAAGACTTGTATAAAAGAATTGTAATATTTAATAAATCCGTCTTATGAAAATTTGACAAATTTATAACTTAAATCTAGTATATTAAAGAATAAGGATTTTTATATAACATTAAAATATAAAAATAAAGTTGAAATCTTATTTTTATTTTTTAAACAAATCATGTTTAATTTTATTTTCTAAATTATTACCTACTATATGTGTATTTGGGAATAAATAAAGGAAATGCTAAGATTCGAATACCTAATCTCTATTCTAATATATCTAAAATATAAAGATACTAAACCACTAAACTACAATGATTTATATGTCTTCTTTAGCATGCTTTTATATAAATATTTAGACAGAGTTAATTATTTTTCGAGACAAAATTATATTTAATATCACAAAATTTACAGGTTCGGGAAAAAGTGGGCTTGATCCCTCCCTGGGCCTTATAGGGATCCAGCCCTGATTAGGCGGTATGTTTCCCGAAACAGTTGTTAATCCTTTCAAATAACACATATGTTCGACTCGCATCTGATCGGCTTAGGTCTTAGGTGGTTACTCCCTTCGGATGCTAGTCTTTTCCTACTAACTTAATTTTTTATGTTAATGAGGTTTTTGCATTTGAACCCTCATCTATGTTGCGCCTTCGGGTACTTCGCCCGTACCAGCTAATGAGACTTTTGCATGTGTTGTTGTCTCGCACCCCTACAAACATTTAACTTAAGCTCCTACTTTAATGTACGGTGATGATGTGTATAAGGTTCTTAGGGTTGTGTGTATTCGGTTAGTCAAATGGGTTTATCTAAGTGTTGATATTTTACTAACTAACGTATCTTTTATTTTAAATAAATACAACTTTAAATTCTTAATTCATAGTCCATTCTGTTGGATGTCTAACCACCTATTCATTTTTTTATAAATAGTTGGTCAACTCAAATATTTGATTAATTAGATTTTTTTTAAACATGAACCATTAGAGTGAGAAGTTTCATAATTAAGTTTGTTGAAATTTTAAAACAAATCGTGTATCCGTTTCTTCTTAATATTTTTTTTCATTGTATTAGGTCTTTAAATCTAACAAATAATGACACCATTATGTAGCATAAATACCCTAAAGATATGGAATCCAATCCAAATCTCGACGAGTAATTTTTGTTTTGTAGAATTAATTATGTTTTTATTATCTACATTTTTGTCGTTTATTTTTGAAAAAAAAAATATATAGGTTTATACAACTTAAAAAGTTATGGTATTAATGATTCACGTCATATAAACAAGAAAAAAATTCTTTTTGTTTTATAAATTTTGCTTTGAAATGTTTTCGGATCTGTGTATACGAAACTGGAAAAATATATTCGACTTTTTTTCTTATTTTGTCTTCTGGGCTTGTGCATACATACGAAAAATTACTTGCTTACTAAACGTAAAATTTCTACTTTATATATAATATGGGAAAAGAATCTGAACAAAGTGAAAAGCAATTTGTGACAGATAACACCTCAAGAACAGAAGCTCATACACCCGTATTAAAACCAATTAGACATATCTATAGGTTTGAAAAGTTCAATGTTTCTAACTTTAAGAGAGTGCAACAAAATATGTTATTCTATTTGATCACTCTGGCTTAACAAAATTTCTAAAGGAAGGTCTATCAGAAATGAGATCTAATTTAGACGTTGAAACCTACAACGCAGTAGATGCTTGGAAGCATTTTGACTTCTTATGTATAAGAATTGTTTGGATAATTATTCGTATAATGTATACAATACCATGACTATTTTTAAGTAACTATGTTATTCGCTTGAGAAGAAATACAAGACTGAAGATGTCAGCACAAAGAACTTTGTGATCAGTAGGTTCCTTGATTTCCAAATTGTAGATTCAAAACCATTAATTTCTCGAGTACAACAATACAGTTGATTCTACATGAACTGAGCGCTAGAGGAACGAATCCAGTAGAAACTTTACAAGTCGGTGCACTCGTGTACAAGTTTCCTATTTTGTACAAGACGTCAAGAACTACCTCAAGCACAAACAGATAAGTCTTGAAGATCTAATTATAAGGTTGAGAATCGAGAAATCCAACTAAATGGCTGATGAAGAAACTAATACTCGATCATATGAATCCAAGGATAATGTTGTTGAAGAAGGGAGGTAAAACTAAAACAACAAGCACAATAGGCAAGGACAAAAAATAATGACAACAATAAGAAGCTGAACTTCAAAGGGGATTGTCACAACTGCGAAAAGTATGGACATCAGGTCAGACACTGTCGAAACAAGAAAGCAGAAGGAAACCAAAATAAGGGTAAGATCATTCAGTCATATGTGACTGAGATATCCGATGTTATTGGTGATTTGAACCTAGAAGCAACGGTTTTTAGAGATTATACTAGTCGGAAACCTACAAAATAGTGGGTAGATACTGGAGCAACTCGACATGTGTGCTCAGAAAATTACATGTTCAAACCCTATAAGAAGGCTACAAATGAAGAAACGCATTATATGGGAAACTCTGCGATCTCAAAAGTTTAAGGTACTAGGTAGGTTGTGTTGAAGATGACCTCCAGGAAAGAGCTGGCCTTGAACAATGTCATGCATGTTCCATACATTCCCAATAACTTAGTTTTTGGATATTTACTTAGTAAGACCGGTTTTAGACTTGTATGTGTAGCTGATAAGTTTGTGTTAATTGAGAACTAAATGTATGTAGGAAAGGGGTACTTTTGCGATAGTCTGTTTAAAATGAATTTAATAACTGTGGTACCAACTAAAATTATAACCGACGAAGAAATAAATAAGAATTTTGATTGTGCGTAAATTATTGACTCGCCTAATATATGGAATGGCATATTAGGACATGTTAACTTTGCTTCATTAAATAAGTTAGTTAACATCGACTTATTACCTAATTTAAACTTCAATTCTCAGATGGATGTGGAGTATGTGTTGAGTCTAAATTAACCAAAACCTCATTTAAACCTTATAAAGGATTTTAGTACATTTAGATTTAATTCAAAGTAACATTTGTGACTAAAAGTTTGTAAAAACTAGAGATTGGAAACAAACAACTCTATGATATTAATTAGGTGTGTGCTTTATAAACTTCCATACGATATTTGAATGTTGTATGAAATAGTTTATTGTGGATAGAATCGATAAGTGAACAATGCATATGAGTAACTTTAAATGAAGTGAGAAGTGAGTATGTGTGTAGAACGTGAGATCCAGCCTAGTTGAAAATCTACTTTAGTTGCAACTTTTATGTGGAGCTAACGAGATCACATAGCTAGGGAGATGACTAAGGTAGATCTTTGTTATCCCTTTGTTTCCTTTAGCTTCTGATCAAATTATTTTTTTTTCCTTTGCAACCTTTTTGAGCCTTAAGCCTTCTCTATGTTAGCCATCATTATAATATTATACCACTTAGATTGTAGTACTTGACTATATGACCTGCACTCGAATCGCAATGTCTTATAACTAGTCCTCTTTGAGCTTGAGTTTAGGATGGTTGACATTCATGGTTACATTATATATTGGGTGGGTTTATGCTTATATAGTGCTACATATTGTTGCACTTGGTTTTGATCCTTGCCGGATTCAAAAAGAAAAGCAAACAAAAAAAATTAAAAAAAGAGAAAAAAATGCATTAAAAGAAGCAAGCATGCAACCTAATTACAAAAAATGGTTCATACATGAAGTAGTCGCTAATGAGGAGTTCATTATCGACGAATTTCTGATGTTCGTGTGTTAAGACAAAAATAAATAAATAAATCAATAATAGGACACTAGAGACAGCCTAAGTCGTCGTTGATGTCAATAAAAAAATTAATAAATCAGATAAAACCCCCATTCAAGTTTTTTTCTTTTTACATTTTAACCCTCTCCCCGGACCTATTCCCCTGCATTCCACCATTGTTACTGCCCATCTGTTAGCAGCCCCATCGCTAGATCAAACCTTCCGACTACTATCCAACACCTACACTTCGAGTAAGTTTATTCCTTTGTATTCATTTGTGTGTTTATGTATGTGGGTATCTATATGTATATGTGTGTATATATATGCTTTTGAGAATGTATATAGGGACCAATAGTGAATTTTATCTTAGTAGGAATATGATAGTGTAAATAACTTTGAAATGTGAAATTTAGGGACCTTGGGGTAATTTGAGAATATTTAAGGGCCTTTAGTGCATTTTTATATAATATATAGGGACATTTTTTTTAATTTACATTATTTAGCATTTTCTAACCAATGTATAGGGCCTATTATTGTAGTTTTGTATCGTATAGGGGTTTCTAGTGCAAATACAAGTAATATAGGGACTATTTGTACAATTTGAAATTCTATAGGACCGTTTTCTAAAAAGAAAAAGGCCTAATAGTGCATTTAAGTGTATAAAATGAATATAAGGACTACTTTGCATGAGAGTTCACAACCTGTGGGGACTTATTGTGCAACTTACTGCAAATATAGGTTATTCCACATATTATAGCGACTTCTAGTGATATTCACACAAAATATTGGTTATTTTGCAAATTAAGGACTTATTGTGCAATTCAGTAAAAATATACATTAGTTCGCGTATTGTAGGGATTTCTTGTGGAATTTACTAAAAGATATAGATTATTTTGCATAATGTAGGGACTTATTATGCAATTTACTCAAAAAATAATTATAAATAGTGCAATATGGGTATTCATATGAAGTTTTTGTTGTGCAAATGATAAAATTAAAAAAAATTATGTTAACTTTAACAAAAATATTGGACAAGTGTGCATAGTCAAAACAATGTTAAGGGTAGCATGAAAATTCAAAGAGATGAGGGATGGAATTTTTCAAAAAATAAGGGAAGTAAAAAGCAAAAAAAATGAATTTTAATGTGTCAATAATTTATATATATATATATATATATATATATATATATATATATATATACTTAAAATGTATTGTGAAATTTAATAATTTTATACAAGTTTCATGTAAGTTTTTATAAAATTTTGAATATGGGTCAAATCAACTTTTTATTTCAAATAAAAAATAAATGTCATGTTAAGGAGTAGTATAAAAGTATTTCAAATAGCATATAAGTCAAAAAAAAATAACGGTAAAGAAAATATTAATATCGTGGTCCTTGAATTTTGATAGATATCAAACCCTTTTAACTTAAATTTTATAGTTCTACCATATATTTCATTTCTTAAATATAATATCAAATCTCAGTTAAACAATATTTATTTCACAATTTTTGTGATGTTTTATTAATTTTATATAGAAATTACAAGGATCCTAATTTAAAATTTTCATCCAATGTCTTTAAATGCATAAAATCAACCAAAATGAATTCTGAAAAGAATGTTCAATTGAAAATAATATTAGTATTAGGTGTTGAAAGATTTTTTTTTTTTTCATACATGAGAGGCTTAAAAGCCGTTAAGAAAAATTAGGATTACAAAGGGGCAAAAACTGCCCTTATTGATTTTCGAGCACAACTCTAGCAGTTGCACTTCCACTCCTATCTCTAGTGATGAAATTCCATAAATAGTCCGGAGGGTCATTAAATGTCATTGGTTGTCCGCTCATATTTGCACCTTCCTTTGCGAGTTTGTCCGCGCATAAATTTCCTTCTCTATATATTCGTGTTATCTTGAAGTACACGTTTTCTTTTAGCATAGTACAACACTCGCGAACTAGTGAGACGCAGCAACTACTTGAATTCCCACCGCCCTTCACTAGCGCGTGGAATTCCTTCGAGTTCTGATCAATGTGATGATTCGAACTCCCACCGCCCTTCACTAGCGCGTGGAGTTCCTCCGAATCCGTCTCTATATCCAATTCCTTATAATTATTAGTAATAGCCCATCTCAAGCCAAAATGAAGTGCAAATATTTCCGACATAAGTGGGGAAATTGCTAAGCACGGGCCAACAAAACCCGAAATACATGTACCTTTGGAATCTCTTACGATACCCCCGATGCCACCATTTCTTTTTGACTCGTTAAAACTACCATCCACATTTAACTTTAGGCCCACTTCCGGACTTACCCATTTGATCATAACGCTCTTGGCAAGCTTGATTATACCACCATCTAATCTTTTACCCCAAGATAGAATAAAAGTATGAGCAAGATTGATGATTTCCGTTTTAAGTTGATTCGCGTGAGGAATTTCAGAAATGTTATTAAATACCATATCGTTTCTCTTGTTTCATATTATCCACACGGCTGCTGTAAAAATATAGGGCCACTCAACTCCTTCCACGATTGCTTTTGAACTAAGGTGTCCAGTGATCCACTTCTGAGCATTCGCTGCATTATTTGGTTGCGCTGCAGCAACTGTTGGAATCCTGGACCTTCGATAATCTGCAGCAGGTGCTGCGTTTTCTGTTTCCAACTGCCACGCTTGATTTATCTTCATGAGACCTACTCGATCAGCATCACTTCTCCAGCTCACCGCCTGACCAGCACCTCCTGTCCACGCGTCCAGCTGCAATCCCGAGGCGGCAGTTCTTGTTCCCGCGTCCAGCAGCAGTTCCGCGCTAGCCACTCCAGCTCCTCCTGTCAGCCTAGTACCTGTTCGTCCATTGCCACCCGCAGAAACACAAAGTAATTTCCAAATAACAGATGGAACTTTACATTTTACCCAAGTATGAAGCATGTTTTCAAGACCAGCTCCACATATTGCACAACGCTGCGATTCAAGTATTCCACGCTTGTAAAGATTCGCCGCTGTTGGAAGTCGATTTAGCGCCATTCTCCATAAAAGGATTCTTGCTTTTTGGGAGCATTTAAGCTTCCAAATCATTTCCCATTTAAATTGTTGTTTCCCCACATTCTCCTCCATACATTCGTACCCGGATTTCACCGAATAAATTCCTGAATTTTCAAACCGCCATTTCACGCTTGATCCTAGTTCATCATTGTGTTCAACTATACCCTCTCGAAGTACCTTCACTCCCGCTAGTATAGCTTTACAAATGCTAGAGTCATTCACGTTTTGTTGCCTATTCATAATTCCATTTGAGAAATATTTTTTCCATAGCACCTCGGCCCATATAACTGTTTGGTCTTGTTTTAGTACCTTCCACCCCAGTTTCGCAAGAAGTGCCAAATTATACTTTTCCGCGCATCTAATCCCTAGTCCGCCGTTGCTCTTTGGTTTGCAAATTTGTTCCCACGCTACCCAATGAAGCTTTCTTTCCGACGGCGAGGAACCCCAAATGAAATCTCTTGAGACTCTATCTATTTCTTTGCACACATACTTTGGTAGCTTCATGACTTGCATCTGGTAAACCGGTACTGCACTTAACACCGATTGTACTAATGTGATACGCCCCGCTAGCGATAGAGTCTTGGCTTTCCAAGTAGCTAATTTCTTTCTCATCTTTTCCAAAATTCCTTTGTAAAAACCTTTGGGTAGCCTCCCCGAAAGGATGGGTGTCCCCAAGTAAGTTCCTAACGAAGTACTGTGGCAAAACCCACTAGCTGAAGTTAAATCCTTTTGTACAGCCTCCGGCACATTTCTCGAAAAATATATAAGTGACTTTTCTGAGCTTATACTTTGTCCAGATTCATTACAGAAAAGATTCATCGTCTCCTGTATCAACTGTACCTGCAACAAAGAGGCCTCACCAAAAAGAATTAGATCATCAGCATAAAATAAATGGGAAAGAGCTAACCCCTGGCGACCAAGTCGTATTTCTTTCCATCTTCCCTCCCTACACAACTTCTGAATTAGCAAGGAAATCCTTTCCATGCACAATACAAAGATGTATGGGGAAAGGGGGTCCCCTTGACGAATTCCACGGCGGGGTTTAAAAGAAGGCAAAGGTTCACCATTCCAAAGAACCCTCATTTCATTCTCCTCCATGCTTGACATTATTAGATTAATCCAGCTATCCGGCAATCCAAAGTGACTGATTGTGTCTCTTATGAACTCCCAGCTAATTCTATCATATGCCTTCGCAAGATCGATTTTAACGGCCATTATTCCTTTGTTTCCTTGGATATGACGCATTCTGTGATCTACCTCCCGCATTAGTACTATATTATCCACTGTAGAGCGACCTGGTAAGAAGCTACTTTGACAAGGACCAATCACGTTAGCAATAATAGGTCTTAGTCTATTGACTATGGCCTTCATTATAAATTTAACAGGAGTATTAATAAGACTAATAGGACGATACAAACGTACCCGGTTCGGGTCTGGCACTTTGGGAATAAGATGTATAAGTGTGCCATTCAGACCCGAAGGAAGGTGATCTGTTCTGACTGCTTCACGAACCATATTACAAACCGATGGACCTACTGTATTCCAACATTTCTGATAAAACGCGGCTGACATTCCGTCCGGTCCTGAAGCTTTGGTTGGGTCGGATTGGAACACCACAATTCTAATTTCCTCATTTGAAAAAGGCTGGTTGAATTCCCGTTTGACTTCACTATCAATAGTATCTAAATTCGGTAAAGTATATTCTCCGATTTGATCACTTGGGCTGCTGTATAATTCTTCAAAATAGTCTCGAACCATCCTTTTTACTGCATCTTCTTCTATCCAATTGTTCAAATCATCGAAAAGACCTATACAATTTGCCGATTTCTTTCTAGTGCTAATCGACATCTGATAGAACCTCGTGTTTCGATCACCTGAATTTACCCACTTTTCTCTTGATTTTTGGAAGTACATATTCTCTTCTTGTTCAAGAACACTTTCGTATTCTTTCGCGAATCGAATACCCATCTGGCGAAGAGAGGAGTTGTACGAAACTTGTAATGACTTTTGAATACCCCTAATCCTCGCGCTCAATTCCTTTTTCCGCCTATTCAGGTCTCCAAAGACCTCAAACTTCCATTTCGATAACGAATTCTGAATAGCCAATATACCATTACTTATTCCTTCTGTATTTCCTTTCCATTCGCTGCTTATAAACTCTTGAAATCCTTTGTGTAGACACCATGCTGACTCGAATCTAAACCTGCGAGCATTTTCTTTAATCCTCTGGTTCGGATTTAATTGTATTAGGATAGGCATATGATCTGAATGGACTCTCGCTAGATGAACTACTCGAGCCTTTGGGAACATTAACTGCCACTCTACGTTACCATACGCTCTATCTAGTCGTTCCATAATTCGTTGACCCTTGTTCCATGAGTCGCTCCAAGTATACGGACCCACAAAACCCAAGTCCACTAGTCCACACGAATTCCGCCATTCTTCGAATTTCTCCATTCTTCTAGATACCCCAGGTACTCCACCTCTCTTGTCTATTTCCAAACCGACCTGATTGAAGTCTCCAGCTACTAGCCACGGTGTCTGAATATTATTGAAGGCTTGATGAAGTGCCTCCCATAATTTATCTCGTTCCTTGTATGCCGGGCTTGCGTAAATAGCGGAAAATATCCATTTTTCACACCCCTTTTTGCTTACCTCTATGTTGACTACTTGGCGACCCGCTGAAAGGACTCTTATGTTGATATCCGAGTCATTCCAAAGAAGCCAAATGCCTCCACTGTAGCACTCTGAATCGACTCTAACCGAATTGTCTTTCTGTAGCGTGTTGATAATATTATTCGCGTTTTTGCCACTAACTCTGGGTTCCACTATCACTGTGAGCCATACTCTATTATTTATCATCATGTCACGAACCACTCTTCGGAATCTTGTTTTAGCGGCACCGTAACAATTCCATATCAATATATTAAGTGGTTGTTTTGAGTCTTCCCAAGACCTTCCTGAAAAATCTTGACAATTCATTAATAAAAAATTTAAATAAAATGGAGTTACCTCTTGGCACCTCAGGCGCGAGCTTCCATGTCCATATCGTCACCATCGTGATCGCTATTTTGCTCTATTCTTTGTTGCGAATTGTGTTCCGACTCCGCAACTTGGCTATCAAGCCACATTTCATTTTCATACTCGGTTTCCCCACCCTCTTCCCAACAAGGATCAGGTGGCATTGGCCCCAATCCAGTGACAATATTCTCAAGTTGCAGCTGACCTGTTGCGTTTGGGGCTGCTGTGCTGGATTTTTCCTCGCTGGAATTTGCCTCGCTGGAGTTAGATTTGCTGGATGCTGCTGCGCTGAGGTGTGGTGCGCTGGGAGCTGCTGCCACAGTGGGCAGGGACATAGCTGAGTCATTTTGAACCGGAATTGCAGGTTCTGAGTTTACTAAATTTGCAGTTAAGCCCCTGTGTGGTCCATTGTTAATCCCTACTTCTACCTCTATTAATTCGCCCTCTTCTACTGTCTCTTTTTGACCCATTGATGCACCATTATTTTCCATCTCTACACTATTCACGCTTCTAATGATAATTGAGTTATTTACCTTTCCTTTCGAGCCCTTAGTCTTCCTTTTCCGTGCTACTGTAATGTCCTCTTTATTTAGCTCTTTCGCTGAAAAATCAAGTACTATTACATCATCGTCTAGCTTCTTTCGTTGTTCGAAACTTGGGAATGCGATGACGCTATGTCCCTTCGCGCCCCCATTACTTTTGTTCCCCGGTGTAGGCCAAATAGCACCCTTACCTTTATTATTATTTGTTTTAGGCCCTGAACTTTGTCCTTTGCTTATATATCCCTGTGACGGCCTCCTCCTATCTATGTGTTCATCTTCCATCCGCAAAGCTTCGAACCTAGTCCCTAAACTATTTTGACCAAAAGCTTTTGTACTATTATTCGAATTGTTCTTTCCACTTCCCCGATTTCCACGCCTCACAGTCATCCAATCCCCGTACTTTTCTTTGCTACGAGGTGCCTCTATAACAGTCTCATTCGCGATTTGTTGTTCACCGTTACCATTCGTATCTTCGTTCATCCTACTAACTACATTCGGAGGGCAACTTTCTTTCCGGTGTCCGAATTTTCCACATCCAAAACAAATTAAATGTAAACCTTCGTATTCTACCTTACATACCTCCGATCCAATCCTTACTTCTGGTTCCAAGGGTTTTTTCAAATCTAGCTCGATAGCTAGTCTCGCATAATTTCCCCTCAACCTTCCTTTCGTCATTGGGTCAATCTTTACTGTTCTTCCTAGCTTGTCTCCAATTTTTCGCAATATTCTAGCCGTATAGTTGTGCATCCCTACATTTGATATCCTAACCCAGGCAGTGGTGGTGGTTATCAAATTAGTTATCGCATTAAAATCCGGAGTCCATTCACGTACTACGAGATAATGATCTAGCACCATCCACGGTCCCCCCGATATCGCAAAGTTAAAATCTTCCCTTTCCTCAAACTTCACCATATAATAACCGTATCCTACATCCACTAGCTCTATATGTTTAGTTGGATTCCAAATTTGTTTCAGTTTCGATGATAGGTAAGTAAATCCCACATCTCTACCTAAGAGCCTGACAACTACGGTATTGCGCCACAGTCTAATACCTTCTTGGATTTCATCTTTTGTACGGATTACTGTTGGGATAGAATCATCTTCGATTTCTACATCATCCTCAATTAAAGCTTCGAATTCTAAAAATTCCTCCTCCCCAAGAGCATTTTTTGTTCTTAATTCATTAAAATCATCAATAACAGGGATCACTACATTATTCCCCGTAACCGTTCCTTTCCATCCGTTTAACAATGGTCTAACGAAAGGTTTAGCCTTATTACCTGTGATTGTTGCATTAGTACTGATCAGTGGCTCTTTCATTTGGTTTTGTAGTTCTGTCGCAAAATGAGTGACTCCAGCTATCTCAATATTAGATGCTTTTATTCCTCCAGAAGCCCGCTGTCTTTTTCCACCTCTAGCGTCATGCATAGCCGCTTGAAGTGATGGGAATTCCTCCATGAATTGGTCAGTATTCTGCAGCTCTTTTGCTGCTTGCGTTTTATCTGCTAAATAATTCATTGCAGAATCTTGTTCCTGTTGTTCAGCGGCTATGATCCTTGTTTGTTCATCAGGTGGCAGTCCAGGCGGAGGTTGGTCGCCAGCCAGTTGCGGCGGCGGTGGTGTTGCAGTCATGGCAGCGTTAGTTTTTTGAATTCTAGTTCCTACTATTGTGGAGCGTTTTGAAATAGTCAAAATGAATGTTTAGAGTTTATCCTTTTGCTATTTTCTGAATAGGTGTTGAAAGATTTGAATGAAAAGAACGTTATGTAAAATGCGTCTCAACTTGACCTTGGAGAAATAGATTGAGTAAACCATTTTCCTAATGGTATTAACTCAAGACACTATATGAATTCTTTTTATTTCTTTTTTCTTATAAATATCTCATATTTTTTTTTCTATTTTATTGTAAAGAAAAAAAAATATGTTAGAAAATTTGCAAAATAATGACAGAGGAGTAACATTTATTGATGTCTCAAATTGTTTTTTTCGGTTTATTTTTAAGAGATAATAGTTTAAAAAGATCTAATTTTATAAAATAATTTTCTAAAAAATACACCTAAATAGTTTATAGGGATAATGCCCATTTAAATCATGAATCACATTGTCTATGCCCAAATGTTGACAGGTGAATATTTCTTCCCAAATAAATTAGGTTGTTTCCCATTTAAATCAAATTCATATTGTACAATTACATTGGTACCCTTCTAGTCAAAGTCAACATTTTGTTTTTTTTTTATTTCTCGCCGCCGCCGTATATAAAGGCCTTTAAATTCATTTTGTTCATTAATCTAAACCCAGTTTCAATGATTTCTTTACAAGTGAAATTGATTTTCTTCATTAATGAGTCCATTAATTTTCAATTGAGAAGATATTATCTCCAATTGAAGCAAATTCACTCCATTAATACATCGTCTTTGTCAATTACGTCGCAGATGAGAGTTTGTTCAATTTTTCGCAAATTTTTCATCATCCATTTATGCATCATCTATTCCTGTAAATTTTTCATATTTCTTTATTCTTCAATTTCTTTCGATATCTTCAATTTTCCAGGTTTATTCTTCTCTATCTACAGTTCTTAAGTTTTTAGTTTTTCGCGTTTTTTTGTTTCTTCAATGTTTCTTCAATTCATAAATTTGACGAATTGGTAGGGTCCTGTGTTAGTTGTTGATAGTTTTTGCATATTTTAATATGTTTCGGTGTTTGATTAGACATTTATGTGTTTTTTGCTTTTGATTGTTTATTCAAGGTCTGCGCTGCAATTTTTTTTTTTTTTTTTTTGATTCTTACCTGAGTTTCTAGAGTTAGTTGCGAGTTCCTTCTCTAGTTTTAGTGTTACTTAGCTTCAATCCTTCAATGTTTCTTCAGTTTATTGATGGGACGAACTGGGGTTTGGTTTTTGTGGTTTTTGGTGTGGTTTATTCATAGGTGGGATTATTCATGTTCTGTGTTTTTTGTTTTCAGGCTTTGTATTATGGCATCAAATCCTATTGTTGAATTTAAATATGGTGATCAACTTGCTCTGTATCTCTTTGACTTTTTCGATTCATTCTAGTAGATCAAGGATTATGTTATTGGTCGGTGGATAGATTTGAGAGTTGCTTGTTAGAATACAGATACACTTTTGGCAATCAATAGTCTTGTTTAATGCTTGGTGAAGCTGATTTTGCTACTATTGTATGGTTATTTCATCATAATTTGTCAACTCCATTGAGTAACCTTCTTATTGAGATTAGTGTTATGATGATTTTAAAAAAATTAACACTCTTCAAACGATCAATTTGTTGTTGTGCAGAAACTATTCATACTGATTGAAAACAGAGATGGGACAAACCAGATATGGGACAAATCCCATCTTAATTTTTTACGTCGCGAAACAGCACATCACCATCTCTAACACATTCTATCTTTAATTAGTTTTACAATAGAGATGGGACAAATCCCATCTTAGTTATGCAATAGAGATGGGACAAATCCCATCTCAATATTAGAATGGAGATGAAACAAATTCATCCCAATCTTAAAATTAGAGATGGGACAAATCCCATTTGAAAAAAAAAAGTAAAAAAAAAAAACCAAAAAAAACCAAAAAAACAAAAAATTAAAAAAAACCGAAAAAAATCATAGTCGTAAATATTAATCTGTCTCGTCCAAAAATGCAATTATTTTATTTTTTTTATTTTTTTAGAATTAGTTATGACGATTTTAAAAAAAATTCACGGACGCGCGCGTGTGATGGAATTAGTAGTAGTAGATAGTGGTGGTATAGGCGGGGTGGTAGGGGTGGGGGTGGTGGGATAGGGTGGGGTGGTGGGGGGTGGTGGGTGGGGGTGGGGTGGGGGTGGGGGGTGGTGGTGGTGGGGGTGGTGGGTGGGGGTGGGGGTGGGGGTGGGGTGGTGGTGGTGGGTGGGGGTGGGGTGGTGAGGGGTGGTGGTGGTGTGGTGGGTGGTAGGGGGTGGTGGGGGGTGATGGGTGGGGGTGGGTGGTGGTGGGGGGTGATGGGTGGGGATGGGGTGGGGTGGTGGTGGGTGGGGGTGGGGTGGTGGTGGTGGGTGGGGGTGGGGTGGTAAGGATGGTGGTGGTGGTTGTGATGGTTTTTAATTAATGTTTCTTATTATTTAAAAATATAGATGAACTTTCATGTTTAGATAATGTTTGATTTAAATGGGAATAACAACTACAATAAGGGTATTTTTGTAATGTTTGAACCTAAAATATTGTGTAATCAAAATGAGAAGGTAGTTTGTTATTTTGATTTAAGAGGGCATTGACCCTAGTTTATATTAAAATCTAATCAACAATTTTAATATATCTATTTTATACCATTTAAGAGTCCAATTTAGTTACTAACTAAAAATCACAAAACTTGACATAAATTATGTAATATTTACCATAATGAACTTGAGTATCCAAGTATCATATCCTTATCAAAGTGAGATATGCTTTATTTTTTGAGTTAAAAGCCCATTGCCAATTCGTTTCTCCATTACTATTTGTTTCAACACATGTATATTCTGCTTTTTTTTTCATAATCAAGTACGTTTATTTGGTTTAAATATTTTTCATATGAATATTGCATGATTTTGGATTAACTTTTACCTGAATATTAAGTGTTTCCAAGCAATACTTGTTGTCACGAAAACTCTTATTCAAGGTAGTAAACAATATTAGGGTGAAGATGATTTTTACCCAATAAAGTAAACAATATTAGGGTGAAGATGATTTCTTAGGTTCTGAACGACATTTATAACAAAAAACATTTTTATCCAGACAACCCATCATTGGTTGAAAATAACATATCAAATGAAAGAAAATAACCCATCATTTATTTAGGACAACACAACATTACATTAACACAATTCATTATCATATATCACACTGCACCATATAATGAAGACAGTCAAAATTTTGCAAAAATATCCCATCATTGGTTGGACATAACTCATCATTATTTTTCCTTGTTGAGAAGATTCATCATTTTAAAAGGTAGTCTATCGAGAAAAACGTATTATATCCCAGTTAAATGATAATCTATGTTCATAAATTACAACCCATCAACATTAACTAATTATACTGATACATAAATAGTTGCTCTAATTTTGCATATCTTTTTTATTTTTTTATTTTACATAAATGACTAGTTTGCTTTATTTATTCGAATAAGTTATTTATAGGTTGAATTTGGGTTGAATTTGTTCTCTTATTTATTCAGTTGACGTATTGACGAGTTGAATTTGTCTAAAAAAAAAGTAAATCAATTACTTTTTGACAAAAAAAAATATGTTAGTCTAATTATAAAAAATATTATTGGTTGTGTATTTGTTTAACCCCTATCTAATACATTTGAAAGCAATTATAATTTTTAATAATTTAATTTGAATAAGATTTTATTTAATCTCTTTATCTGTCTAATCATTAGAGTAGTAATTGATCTTTTGTACTTTTTTTTAGTACACAGGATCTCTTGGTCTCTGCGGAGTAGTCTAACCACTAGACCAACTATCAATCTTATGTACTTATACTACACTTTCATTGGGTTTTTATTTATTTGTAAATTCAATTTTTTAAATAATTTTTAATAATATTTTTGGTGTTTGCAATTTTGATAATTTGATCCATATATATTCACTAATTATAATTTTATTTATATTTGCACGGTTGTTCAATTACATTTACTAGAAAGGTGAGTTATTTTTATTTTTAGACTAGTTTATTATCATATCATATTGATTTATTAGTTAGTTTAATCTTACTATTCTTGTTCATCAAGCTATTAATCCTATAAATAAGATCTCATTTGATGGATAACATTAACTCTTTTTTTTTACAAACATCAACTCATATTCAGAATATAGTCTCTAATCTTTATTTCTATCTAGTTTTTATGGCTCTTATATTATTAATATAGTATTCTTCTTTTCTCATTTATTTTCTTTCTTTTAGGAGCGGATCTAGGATTTCGAGTCAAAAGGGGTATAAGTAGTATTTAGTAAAATTAATCTATAGATATTAAGATGGGAAAGCCAATTTTTCAGTTGAGGGGCTAAAATTTTTTTTATTTATGTATTTACCTATTTTTTTTAAAATAGACAAAATTATACTACTATCTGTCACTGTTTCCGTTTATTTGAATATCTCACATGGTAACAAAGCAACAATCCAAAGTGGTTTCTCGTTATCGTTTTATTCGTTTCCACAAGTCCTTCAACCCCGTCATTCATGGTACTCTTTTATTTTATCGTTTCAATCGTTTCCGCACAATTCAATGAAGAAAATTATCTTTTCTCCTAATTCTCTCGTAGGATTCAAAATTGTCGCTCGTAGGAATTACAATCTTATTCCTCTCGTAGGAATAGCCATCATATTCCTCTTATAAGAATCGAAATCTCGTACGAATCAAAATCTTAATCCTCTCATAGGATTCGTCATCTTATTAGGTCATTCAACGGTCTCATCTCGTTAGGTCATACAATGGTCTTATCTCGTTAGGTCATTTAATGGTCTCATATCGTTAGGTCATTCAATGGTCTCAAGTTTATTTCCATATCATATTTATTTCCTAGTTAGGTTAGTGTTACCTTTCTTGTTCATCAAGTTATTAGTCCTATAAATAGAATCTCATTTTATTATACATAATCACAATATAATATCTAATCTTTTTCTTTGTCTAGCCTTTAAAACTCTTATATTATTAATGTAATATTCTTCTTTTCTTATTTTCTTTCTTCTGCTTATTTAAAAATCTCACAAATTCATCCTTTAATAAAACTATGAATGGTGTGACTAAAACTGAACCAACTGAAAATTATGATCAAAATGACTTCAAATTCAAAATAACTCTCAGATGTATAAAAAAAGTTATAATAAAAGAATATGATTAAAACCAATAAAGTATATCATACTCATTAAAACTTTAATCTATACTTTCTCAGTTAGACCAAAAAAAAATGATTGTTCTTATGAAAAATAGTGTGATTAGAGAGGCTTTAGCTGAAATAAGTAACCTTAAAAGTCAAGGCCGAGAGGAGTTTTCTCTAGATTTTGTAAGTGTCCCTGAAGAATTATATAGGAGAATTTATGTTCTGCTAGATTTTAATACCTGCCCTTTTTTTAAAGCAAGTGAATGTTACTAATATGCCTGATCAAAAGTACTTCATTCTTTATCTCTAATGTCCTCTATATCTCGTCCAAAAAAAAAAAAAAAATGTCCTCTATATCTTATTTACTACCTATCAATGGAGGCTTAGAATGCTTCCTTAAAGTTGAAAGACTTCTTTACATGTGAAAGAGGGATGACGTTATGTCACTCAATCCCTTTGTGCAAATTTCCTTTTTTGGTCCCCAAACTATCCCATTCTCTCAATTGGTCCTCAAACTTCATTTTTTGTCCCCTCGTGTAACTCTTATCAGATTTTGACCATTAAGTGCCACATGGCAAAGCCATTATAGGACAAAATCAGAAAAATGTGATAGTTTAGGGACCATTTTAGGGAATTTTATAACTTTGAGGACTATTTGGATAACAAAAACTTAACATGGAGGTCATTGTTTGGATAGCTTTAATTTTAACTTTAGAAGCTCAAGGACCATTCTGGAGAATAACCTATAATTCGAGGACCAAAACAGAAATTTGCTCCTTTTTTTTTTGTCAATAAAACATTTCCATCAAATATTGAAGTTTTTTCTCACAAACTCAAGGCTAATTAAGTCAAGAAAACAAAGAAGATTAATTAGTCAAGCAAAACATTCAACAATCATACACACACACTACTAGAGAATCTCTCACTGTCATTACAAACATTAAATAGGTAAATCTTTTAGACAACATTAAAATGTAACAACATAATATTTCACAACAACACAGTTTCCACTTAAAAAAGAAAATACGAAGAACTAAGAACAGATGTATGATTTTTTCCCAAGTTTCTTCCACGTAAACACTCAAGATCCATCACTTGAGAATGATCAACATAAAGATTCACCTGAATAAAAAAACACAAAAAAAAACTTAGAACATGAATTAAACACTCTAAAAAAATGCAATTATTGCAAAATACAAGGACCTATGATGCAATTATTGCAAAATATATGGACTTGTTGTGTAGTGCAATTAATCCTAAAAAATAAACAGCCCCCTATTTTCAAAACATATACTCAACCAAAAATTTCTAATATTATAGGGACTTATAATGCAATTAATTCAATATACAGGTTATCTATCATATCACAGGGACCATAATCCCATTATCATGAAACATAGGGACCTACAAAGTAATTATAGCAAAACACGAGAACTTGTAGTACAATTAACCCTAAGCCCTATCTTTTAAAACATATACTCCCCCAACTCACCAAATTTTAAATAACATAGGGACTTATACTGTACTTAATTTGAAGTATATGTTATTTTGCATATCACATGACCTATAATGCAATTATTGCAAAATATAAGGACCTGAAATGCGATATGTCATTTCGCATATCACAGGGATCTGCAATGCACTTATGCAAAATACAGGTACCTATAATGCAATTAATGCAAAATACAAGGACTTGTAGTGCAATTAACCTTAAAAAATTACTCAGCACCCTAGTATCAAAACTTATACTTCCCTAGACTTATAATCTAATTAATCCAGAATATAGCTTATTTTGCATATCACAGGGATCTACGATGCAATTATTGCAAAATACAGGGATATAAAATGAAATCATTGCAAAATACCATTGTAGCACAATTAACCCTAACAAAATTTCCCTCTATTTTCAAAAAAATTTAACTACACCCCCCATATTTCTAAAAATATAGGGACTTTTAATGTGTAATTAACTCAAAATATAGGTTACTTTGATCTAATTATTGCAAAATATAGGGACTTATAATGCAATCAACGCAAAATACAGGGACTCGTAGTGCAATTAACCTTAAAAAAAGACCCAGCACCCTAGTTTCAACACTTATACTTCCCCATACTTATAATCTAATTAATTCAGAATGTAGGTTATTTTACATATCACAGGGATCTACGACGCAATTATTGCAAAATACAGGATCTGCAACAAAATTATTGCAAAATACATCTGTACCACAATTAACCCTAAAAAAGATTTAAAAACTAAAAAAATAAAATTGGCCTCTATTTTTGAAAAACATATAATTCCACCCCGCCAAATTTCTAATAATATAGGGACTTTTAAATTAATGTAATTAAATCAAAATATAGGTTATTTTGAAGCAATTACTGCAAAATATAGGGACCTACAATGAAAAATAAAAAATTGGCCCCTATTTTCAAAACACATATAGTTCCATCCCCCACCCCCCAGATTTCTAATAATATAGGGACTTTTAATGTAATTATAGCAAAATATAGGGACTCAGAATGAAACATAATTGAAAAATACAGGGACTAGTAATGCAAATATGGAAAAAAACAAATAATTAAGAAAGGGGAAGAAGAGTTTACATTAGAGCCATATTGAGTAATGAACCATTGAGAAGTTTTGGAATTATTAGAAGAATCAAACATTGTTTTTTCAAGACCTAAACGTCCAACAATCTTAGCAATAATGTCTGATCTTAGGTTGTCTGAATATTCACAAACATTAGCTGGATCAACCATTATCATATCTGCTCCTGCTTCTAAACATCTCTCTGCTCTTTTTATTAAATAATCCACATCCTCCACATATTCTACAACAAAATTCAAATACACAATCATTAAACAAATAAATTATATTTTTATTGCATTTTAGTCCCTAGTGTTTACAAAATGTGCATTTTAACCCCTGAGTTTTAGTTTTATGTTTCATTCTTACGTGCACATAAAATTAAACCTAAGGAGGTAAAATGCAAATTTTAAACTATGAGGGGTAGAATGCAAAAATTTTAAACTATTTGCGGGTAAAATGAAAATTTAAAATTATAGTAGGTAGAATGCAAATTTTGTAAACTATTTGGGGGTAAACCTTAGAGAAAGGTAAAATGCGAGTTTATAATTTATTTATTTTTGCATTTTAGTCCCTAAGGTTCAGAAGATTTGCGGTCTACCCTAATGTTAAATTTTATGTTTCATTCTTACGTGCACATAAAATTAAACCTTAGGAGGTAAAATGAGAATTTTGTAAACTGTTTGGGGGTAAAACTTAATATTTCAAATTATATGAGGTAGAATGCAAATTTTGTAAACCTTACAGGGTAAAATGCAAAATACCGAACAAATAATGCTAAATGAGGGATTTTTGCATTTTACACCCTAAGATATACAAAATTAGCGTGTTTTAGCCCCTATTTTTTTATAAAAAACTGAAACATTGTGATAATAAAAACAAATAAGAATATTAGCATTTTACCTCTTAAAGTTTACAAAATTCATGTTCTAATCCCATGTGGCTTTACAAGAAGTGAAGAAACAGAGAAAAAATGATAATACAAACAAATAAAGAGTTTTTTGTATTTTACCCCCTAAGGTTTACAAAATTTGTATTCTATCCCCTATGGTTTTAAACTTGCGTTCTACCCTCTAAAAGGGGTAGCATGCACGTAAAATCAAACCCTAAGGGCTAAAATGCAAAAAAAAAAGACCAACAAATAAATTCACCAATCAAGGTCACAAGTAAAACCATTTACATATTTCAAAAATTATGCCATTAAATATCCCAAAAATTACAAATACACTTACCTGAAGATCGAGGTTTTGGAACTATATAAGCTCCGAAAGCTCTATCATTCTTCAAGGGTAAATCGGACTTTTTAACTTTCAGAGCAAATTGTGGGACCACTCTAAAGCCTTCACTCTTAATCAAACGTACAAATCTTAACAAAGCCTCTTCAGATAGTCCAAGAGATCCCACATTTACTTCAATTGTATCGAAACCAAGCTCCTTACATTCCTTTTTTACAGTCATAGATAATAAAATAATATTATTATAAACTCAGTAAAATTTAACAAAAAAAAAACGGAAAAATATCCCAAATGGTCCCTAAACTAAAGCTCATTTACCAGAACTTTGAGAGTTACTAAAATTGTCCTAGAACTTTTTTTTTTCGCGTCAGATTTTTAAGTGCCAGGTGGCAAAGATGTTTGAGGACCAAAACAATAGAAGGGGATAGTTCAAGGACCATTTGGGAAAATTTTCGTATTAATAAAAGGGTTAATTCCCAAATGGTTCTTGAAGTATAAGCTAGTTAGAGAATGGTCCTCGAACTTCATTTTTGTGTCCACAGATTAAGTGCCAAGTGGCAAAGATGTTTGGAGGACTAAACATGTAAAAGGGGATGTTCAGGGACCATTTGGGGAATTTTATGGACTTAACAGTAAAATTGGATGGAATTTGAGGTGGGGACTAATAGAGGTAAAATAAAAAAGATCGAGGACCAATCAGGTAATTTGGTGAAAATGAAGAAAAGAAAAATTGCTTAAATGGTCCCTGAACTATAGGTTATTTACAGCTGAGAACCTGAAGTCCTTGAACTTTATGTTTATATCATTAAGTTCCACGTGGCAAAGTTGTTCCAGGACCAAATGGGTAAAAAGCGGATAGTTCAGGGACCAGTTGGGGAAATTGTCTTATCTAAAAGGGATAATTTCCCATATAGTCCCTAAACTATAAGCTACTTACTGAATAGTCCTCGAATTTTTAAAATTACCTAAATTGCCCTCAAACTTAGTTCTTTACCACTGTTAGTCCCTGTATCAAATTTCCATCAATTTTTCCGATACGTCCATGTGGCAAAAGGCATTTTCGTTACCCAAATTGTCCTCAAACTTTTGAAATTCCCCAAAATGGTCCCTGAACTATCCCTTTTTACCAGTTTGGTCCTCAAACATCTTTTCCACGTGGCCTTTAATTGTAGATTCTGACAAAGTTAGACACAGGGACTAATGAGGTGACAAAAATATAGTTCGAGGACTATTCATGTAACTTTTAAAAGTTCGAGGACCATTCAGGTAACTTTTAAAAGTTCGAGGACCATTCACTTAACTACCCTATAGTTCAAGGACCATCTGGAAAATCTTTCCCTATTAATAGTTACAAACGAACCTCCTATCACGTGGACTTAACAGTAAAAATGTATGGAATTCAATACAGGGACTAATTCTAGTAAAAATAGAAGTTCGAGGACCATTTAGTTAACTTTCTAAGATCAAGTAAATGAAGCCACGTGTACTTATCAGTAAAATGGATAATATTATACAGGGACTAAAGGTAGTAAAAAAACAAAGTTAGAGGACCGTTTGGGTAAACTTTCAAAGTTAAAGTCCTCATCAAGTAAATAGCCTATAGTTCAGGGACCATTTTGGAAAAATTTCCATAAAGAAATTAAACTTATATACAAATATAGAATCAATATTTACCTCGATATATTCTTTAAAAGAAGAAGGACCTTCACGAACCAAATGCTCAGGCCAATAATTAGATGTGACATACACATTGTGTTTATGAGCCAAATCAGTTACTTCTTTGATGTACTTTTTGGGAAATATAGTATTTGATCCTTTAGTGAACTTCAATTCATCAACAAATGGTCCCATTGATTCAAAGATTTTCTGTAAATTTGAACAACAATGCATTAATTTATAGTCTTTGATCGTGTTTTTTAAGTTAATTGCACTATAAGTCCCTATATTAGTTGCACTATAGGTTCCTATAATATGCAAATAAACTTATATGTTTATAATAATTGCACTCTAGGGTCTCTAGTCTTTTTAAAATGTTTGGGGCCAAGTGAATATTTTTCAAAATACTGGGGAAATGAGGTAATATTGTAAAAAAATAGGATGAATTTTTAATTTTTTTTTTCAAAATTTAGGGATGGTCCCTCCTCCTAAGCTCCACCACTGATCTCCGGCCACCATAGCAATCGTAAACCTTCAGATTTGAAGCTTCAATGGAGGTTTGATCGGTAACTTGACACGTGGCATCACATAGTCAAAACAGAGTAGCATTTGTTTCTATTACACACCAGATGAATTTCAAATAATTGAATATATACGAAGTGTTATAACTATGATTTAACCACTAATTAATTGATCGTAAATAAACAAGCAAAAACATCAATTAAACCCCCAAGTTTTCCAAAAAAATACACTACACAGAGCTTGAGGACACCAAATTGTGAGATCATGAGCAAATTAAGCTGAAATTATAACAGAAATGGAATAATATAGCATTACTTGAAGAAGATTTTGAGAGAAAAGTGAGTAATGAGGAGTTCTCATTTGAGTAACACCATATCGACGAGGCTTTTCGGGACGATCTTCTTCTTCGTTGAAGCTTTTCCATCGATAAGCTGCCATTTTCTTCTTCTGTAAATTTTTTAAATGGATAGATACAGGTTATGTGTGTGTGTATTGTAATGGAGCTTCGGTAAGTGTAGAAGTAGAGAATGTTACAGGGGAAATTGGAAGAAGGTACAAGCGCTTTCTAGATACTACATGATCGAGAAAAAATATATATATATAATGCTAAATTTGCATGCTTTGTGGGTCCCACCTACCACTTTCTTATGTTTCTGGTTTTCGGTATTATTTGGGGGAAAAATTTCAATATTAATTGGATAATTACAAGACAAAATATGAGATTTAACGTGTATAAATACATACGTAGATTCCTTTTTTTTTTCTGTAAACTGATAATTAATATTAAAATAAAACAATTACAAATAAAATACGGGGTCGTCTTAAACGAGACACCTACAATGGAAAATAAAACAACAAGAAAGAAAAGAACAACACAAAACAAACTCAAACTGAAAACTTTCCTAAAGAGAAACGGTAGGGATGATTTCACCGACGTGACAAACTGAGACCGTCTAGGGTGAAAGAGAAAGGTACTTTAGAACGACAAACTCAAGCCTCAGTACGAGGGGGTAATAATCGACTACCATTTTAGTGACCATCATAGTTATCAACTCCAAACCGACTATTCAATCAATAGTAAGAAAACTAGCTTCTATTGTATTAACAATGATCTTGATAGCCCTCGGAATAAGAAAGGTATCACTAGCTCAAGTGATAATAGACGAAACCAAAACGGGAAGAGCCAAAAAGCCGCTAGAACTACCTCCGCCCACCAATAACAAATCTAGACCTAACCCAAACAAAAATGGAGCCGCAAAAGTAACAAATGAACGATAAACACCCACAATTTTTTACCCAACAATCATAAGACGTATCCGAAAAAAATGTAAAGAGGAGCATATTAGTAGCCTAAAATCAAATATGGAATGGAGACACAAACGAGAAGACAAAAAACACACAGAAAAACCAAGCCGCCCAACTCCGCTAAGAACACACGAGCAATAACCTCTACTAATCCACGCCAAAAGTACCAGATAATCCCAAACCCTCATGAACGGCGAACACAAGTGACCAACAAAAGCTATCACCATCAAGAATACAATAATAAAGGCTAAAACAAATGGAATCAACAACATCTGAGCAAGAAAAGCAGAATCTTACCATCTCTGACAAAAAGTAGCAGCAAATATATTGAATCTCCACCCCAAATCAACTTCGGGAAGTAACAATATCACATAAATAGTCACCTGCTCTCCTTCCTCCAACCCTTGATAGCCAAACAGTCTCGACCGAAAAAAAACACACAAAATCAGGAATGCAGGAACCAAATCTAAACTAGACCTAACAAGCCTCATCCCACTTGATAGCACAAGAGTTGACCCAGAAAGAAGGAAACCGACCTAGCAAGTCCAAAGCGAGCAAACCACAATAGAAATCGGATCGACCAAAGAGAAAACTTACCTGCCATTTAAGAACTATCCAGACCAAACAAAGTACCAACATCTCTACAAAATCCGGATCAGTACAAAGGTAGGGGAGAAAGTGTTGCTGGAAAACAACTAAATACTCAAATGAGAGGATCCATCGGAGAGGATTAAAAGAAAGCAAAAAATAGAAGAAAAAATCAACATAAAAGAAACAAACAAACAAACAAAAGAAGAAATAAAATACAAGGGATGGGTGGCGCCGTTGCCGGGAAAGAGGGGTAGGTGGGGCGACGACAGGGGATATAGGGTTAATTTTTTAAAGATAAGGGAGAGAGGAAGCCAAATAAAACTCTAAGATACTTTCGCTTTAATTTTAATTTGATAGGTAGATTCCTTGAATCAACACTTATCTATATTTTTTTTAACAAATAAGATCATTGTTTTTATTTTCAGTTTGAAAATATATTAAAACCAAAAAAAGTATATATGAAAGAGTGTACACAAAGCATATAAATTGAAAAATATAAACTTGTTTAGAAGTGATATCATTTCAAAAACCATCAAATTTGTATTGACATTTTCTATTTCTAATCTTCCAGCTAAAAGAAAAAAGGTTGCTTCCTTTATTCCAATTGTTTTTCAAAATACACCACCCCATTTCATGTTTGTTCTTTTATCACCTCTTATATGGAATTCACCTCTTAACTCGTTAGTGGTGGAAAAGGTGTGATAAAACAATAGATAAATACAAATAATAATAAATGAGACACACTCTATACTACCACGAGAAAATCACTGATCGTTGTAAGTAATAGTTAAATAAGTAAGAGTTCGTTTGCAGAGATTTAAGTAGTTAGCTCAAACTTGTATTCAATAATAGCGTAAATGAATTTAGATGTTTATATTAAAGCATAAATAAGATAAATAATTATCTAACATGAATAAATAAATAAAAATTCAAATAAGATGATAATTTGGTTTACTAGTATGGGTCTATCTTACTAAGTCGTTATTCTAGCCTTAAGGGTAAATTGAGCATTGTATATGTAGTCGTGATTCTATTTTCCTCATTAGCCCCCATCAGGGTGGACTTAGGTGTCAACATAACAGTTACCAGGGGACTTGGGTTAGGGGACCTTGCGCAATGATCAGTGGTTAAATCAAGCCTTAATGCCTATCTAGTTTGGCAAACCCGTCAGGATCACTACCGTACCGCACACTAGACGATTATCTGGTGTTGTCAATAATCGATTCCCCTGTCAGGTTGACAATCCAACTACTAAGGGCAGTACTAATATTGGCCAAATCTAGGACTGGAATAGGTCAAAGCACATACCACAGGATATACACCAAGCTCAAATAAATTAAAATAACAAAATGGTGTTCTATGATTTAGACAAAATTATAACCCAAACAATTAATAATAAAAACTATAGAATAAAAGCTTAGAAATATTTTTAATCCATGAATCTATAGCTAATTACCCTAGTTATAGAGGAATAGGATGGAGAAGAGGAGTTTGTCACTCTCCAGCTTATTATTATCTTCCTCTACATGTCAGCTTGCTTCTCTGGATGATAAAAACTTGATACTAAGGACTATTATTCAAGAAATGACATGTTTACATAGGTAAGTAGGTATATTTATATGTGCTAGGTAGACATCTTGGAGTAGGAGTCAAGTAATTGAGTCCAAGTCCTACTCCAATTCGTTTTTCTAAAGTGTAGGACATGATAATAAATGGAGATTGCTTTGATCATATCTCCTTCGTTACGTATCCGAATTTAATGATATACCTATCTAAATGACCGTGATTCAAAGAGCTATCTGAACTTAAAAGGGCTCCTTCAAATTCGTAATTGATTTTCTGCAGTATTCAAAACACTGGACGACTTTGAGTCTGGACAGATTCTTTTGACAGCTTTTCCTTTCCTAATTGAACTTTATTTCCTTTTAACTCTATATTTCTCCTTGGATATCCTTTTCTTAACTCCTTATAATTGATTTGGCATGTATATTTCCTTATATCTAAGAGTTTCACATTTAACACACAAATTATACGAAAAATGCTCTAAAAGTAATAAATCCTCAAATCAAGGCAAAAATTAAGAAATTGTCAATTTATGAGGGAAAATCCATTAAAAATTAATATAGTGCTACTAAAATGATGTATCATGAATATATTAATATATCATAAATATGGAGACATCACTCATGCTTTGTTTTGCATCCACTTCTAGAATTTTTTGGTATGAAAGTAAACAATATTAGTGGTAATTGGTGTTAAATTTGTGATATGGAAATTCGAAAGAGCTGTTGGAGTGAAAAATTTGATCCAATAGATAAATCATGAATTTCATGCTATAAATTTGGATTTGCGACAACTGTTGAAGGCGGTTGAAAGAAGTCCAGACTTCAATATTTATTTGAGTTAATTGCACTATTGGTGCATGTGTAATTATGTGTATTGTTTATGCAATGGAGAAAAGTGATAATGATGATAGAGTGGAGTGATGTTAATGAATGGTTGTGATAGAGGACAATGAAGATGGTTATAATGGTGATGCTCATCAATTAATTTTTTTTGTTGACAAGTAACCCAAAAACTACCTATAACTATTACAATATTAAATAAAAACATATTAGACGCAATGAGAGAATGGTCCTTCCAGATAGATAGATCGAGATTCCTTCTCGTGCACTTTGCCAGAGCATCCACAATAGAGTTATATCTTCTATCAATATAGGCGACGTTCCATAAAGAACCTTGACCTAACCATTTTCTAACTTCTAAAATAATAGGTTTAAGACTTCCAATGGAGCCCGGTCATACCCGCAATTCCTTGAACTAGCTCAAGGTTGTCAGAGTAAAAAGAAACTCTCTGACTAAGTGATGTATCCCCATTTGTGATGATTTAACATTAATTGGAGACATCATTTTAGGTGTATTTATTAGGCTATAGGTC